>CM065590.1:286617099-286694232 GCA_033119425.1 Bufotes viridis
CCAGCCTCGGGTACCCGGTATGGTTTTAACCGGATCTTGGCCTGAGGCTCAGTGACGATGTCATGTTGGATGAGAGACGGCGGCCAGGGAGGTCCGAGAACACATCCGTGTTCCGACTGATGAACTCCCTGACTTCCTGAACTTGTTTGAAGACAGGCTGTCTGCAATTTTTACCGTGGTTACTGCTTCACAGGCCTCGAACTGTGGGCTGGACCCTTTCACCTGTAGACCTGGCCGGGGGCTGTGGTCGCCGGCTGTGTCCCTATCTTTCCACGGCTTAAGTAAATTCACGTGGTACACCTGCTCTCGGCTTGCGCCGCCCTGGCTGGTGTACTTTGTAATTTACTTCCCTACCTTCGATCACCTCATAGGGGCCCTGCCACCTAGCTAGGAATTTGCTGTCAAGGGTGGGTACCAGAACCAAAACCCGATCTCCCGGATTGAAGTCCCGCACTCGAGCCTGACGATTGTACACCCTACTTGGGCTTGTTGCGCTGCCTCCATATGCTCCCCGGACCAAGGGCAACACCCTTTCCATCCGGTCCTGCATTTGGGCGACATACTCAATGACACTTTTTGTGGGGGACAGGCTGTTGTTCCCACGCTTCCTTGGCGATATCCAACAGGCCCCGAGGGTGTCTGCTATAAAGCAGTTCGAAGGGCGAGAACCCAGTAGAGGCCTGGGGCACCTCTCGCACTGCGAACATGAGATAGGGCAGAAGCAGATCCCAGTCCTTCCCATCTCTAGACACCACCCTCTTTAACATATTTTTTAGAGTTTGGTTAAACCTTCCACAAGACCGTCTGTTTGCGGATGGTAAACGGACGTCCAGTAACTGCTTTATACGCAACAATTTACACAGTTCCCTCATTACTTTGGACATAAAAGGGGTCCCTTGGTCTGTCAGAACTCTTTTGGCAGGCCCACACGGGAAAACATCTCCATTAACTCTTTGGCAATGAGCTTAGCTGAGGTATGTCGCAGAGGCACCGCCTCCGGATACCGAGTGGCATAGTCGAGAACTACCAGAATGTGTTGGTGGCCCCTGGCAGACTTTGGTACAGGCCCACTAAATCCATCGCGATTCGCTCAAACGGTACTTCAATAATTGGCAGAGGTACCAGGGGACTACGGAAATGTGGCTGGGGGCTAGTTATCTGACAGGTCGGACAGGACTTACAATAATTCTCTACCTCCTTGAACACACTGGGCCAATAAAATCGCTGCAGTATGCGGTCCTGGGTTTTCTGCCACCCCAGGTGTCCCCAAGAACATGTTGGTGGGCAAGCTCCATGACAAGCTTACGATACGCTGTGGGCACCACCAACTGTTCAACAGGTTCGCCTCGGATTTGGTTCACCCGATACAACATATCCTGCAGAACAATAAACCGTGGGAACATTAATTCAGCCCCTGGTTTCTGGGGTTTCCCATCAATTTCCAGCACATTCTCCCAGGCCCTGGTTAGGGCTTGGTCCCGGTGTTGTGCGGTCCCAAAATTTTCCCCGGAGACATTGAGGTCTGCCAACTCAGGTCCCGGTGGCAAGTCCTCCGTGTCTCCCACCATTACACTCAGTGGGGTTGTCTCCCTCTACCGCTGGAGCAGTGGTCACCCCTACCGCCGGCCCTTCAGACTCGGGCTCCCAGGGTTCTGGCCTTCCAGCGGTATCAGGCCACTCTACTAGGGTCACCCCTGTCTCGGGTCCCTCAGATACCTTTATTGCCGGCCACAGCGCCGGAAAACCGGGAAGTCCCTCCCAAGTATTAGTTCGTGTGGGAGTTTAGTAGCGACAGCCACCTCGTGGGTCCACCTACCAGCCGCTGTGGACAAAGTCACTAGTGCAGTGGGATAGTCTTTCAGGTCTCCGTGGATGCACAGGACCTCGACTTTACGGCCAGTATACTCCGCAGGCCGCATAAGTGCAGCTCCTTACCAGGGAGACTAAACTCCCGGAGTCCAGCAGAGCCACCGCCAGAGAGTCTCCCACCTCTACCTGACACAGGTGGTTATGGTCCTGCACCTCACGGGTGCCAGTTGCGCACAGCTTCCGTGCATACAGGGAGTGACGACCCTCGTAGTTCATATCCATCGGCTCATCCCGATGCGGACAGTCGGCCCTGATGTGGCCTGGCTCCTGACACCTCCAGCATACCACGGGAGGCGGACTCGCAGGGGGTATATTCCGGGCAGGCCGCTCTGTCGCCGGACGCCGGAACTGGGGCAGAGGCCTCCGGGTTTGACTGACCCCTTCCCCGCAAGAGTCCCCTGCAGGTTTCTGGTGGCCTCGTAGCGCCCACCAGGTCGACCATCTCCAGGGCATTGGTGGGCGATACCTGGCCGATCCAGTGCTGGAGGGGATAAGGCAGGGCCCTCCAAAAGATGTCCGCCAACAGTCGATCCAGCATGGCAGTGGGACTTAGTAGATCGGGCTGCAGCCACTTTTGCAGCCTGTGCAGCAGATCGTAGAACTGCGGCCTAGCGGGTTCAGTCGCTTTAAAGTCCCACTGGTGGACTCTTTGGGCGCGACCAGCACGCTCACGCCCAGTCTGGCTAGGACCTCCTTTCACAGTGTCATAATCTGCCGCTTGGTCATCCGACAAGTCGAAAACACCTGCTGGGGTCCGGAAGCCAGGAACGGAGCGACCACCTCAGCCCACTGGTCACGGGTAACTTTTTCCTCACGGCGACCTTCTCAAAACCGCCAGGCACGCCTCAACGCCGCCTGCGGGGTCATTTTTGGGATCGCCGCACGGACCGCTTCCGGGCATCTTGGACGTGGTGGGACGCTCCTGCCGCCTGTAACGCCATCACATGTTGTAGCAGTAGTTGGTTGGTCTCCCGCTGCTGCACGTTAGCCTCTATGAGAGCCTTCACAGCAGCCTCCATGTTGCCAGAAACTCCTGCTTGCAGCTTTGCTGGCTTAATATATTCCATACACTTTAGAAAAACAAAACTTCGGGCGCTCACGCCAGCCTCACTGCGCATGCCCGCATCCGACACCAAATGTGGGGAGTCGCTCTGGTAGACAGCGGTGCGGGTGCAGTTTAGAGGCAAAACAAGGAGTCCAGATTGTGCAACAAACAGTGTTTTATTCACACTTGCACACAAAATGAAAACAGTCTCTTGGTGACAGTTCACACACAACGGAAATAACGTAGCCAAACAAAAACAGTCCAACACAGGTTCAGTCACCTGGGAGGTGTAGGTGCAGGTTCGCACCACGCTGTCGGCCCAGCCGCAGGAGAATCCAGCTTCAGGTAGCCAGGAACAAAATACCTCCTTGCTGAGCTCTTTCCTCCTGGACAGAGAACTCCCAGCCCTGTTAGCAGCTCCAGGATAATCACACTCCCAGACACAGCTGCTGGCTGCGTTTTATATCCAGCCCAAAACATGGACTGGACCGTGGGGAGCAGCCACCCACCCTACTCTTTAGCTGCTCCCAGTAAGAGCCGGCCCGATCGGCTTTGCAGCCATGCTATTTAACAAAGTCAAACAGCACTAGCTGCTGCAGACAAAAACCCGGTCTCACCTCACCGAGGCCAGCAACCTCGGTGACACGTACCTGCCATCACATATGACACCTTGCACCTTACCACAATGTCTATTGACCCCACAACACGATTCTTTAACCTAGTACTCCTCTTAACTTTTGACTCCATGGAATCCATCTGTAGATCTCTTTCTATGGAATTTATTACTAGTGAACCTAACCACCGGTCTGCACACAATGGACTGATCTAGCTACTGTGATATGGGACATGATTGTCTGCAGTGGGATAGTCTTTCAGGTCTCCGTGGATGCACAGGACCCCGACTTTTACGGCCAGTATACTCCGCAGGCCGTACAAGTGCAGCCCTTACCAGGGAGACTAAACTCCCGGAGTCCAGCAGAGCCACCGCCAGAGAGTCTCCCACCTCTACCTGACACAGGTGGTTATGGTCCTGCACCTCACGGGTGCCAGTTGCGCACAGCTTCCGTGCATACAGGGAGTGACGACCCCGTAGTTCATATCCATCGGCTCATCCCGATGCGGACAGTCGGCCCTGATGTGGCCTGGCTCCTGACACCTCCAGCATACCACGGGAGGCGGACTCGCAGGGGGTATATTCCGGCAGGCCGCTCTGTCGCCGGACGTCGGAACTGGGGCAGAGGCCTCCGGGTTTGACTGACCCCTTCCCCGCAAGAGTCCCCTGCAGGTTTCTGGTGGCCTCGTAGCGCCCACCAGGTCGACCATCTCCAGGGCATTGGTGGGCGATACCTGGCCGATCCAGTGCTGGAGGGGATAAGGCAGGGCCCTCCAAAAGATGTCCGCCAACAGTCGATCCAGCATGGCAGTGGGACTTAGTAGATCGGGCTGCAGCCACTTTTGCAGCCTGTGCAGCAGATCGTAGAACTGCGGCCTAGCGGGTTCAGTCGCTTTAAAGTCCCACTGGTGGACTCTTTGGGCGCGGACCAGCACGTTCACGCCCAGTCTGGCTAGGACCTCTCCTTTCACAGTGTCATAATCTGCCGCTTGGTCATCCGACAAGTCGAAAAACACCTGCTGGGGTCCGGAAGCCAGGAACGGAGCGACCACCTCAGCCCACTGGTCACGGGGTAACTTTTCCCTCACGGCGACCTTTCTCAAAACCGCCAGGTACGTCTCAACGCCGCTCTGCGGGGTCATTTTTGGGATCGCCGCACGGACCGCTTCCGGGCATCTTGGACGTGGTGGGACGCTCCTGCCGCCTGTAACGCCATCACATGTTGTAGCAGTAGTTGGTTGGTCTCCCGCTGCTGCACGTTAGCCTCTATGAGAGCCTTCACAGCAGCCTCCATGTTGCCAGAAACTCCTGCTTGCAGCTTTGCTGGCTTAATATATTCCATACACTTTAGAAAAACAAAACTTCGGCGTTCACGCCAGCCTCACTGCGCATGCCCGCATCCTCCACCAAATGTGGGGAGTCGCTCTGGTAGACAGCGGTGCGGGTGCAGTTTAGAGGCAAAACAAGGAGTCCAGATTGTGCAACAAACAGTGTTTTATTCACACTTGCACACAAAATGAAAAACAGTCTCTTGGTGACAGTTCACACACAACGGAAATAACGTAGCCAAACAAAAACAGTCCAACACAGGTTCAGTCACCTGGGAGGTGTAGGTGCAGGTTCGCACCACGCTGTCGGCCCAGCCGCAGGAGAATCCAGCTTCAGGTAGCCAGGAACAAAATACCTCCTTGCTGAGCTCTTTCCTCCTGGACAGAGAACTCCCAGCCCTGTTAGCAGCTCCAGGATAATCACACCCCCCAGACACAGCTGCTGGCTGCGTTTTATATCCAGCCCAAAACATGGACTGGACCGTGGGGAGCAGCCACCCACCCTACTCTTTAGCTGCTCCCAGTAAGAGCCGGCCCGGATCGGCTTTGCAGCCATGCTATTTAACAAAGTCAAACAGCACTAGCTGCTGCAGACAAAAACCCGGCTCTCACCTCACCGAGGCCAGCAACCTCGGTGACACGTACCTGCCATCACATATGACACCTTGCACCTTACCACAATGTCTATTGACCCCACAACACGATTCTTTTAACCTAGTACCCTCCTTAACTTTGACCCTCCATGGAATCCATCTGTGATCCTCTATGGAATTTATTACTAGTGAACTTAACCACCAGTCTGCACAATGGACTGATCTAGCTACTGTGATATGGACATGATTGTCACCTATGCCATTATGGACACCTATATACGGTGTCACATATATATGAGATGATTTACTTTATACTATGAGATATGAGATGATTTATTTTGTAATATGTTCTCTCACAACCACCAGTGGTTTTTTCATATTTGTCACAATTTTTGTCTTGACACATTGTACCCTATATGTTGTTGTATCCACAATACTTACCGTATTGCTCTATAATTACAGTGTCCTGATAAAGGCGTTTACCACCGAAACGTTGTTGTTACAATATTTACCTACAACTGGCAAATCGCATACTGTAATCTAAGCTATACAATAAAGATACAAGAAAACAACAACAGTGGTGTCCAGGAACTCTCTTCTTTCACTTGGGATCAGGGTTTTATAGGGCTCTGCCTAGTTGTGACATCACAGCGGGATGGCTACCTGTGCATTGGCTGGCTACACGGCATTATGGGTGAAATTGTGTTCCTGGGCTTGTCTCCTCTAAACTTCCCTTCACTTTCTAACGTGTGCAGCCTCCATTTTAGGAAAACTGATTTGTTACCTCGAAACATGAGAAAATTCGGATTTGTTTGGAATCGAATTCCGCTTCGGATGCTTCGCTTCGCTCAACACTAATGATGCCGCATCTCCCAATACTGGGCTCCAACCTGATTTCTTGGAAAAGCATAAGACCCTTAGAGACTTGTTTAGACGTATGAAAATAAAAATACTTTGTAACAGTATCTGAATAAGGAACTTATTCCCAGGGGTTTGAGGGTGTAAGCATACCCTTCCTTTACATTGGAGGATGAAATGTTATGATCAAGGTGGGAAGACACTTGTAAGTTATGCTCCCAGACTTTTATTCAACTGTTGACTGGATATGAGAAAAAGAACTGGAGAGCATTGAGTCTTTGATTATTCCACTACAAGATGAATTGAAGTCGTCTCTATATTTTAAGGCTTTAAGTAAATTTTATCAGAATCTAAACACAGATGATGTGAAATCCGAAAAGGAGATACAAGAAGTTAAATCAAAGAACTTTCAGAGGGATCTTAGAGATTTTCTGCAAAATAAGATCTTCATATGGAATAAGCAATACAAAACTCTGCTCTCCAGATCTGACTGAATGTCACCTGTTGATAGCTCCTCTTTAAGTTTGGGGCGCTCTTCTATGTTGAACAGACAGGTGACTGGTTCAAGACACTTGGATAGAAAAGCTACTCCCATTAAGAGGAAATACAACAAGTTAGTGGAGACCTGAAGGTAATTAATTTATCCGACACTCCTTTAACACCATCACACAGATGAGCTGCCACTGCCCAACCTGGAAACAACACATGCTCCCTGCTGCTGAGGCAGTCTGGTGCATGACAAAATCATTCATGGCTTTCTGCTACTCGTACAGGTGCTCAAGCATCTGCAATGGTGAATTCTACCAACCAAGTTGGAACGTCGCGGTATAAGTGATACTACATCACTTAACCCCTTAAGGACACGGCCCTATTTCACCTTAAGGACCAGGCCATTTTTTGGAAATCTGACCAGTGTCACTTTATGTGGTGATAACTTTAAAACGCTTTTACTTATCCAAGCCATTCTGAGATTGTTTTTTCGTCACATATTGTATTTCATGTCAGTGGTAAAATAAAGTCGAAAAATTTCATTTTTATTTATAAAAAAATACCAAATTTACCAAAAATTTTGAAAAATTTGCAATTTTCCAAGTTTCAATTTCTCTACTTCTAGAATACATAGTAATACTGCCAAAAAAAGTTATTGATTTACATTCCCCATATGTCTACTTCATGTATCAATCATTTTGGGAATGCCATTTCATTTTTTGGGGACATTACAAGGCTTAGAAGTTTAGAAGCAAATCTTGACATTTTTCAGAAATTTTCAAAAACCCACTTTTTAGGGACCAGTTCAGGTCTGAAGTCACTTTGTGAGGCTTACATAATAGAAACCACCCAAAAATGACCCCATTCTAGAAACTACACCCTTCAAGGTATTCAAAACTGATTTTACAAACGTCATTAACCCTTTAGGTTTTCCACAAGAGTTAATGGCAAATAAAGATAAAATTTCTGAATTTCGATTTTTTGGAAAATTTTCCATTTTAATCCATTTTTTCCAGTAATAAAGCAAGGGTTAACAGCCAAACAAAACTCAATATTTATTGCCCCGATTCTGTAGTTTTCAGAAACACCCTATATGTGGTCCTAAAATACTGTATGGCCAAACGGCAGGGTGCAGAAGGAAGGGAACGCCATATGGGTTTTGGAAGGCGGATTTTGCTGGACTGGTTTTTTGACACCATGTCCCATTTGAAGCCCCCCGATGCACCCCTAGAATAGAAACTCCATAAAAGTGACTTCACCTAAGAAACTACACCCCTCAAGGTATTCAAAACTAGTTTTACAAACTTTGTTAACCCTTTAGGTGTTCCACAAGAGTTATTGGCAAATGGAGATGAAATTTCAGAATTTTAATTTTTTGTTACCTTTCCTCAAAAAAAGTGTAATATAGAGCAACCAAAAATCATATTTACCCTAAAATAATACAAACAAAACTGACACCTTATCCCGTAGTTTCCAAAATGGGGTCACTTTTTGGGAGTTTGTACTCTAGGGGTGCATCAGGGGGGCTTCAAATAAGACATAGTCTAAAAAAAAACAGCCCAGCAAAATCCGCCTTCCAAAAACCATATGGCGTTCCCTTCCTTCTGTGCCCTGCCGTTTGGCCATACAGCAGTTTACAACCACATATGGGGTGTTTCTGCAAACTGCAGAATCAGGGCAATAAATATTGAGTTTTGTTTGCCTGTTAACCCTTGCTTTGTTACTGGAAAAATGGATTAAAATGGATAATTTGCAAAAAAATAGCTGTTTTGGGACAGTTTTGTATTTTTTGTTATTTACATCGTTGAACTGATAGGTTAGATTGTGTGCTATTTCTATAGAGCAGGTTGTTACTGACGCGACAATACCAAATATGACTACTTTTTGGGGTTTTTTGTTTCAGTTTTACATAATAAAGCATTTTTGAAAAAAATGAGTTTTTATTGTCTCCACATTCTGAAAGCCATAGTTTTTTTTTTTTTGCGATTGTCCTATGTAGGGGCTCATCTTTTGCGGGATGAGATGGCGGTTTGAATGGTACTATCTTGGGGTGCATATGACTTTTTGATCACTTGCTATTACACTTTTTGTGATGTAAGGTGACAAAAAAATTACTTTTTTTACAACGTTTTTATTTTTTATGTTTACAGCGTTCACCTGAGGAGTTAAGTCATGTTATATTTTTATAGAGCAGGTCGTTACGAACGCGACGATACCCAATATGTATACTTTTTTTTATTTATTTTGGTGTTACACAATAATATCCTTTTTGAAACAAAAAAAAACATGTTTTAGTGTCTCCATAGTCTGAGAGCCATATTTTTTTCAGTTTTAAAGCGATTGTCTCAGGTTGGGTATAATTTTTGCGGGATGAGGTGGCGGTTAGATTGGCACTATTTGGGGGGTCATATGACTTTTTGATCGCTTGCTATTACACTTTTTGTGATGTAAAGTGACAAAAAAATGGCTTTTTGACAGTTTTTTTTTTTTTTTTTTTTTACAGTGTTTACTTGAGGGGTTAGGTCATGTGATATATTTTTATAGAGCAGATTCTTACGGACATGAAGATACCCAATATGTCTACTTTTTTTAAATTTTTTTACATTTAACACTAAAAAGCATTTTTGAAACAAAAAAAATCATGTTTTAGTCTGAGAGGCATAGTTTTTTTATTTTTTGGGCAATTGTTTTATGAAGGGGCTCATTTTTTGCGGGATGAGATGGCGGTTAGATTGGTACTATTTTGGGAGGCATATGCCTTTTTGATCGCTTTGTATTACACTTTTAGTAATGTAAGGTGCCCAAAAATGGCTTATTTACACCATTTTTGGTTTTTTTTTTATGGCGTTCACCTGAGGGGTTCAGTCATGTGATATTTTTATAGAGCTGTTTTTACGGACGCGGCGATACCTAATATGTGTAGTGTATTTTTTTTTTTACTTTTTATTCAGTGATTTGTGTTCTTTTTATTTTTCACTTTTTTCACTTTTTTACATTTTTTGGACCCAGACCCACTTGGTTCTTGTAGATCCAGTGGATCTGGTGTCTATATAATACAGTACAGTACACTATATAGTGTACTGCACTGTATTTTTACTTTTCACAGTCTGGTCAGACTTCTGCCTTTAGCAGAAGTCTGACCAGAGTTACTATACCATGGCAAGCAGGACGCTTCTGAAAGCGTCCTGCTGCCATGGTAACCATCACCCACTGCCATTAGAGAGCAGTGGGTGATGGATGGGGAGGGAGGGAGCTCCCTCCTCTGCGATCCCATCCTGGGGGGGGCTGCATAGGCACAGCAGCCCCCCGATGGGAGAGGGAGGGAGCTCCCTCCCTGTTAACACCTTCCATATCGCGGTCCGTCCGGACCGCGGTAAGGAAGGGGTTAAACGGCTGGCATCTGCAGCACAGATGCCAGCCGTTTTTCTATCAGAGTGCCAGCAATGTGCTGGCACTCTGATAGAACCACTAGACACCAGGGTTAAAAAGTTAAAAATTTTAACCCCCCCTGCAGCCCCCAATCTTGTTATGGCGGCGGGGGTGCAGGGGGGGTTAAAATTTTTAACTTTGGGGCAATTAACTCTCTGATCTCGCGGTCACAGACCGCGGGATCAGAGATAGTAAATCGCTGCAAACCGCAGGTCTGAATTGACCTGCGGTTTGCAGCGATCGCCGATACGGGGGGGTCACATGACCCCCCTCGGCATTAGAACATGGTTCCTGCTGATCTACATCAGCAGGAACCATGTTGCTACCGCGCCCACATCGGGTGCAGTAGCAGTTTAAACACAGGGCGTACAGGTACGCCCTGTGTCCTTAAGGACTCGGACATTAGGGCGTACCTGTACGCCCTGTGTCCTTAAGAGGTTAATCCACCACAACGTTCCAACTTGGTGGAATTCACCATTGCATATGCTTGAGAATCTGTACGAGTAGCAGGCCGTCCTGACGCTTCAATTCCAAGAGAGCGTTCCTAGCCACATAAGAATGGCTGAAATGCAATGCCAGTCTCCTAGACATTGCCAGCACCTTGCCCAAGCCAGTGTGATTATTTAAAAAGCATTGTAAAACTAATGTAATGTTGTGCGCCTTGCAGGGAGCATGTGTTATTTCCCCCTTGTTCACAGTGGCCACAATGTTGTGTCCATTGTCGTTGACCACCTTGCCCAGTTGGAGTGAGATGGTGAGAACCAGACAGATGTTTGCTGCTTGATGTACTTTAGCAACTGCTCGCCGATGTGGCTACTCTCGCTCAGCCCGATCTGCTCCAACACGGCATGACAACATTTGAGACATGTGCAATATGCAGCAAGCCGGTCCCCAGAGGCTCTACTAGCTCCAGGGTTAGGACGCCGAGCGTTTATATGGTTATGAGGGTGTCACGGTGCTTCTACCTGAATCTAGCGCTCCGAGGTCAGGCCGTGTAGCATCTACACTGAAACTGGTAGGAACTGAAATGAATAAAGTCCAAGCTCTAAATCACTCTGAGTAGATTTACTTAATACAGGCATAAATGGGGAGCAGCTCATACACAATCAGAGGAGCTCTTGGCTCCAGCAGGTTTTAGGGTGCAGGGACAGGTGAACTGGGTTCCCGCTGTGCTGAACTCTCCCTCTTGTTCGGTATCTTGTAAGGGGCCTGTTTCATCTGGGCTACATGTCACTGATAGCAGGCTCAGTGCCCGGTGGGCTTCTGACCACACTTTGATAGACTGTAGGACCTCAGTTGCAACTCTCAAAACCCTTGTTTAGGGCTGACTTGATTTTGGCTGCAGATTGCCTGCTGTGCTCCTCTTGTCGGGCCTTCCCGACCAGAACATTTTTTTGCAAATCTGACATGTCATTTTATGTGGTAATAATTTTGGAACGCTTTTACTTAGCCAAGCCGCTCTGAGATTGTTTTCTCATGACACATTGTACTTCATAAAGCTCATAAATTTTCAAAATTTCAATTTCTCTGCTTTTAAGACAGATAATGATAGCTAATAAAATAGTTTTTACTTTACATTTCCCGTATGTCTATGTTGGTCTCATTTTGTAAATGTTTTTTTTTTTTTTTTTTTTTTTTGGGGGGGGGGGGGGGGGGGGGGGATGCTAGATGGAGTACAATTTTAGACGCAATTTTAAAAAATTTTAATAAAATTCCAAACCCCACATTTTAAAGAACCAATTCAGTTATGAAGTCACTTTCTGGGGCTTACATAATAGAAACATAGAAGCCACCCATAAATGACACCATTTTAGAATCTACACCCCTCAAGTTATTCAAATATGATTTTACAAACTTTGTTAAGCCTTTAAGTGTTCCACTGATTGGCTCATCCAGGCTGTCTGTCTGCCTGTGAGCCAATCAGGGCAAGCCCTCCCCCTACTTCCTCTCAGAGTCATGTGAGCATCCTTCTTCCTCACAGTTTTTTCTGCCAGTAAAATGGCGCTGTGCGCCATCTCATCAGATTCATCCAAAGCGAACTTGACAAGCTTCAGGTTTGTCTGCTGGACTAAATTTTGGGAAGTTCCTAATGCACCTGGTTCGTTATTAACTGAATCACTTTGTAAACTACAGAAAAGGTGACAGTTTTATTCGTACTATTTTGGGGTACATAGGATTTTTGATCGCTCAATATTACACTTTTTTTTGAGGCAAGGTAATAAAAAACATCTGTTCAGGCACCGTTTTTGTTTTTTATGGTGTTTTGCGTGACAGTATAGGTCATGTGTTATGCTAAGGGAACATAATTACTGTGTGGGGGCACTAAGGGGCCATAATTACTGTGTGGGGGCACTAAGGGGACATTATTACTGTGTGGGGGCACTATGGGGACATAATTACTGTGTTGGGGCACTATGGGAACATAATTACTGTGTGGGGGCACTAAGAGGACATAATTACTGTGTGGGGGCACTATGGGGACATATCTACTGTGTGGGGGCACTAAGGGGCCATAATTACTGTGTGGGGGCACTAAGAGGACATAATTACTGTGTGGGGGCACTATAAGGACATAATTACTGTGTGGGGGCACTATGGGGACATAATTACTGTGTGGGGGCACTAAGGGGACATAACTACTGTGTGGGGGCACTAAGGGGACATAATTACTGTGTGAGGGCACTAAGGGGGCATAATTACTGTGTGGTTAACATAAGAAGACGTAAATACTGTGTTGGGGCACTCAGGTGGCATGTCTTTTGTTTGGGGCTTGAAGTGATCATGGTAATGTTGGGGCAGGCATGGGATTCAGCCAGTTCCCTCAGGTTCTCCAGATCCGGTTGTTAAAATGACATCCGGATTTGAGAACTGTGTTACCGGCTGTATCCCGATCAGGTGCTCTGGCGGCGGGAGCTAGAGATGAGCGCTTCCATTCCATAGTTTAGCTCCTTAGGCTTTTTAAAAGTTGGGTGGTGTGTGAGTGTAGTGTATATATGGTGCACTTAGGTGTATGTGTGTTGCATATATATAGTGTATGTATATGTTAATGTATGTCGTGACCCTGCGTGTCTGCCATTGAGGAGAGAACCTGTTGTTAAAAATTTAAATCCCACACTAAGGTACTACTGTGTGGTATAATTAGGTGGCATTCTGTAATGTAAACTCTTGAATCCTCCTGTTCATGCGTAGTAAGCAGGGACGTGCACACATAGGGTTTAAAGGGGGGCTTGAGCCCCTGCCCCCTTCTGCCCCTACCCCTTTAAAGCCCTTTTTATTTTTTATTTTTATGTTGTCCCAACCAGTGGCATAAGTACAGGGGAAGAGGCTGCTTCGGGGCCCAGGCTGACAAAGGGGCCCAGCGCCAGGCAGCGTGACAGGTCTTTTTGGTGTCTAATGTGATCATATTCATTCATCTTCTTACTAATATAGTTTTCGGGCCGGGCCCCTTCTCAGCAGCAGCAGCGGCGCCGCCAGCCCCTCACCCCCGCCCCTTCACAGCAGCAGCGCTGATCTTACTGCCCGCCTGTGCCTGCCAATAGAGGAATTAGGCTGATACAAGCCGGCAGCGCGCAGGCTGTATTAGGCCTGCCCACACTGACATGACTGAGCACTGAGCAGGGACTGAGCACTGAGCATGACAGCGCAGATCGGTGACCGGTCACTGGGCTGGCCTGGCAAGGTATGTGACAGGATGGGGCCATGTGGCAGGCAGGCACTATAGATGGGGGGCATGTGGCAGTGGCACTGGCAGGCATGAGGGAGGCATTTGGCAGGCACCGTAGATGGCATAACTACTGTGAGAGGGCACATAATCTGGCATAACAACTGTGAGGGGCACATAACTGAGCAGAACTACAGTGAAGGGGCACATATCTGAGCAAAACTACAGCGAGGGGGCACAAAAGTAGGCATAACTACTGTGACAGGAACAAAGGTGGGCATAATTGCTGCGAGGGGCCACAAGGAGGACATAACTATTTTAAAGGGGCCAAAAGATGGGCATTAGTACTGTGTGGTAGCACTTAGGGGAAATGTCCTAGATTACCCTGCTATACATTGGCATGGCTCAGTGTTACAGGCTAGCACAGCGCACCCTGCTGGTGATTTGACAGAGGCAGTCATCATCCCTTCCTTATGTGATTATTCTTTTTTTCTCTATCACCACAGGGGACCTTGTTCTGGATCCAGTAGACATCATGCCGATGCCAGCGACACCCTGGATGAGGTAGGACCAGATTTTATTTATCACTTAACATGATTGATAATGCTCTTTGCCTCTCTGTGATCTTTTTACTACAAAATCACTGTGAGAACTTTACCTCACTGTGATTTTGTAGTAAAAAAATCACAGAGAGGCAAGGGCATTATCAATCATGTTAATGCTCAGTGTCTCTGCTGTCCGGAACAGTGCTTGGCTCTCTTTCACTCAGCGGATTACCCGAACGGCTCCAGTTGTGTGAAAGGGGGGGGGGGTGGTGCTGTACAAAGCATCACACTGTAGAGACACGCCTCTTTGACATTAAAAATAGTAAACCCAATTTGTAAGTGATTCATAGGTTTCTAGGTGGAATAGCAGAGGAATGATGTAAGGGATGTCAAAAATACGCACCCCATAAAAATAAACTAATATCTATATAATTTCTAGCTTCAACAATTCACAAGTATGACTGTATAGTATTAAATTCATGACATTGCTATTAATCACCAGTAGATGGCAGCAGAGAGAAAGCTTGAATAGCAGAGCTACAAACAGCAGGGGGGAACTGAATAACTCAGATCTTGGTTTATGGGAGGACAGGGTTTACTGCTACATTTCCTGTATCCCCATACTGAAGGTCATGTGTTTGTTCCTTCCAGGTAGGGGAACACAAATTCAGAGCCATAAATAGGCTAAAATGATGTAAAACACATTCCTTTAATCAGCTAAGGCTGCTGGTGATGCAGTGTGAGTATATAAAACCATGCACAAGTGTTAGTGAAGCACAATGAGGTGTCACATGGTACTAATATGTAGTGATATGATTACTATAGAAGCTGATGTTACTCTATGATATTATACTGCACTATTGGTTTACTGTGATGTAGATTAAATAATCAGAGAGCAGCTCTCATGTAAATGGTTTAATATCTCTTATAGGAAAGTTATACCTGTTATTGAGAATGTTTTATTGAATATAGAGATGTGTATTATGTAAGGACAGGATTTACTGCTACATTTCCTGTATCCCCATACTGAAGGTCATGTGTTTGTTCCTTCCAGAACATGTTCAATAAAATCACTTCTGTCTTCACCCAGCCCGCTCCCTTCGCACATTGGAATTATTGACCATAATTTCAGCATATGTGCAACAAAATTGGTGGCCTGTACGGGGAGCAGGTGAAGAAGATGCAGTCCCGGAAGTGAAACAGAAAAAAAACGGTTACACGAAGCATAGAGGAGAAATTAACCCTTGCAGCATCGCCAGCGAACACAAATGGATCTAGAGAGCCTGCAGGATGAAATCAGTGGTCACCTAATCCACTTGCCAGTGGGTGATCTCATCGAAATTTGCCAATTCATCAAAGTCCCTGAAGCCAGCATAGCGAAAGGAAAAACCCAGCACCATTTTATGCGGATCATTAATGAGGTAATAGATGAACTGGTCGAAGCTGAAAGTGAGGAGACGGTGACACAATTTCTGCAAGCCACAAAAGGGATTCATTAGCGAACTAGAGAAGAAGAGGGACAATGCCGAAGTCCCAAGCTTCAGTGAGAAAGACCTTCAATCAGAACAACAATTGGCCGACTTAAAGCAACAGTATCACAATATGCAGGAGAGGTTCCAGGAAATGTCCAGAATAATGGAGGAACAGATTAGAGAGCTGAGTACCAAAAGTAGAGTCTCAAGTAACAGTCAGCCAAAACCAGTGCTAGTCCCGATTACTCAGAGACTACACCATGGTAGCTTGCCAGAGGTGACAATCAGAAAAGACTTCAAGATTACAGGCCAGATTGGAGAAAAAGAGCAGAAGGATAAGCTGTCCTGCACCAACTTAATGCACCAAATCGACCTGGGACTACAGAAAGGATATCCTGAGACTGAAAGTGGTCAAAGCAGTGGTCAAAGCTATTAGCCCCGGCCTAAGCCTCAGAGGTATGCTGGAGATGATAAATGGACTGACTCTAGTGTAACTTAGACGAATCTTGAAAAGTCACTACAAGGAGGAGAATGTCTCAGAACTGTACCAGCAACATCTTAATATTTCCCAGAAAAGCGACGAGACTCCACAGAATTTCCTGTTCAGAGCTACTGAATTGAAAGATCGACTGCTATTCGTCTCCCAAGGTGAAGGCTTGGAAGAAAATTTTGGGACTGAGCTGATCCAGAAGAAATTTCTAAGATCAGTGGGTACTGGACTATGAAATGACCACATCAGATTCCAATTAAAGCAGTATTTAGATGACCCTTCCATTCCAGATGAGGTGCTCATAGAGAAAACAAATGAAGCCGCTAATATGGAGATTGAAAGGGAACAGAAGCAAAAGAAAGCTCAACATAGCAGTTCAACCAAAGGCAAAGAATGTCAGTCTAACACCTTACAGTGTCCTCGGGAACCAAGTGTCCTGACAGCAACTGCCAACTCCACACCTTGGTTTCCACCACAGGCAAGTAGCCCAACGATTCAACAGCTATCGAAGAGCAACTTTGACCTGGAAAAGCTGATTCTGCAGATGCAAAAAGAGATGATAGAGATGAAGACACTTCTCCAAGATTCAAGAACCCAACAAGACCGTGAATTCCGAGGGCCTCAGGCAACAGTGGGTACGAGTAAAGGATGTTGTCAATCCTGTAGAAGGACTGGTCAGACAAGTACCTGCGATCATTGCTTCAACTGTGGACGATCTGGACATAGAGCAAGATATTGCTAAACACCCAGACCAAACCATTTAAATGGGAGAGGGTTGCTGTCAAGGGACCGACAGTAACCTGCACTAGAACCAACCCTGTGTCCCAAAGTGCATCCCCTGTAGGTAGCAAGCCAGCAAGCTTCAAAACCACGGCTGGTAGAGGGAATCCACACTCCATTCAAAGAGTGCTCACTTCCTGTAACCAAAAATCTCTCCAGATGGCTGAGAAAGTACCAACTCACATGGAAAGTGTTACCATGAGACCGAACAGAAAGATACTAAGTCTTGTTGGAAAAAGGTGCCTGGTGAACTGTGAAATAGACAATACTCCTGTCCAAGCCCTATGGGACACTGGCTCCCAGGTGAGCATCATCAATGAGAACTGGAGACAGCGGGTTCTGCCTCATGCAGTGCTCCGATCTTTGGAAGAATTGCTGGGGCCAGAAGTCCTCTGTGGGAAGGCTGCCAATGAGACTGAAATTCCTTTCTCCGGCTCGATTGAGGTAGTTTTTCAACTAACATCAAGATGCAATAACACCAAGCAACTAGTAGTGCCACTTGTGGTATCATCAGAGGAGAAAGTCGCAGAGATGCCAATCATTGGATATAATGTCATAGAAGAACTCTTCAAGGAGACAGCTGCCAAAGGAAGGAGAACCATTACAGGGTTCGTGGACCTACTAGGAGCCGCCTTGGAGTTGCCGACCCCCAAAGCAGAAGTCCTGGTGAGTCAACTACAGGCCAGCCTGAGAGAAACTGGTGGTACCGTACTAAAGACTGGTGCAAAGAACCAAAGGATTCCGGCAAACACTGTGACGTGTCTCAGATGTAGGGCACATGCCAAACCAGCCTTGCAAGAGCAGACGGTCTTGTTTATACCTGATGAGATTCAGAATGTGCCAGAAGGACTGTATGTCGGGGAAACATTAGTGTCACTTAATAAGGGACAGTTTTCCAAACTATCCATCCCGGTTTGGAACACCACCCAGCGAGACATTATCCTGCCAAGTCAGACCAGGATTGGGTGCCTCGAACCCATCAAGACAACATACCCAGCTCAGGTGAAACCAAAATAATCAGTGCATGTTGCCACTCACCCGGTGACTCATAGTCCACAGTCATCCAGATCAGGGCCAGATGGTCGAATGAACAATTTAAACACAAGTCAGTCACTGGTAAGTTATGCTCATCAAGAACACTGGGATCCACCAGTACCTATAGGACACCTTTCCGAGGAAGATCAACAGATAGTCAAGGCAATGCTAAGGGAAGAATGCCACGCCTTTGCTAAAGATGATTCTGACGTTGGATGCATCCCTTCCCTACAATTACAACTGCGCCTTAAAGACAATACACCAGTTAGAAGAACTTACATGTCAGTGCCAAGGCCACTACACCAGGAGGTGAAAGAATATCTGCAGGATCTTCTGAACCATGGATGGATTGTAGAGTCAAAATCATCATACTCTTCACCCATTGTGTGCGTGAGAAAGAAGGATGGTAGTTTAAGACTGTGTTGCGATTACAGTGAATTGAACCAAAAGTCCATCCCTGACTGCCATCCAATCCCTAGGATCCAAGACATGCTGGACAGCCTAGGAGGAAGTTCATGGTTTTCTGTGCTAGATCAAGGAATAGCCTGCCATCAAGGATTTGTGGAAGAATCCAGTCGAACACTGACTGCCTTCATCACACCTTGGGGTCTGTATGAGTGGATCAGAATACCCTTTGGCCTTAGTTCTGCGCCAGCTGAATTCCAACGCAGCATGGAAACTTGTCTAATGGGACTGAGAGATGAGGTCTGTCTGCCATACCTAGATGACAACCTGGTTCACAGCAGATCGTTCAAAGAACATGGGGAACATGTTTGGTTGTTACTGCAATGGTATCAGAAACATGGAGTAAAGTTAACAACGAGGAAATGTGAACTTTTCAGAAACAAAGTCAGATTAACATAGAAACATAGAAACATAGAATGTGTCGGCAGATAAGAATGTAGCACCCCCAAGTCAGGGCAATGTGTGGAACTAACCTGGGGAATGCCAGTGATGGAGAGGCCGGCACGCTGCTCCTCTGGGGCACTCTCTGGGTTCTTGAGGGACACAGCCAGGTGGAAGGTGAGGTGCCCTTGGTGTTATAGTTTAACGTGCCTATGGCTAAGTCCCTGATATGTCGTGACGCCAGTGCCAGTAAACGGTGGCACACCGTATTTACAGTAGGAATAACAGAGGTGCAGACTGGTAACTTGAAAACAGAATTCAAACTTTACTGAAGACAGTGATGATACAGTAAGCAGTCTTTCCAACAGTTCCTTTTGCAGACAATCAAAATTGCAGTGGTCTTACATCCAGCAAGGTTAAACAGAGGGTGATAATACAGGACTTGGAATTGCAGGTGAACCTTACTTTCTTCCTGACTCGTCCTGACTGGAATTGATGCTTCAAGGCCCCAATGCCCTACTTCTGGCTTATATCCTTGAATCTCCAGTTTATAAAGTACCTCCTCTTGACGTTTAGTACCTCTTGCTCTAGGGATTGCCTCTGGGTTCTGCACTCCTTCTCCTAGGGTACCATCTTCCTAGGGTGGATTCCTCACAGGCCGTGAGGCCTGGGTTTGGCCTTCACAGGCACATGGCCTGCACTTGTCTAAGGCACACTCTAGACTGCCTTCCCTTCCCCTGACTGGGCCTTATATAGACTAGGGCAACCTAGCTCCCTCTAGTGACTAGAGCTGGAATTACATCCCTAGCCGGCCTGCACATAGCACATTTCACAGTAACAGGGGAATTAAATACATTGATTTACATTGCATGGTACAAATAGCACCTTTACCAGCCTCCTCCTAACAGAGAGGAACGACAGCAGCCAAGTGACCCTTCCGTAGTGACGGGCAGTACAACTCCCGTACACTACATACCCCGCTGCTTTAAGCTGAGTACGCCCTCGTACTCTAACAGGGTACCGCCCTACTGGAATTTCCACCTGAAAGAGACAAAAGAAAAACATGCAAGAATACATACATATCAGTACTCAATTCTATCTGCATCGACAATTGTCATCAGGTCCAGCTGACTGACGGAGAAGTGCGGTGACAAGGGCGTCGCTCTCTTTCTTCAGGATAAAGAGTGGAACTGGGGCGCTGACCTGGCACAGCGGATGTTAGGGAATACCAGGATAGTCCATGACAATGAGTGAGTCCATAAAAGCATATCACAGAGACTCGCACACAGGGAGTCCATCTCTGGGCACATAGACTTGGATAAAATATGTTTTAGCAATAAATACGGTCAGCAGCACATACATAAAATCACAATACAGGACTCTGACAATACCAGGGTAACATCTTCCTGGCAAGTCCTGCGTATATTTAAAGTGCTGACATAAAAGAACCCTTTTCAACCTGAAATGGGGGTTAAAAGGGATAAGGTGCAAATAAAAGCACAACTTGGAAGTATTAAAGTACTTGACGCCACAATGGTAGCAGCAGGCAGGATGTCCCGGAACAGAAAGAGGCAGGCTGGGAGCAGTGGTTCCACAGTGGCAACTTATTTGTCAAACATGCCACCGGCCGTGGGGAACTGGCAGCAAGCTCTACCAGCCTGGCAAACTTAAAGGAACAGTTCCTGCAACATGTATGATGTCCCTGTGAGGATGAGCAAAAATGGCCTAGCAGGCCTGCTCACAGGTAGGTGTCAAATGAGCCCCGTTCGTCGGAGGTAGTGCAGCCCTGTGCTGCAGGTAGTCTGGGCCATGCACCAGGGCCACTTGGAGGGGGTGCCCACCAAAGAGAATGGGCTGGAAACATCACCGGTATTGGGCCTACCCACCTCATTGGCCCGCTGGGTTGCGGACACACAGGAGCTGCTGGTCTCGGGACACGGGCCGGCGCTGGGGTAGACACTTCCTCCGGCCGGGACATAACGCTCCCGTCACGGCGGACTCGGCTCCTGGCATAAGTCAATTTATCCGCTGTTACACGGACCTTGGGTGGCTCAGCGTTAGCGGTAGGACCTTGGACTACGGGTTCGGGTGGTACAGGGGTCACAGGTAACTCACCACCGCTGGACTGCTGCGCTGTCTTCTTAGAATCTGCCACTTGCCGCAGGCCATCCAGGTAAGCCTGTAAGGAAGCGATCCGCTCCTCCAGGGCGGAGATCTCACTGCTGGATTCCGGCACACTTGCAGCAGGCTCAGATGAGGTTCTATCCTGGCGGTTCTTCCGCAGGTCATCCATGGCTTCACTGAACTGGGCCATCCGCGCCCAATCAGCGGCTGTCTTCTCTCGTCGCGGCAGCTCTGGAGAGGGGTAAGGACTGGGAGGCTTGTCCAGGATCGTCGGCTGCCAGAAAATGTTCGGGCCGAGAAAGGAACTCTTCTCCTGAGTACGTATTCCGGATGGGTCCCGGCGGGTCCTCTGCCTCCACCGGATCTTCTGCTTCTTCCCAGTCCTCCGGTACGGGTCCTGGACGGGTCACCGCAGTGGCATATGGGCCTCGCAGGCCCTCTGCGGGAGTGAACTCCACTTTCTCTCCGACCGCTAGATTATGCAGTCGCCCGGGAGATAGCTGCGCTTGACGGACCGGCGATTCACATAATAGTCCCGGTTGGTGCCGGTTTCTTGGATGAAGCCGAATCCTCTAACCTTGTCAAACTCGAGCACAACTCCGGTGCGGCGTTCGAGCTGGGGCTTGCTGTCCCTGGAATCTTCATAGATCCGCTTGGTGACTTCTTCAAAGTACTTTTTCTGAGTGGTGGTTTTTAAAGTTGCTGCCACTCGGATCTCGGCCATCAGGGCCGACCACGCGGGGTTCCGCGGGAGAAAGCCTTCTCGCTGCGGGTGGAAACGGCAGGGTTCGGCTTGTGGCCATGGACAGGTTTGGGCCATGTCGCTGGGAGTATACGCTGGGGGCGCAGGGCGCTCCTTAGTTGCTCCTGAGGTCGCCTCCATTGCACCATCTACGGCTCCGGATCCCGCTGACATCACAGGTAGGAAGCCCCGTAGCAGGGTGAGCCACTGTTCCAGCAGGCTCCACCCCGTCGTTTCTTGCACGCCCCCTAGGTATTCCAGTATAGGGTAGGCGGTGTCCATATTATAATCCTCAAGGGAAGGCGTTACCTCCAGGTCGTCTCCTCCTCCTTCTTGGAGGGTTTTGGCGCCAAATTTTCGCGCCACTGAGGACAGTGATGGCGCAAGAAGAAGTCCAATGGCGCCGGCGGCCATCTTGGGCGCCATGATGCATCAATTCAATGACAGCAAGCAGTGGTAGTAAAACAGCATAAAAGTCCACAAAAATGCACTTTGGAGTGGCGATTTTCTTCCTCTTGATAGCGCAACACTGCACAGCGCTTTCTGGAGGTTTTGGGACACTTTTCTGTACGTTTTAGGTCCGCAAAGTTCACTTCAAATAAACAGGCGTTTTGTCACTTGGCAAACTGGTTAAGGCACAAAGTTCACGTTTTTGATCACAGTCCGTAAAACGTGCGTATCCTGTTCGTGACGCCAAAATGTTGCACCCCAAGTCAGGGCAATGTGTGGAACTAACCTGGGGAATGCCAGTGATGGAGAGGCCGGCACGCTGCTCCTCTGGGGCACTCTCTGGGTTCTTGAGGGACACAGCCAGGTGGAAGGTGAGGTGCCCTTGGTGTTATAGTTTAACGTGCCTATGGCTAAGTCCCTGATATGTCGTGACGCCAGTGCCAGTAAACGGTGGCACACCGTATTTACAGTAGGAATAACAGAGGTGCAGACTGGTAACTTGAAAACAGAATTCAAACTTTACTGAAGACAGTGATGATACAGTAAGCAGTCTTTCCAACAGTTCCTTTTGCAGACAATCAAAATTGCAGTGGTCTTACATCCAGCAAGGTTAAACAGAGGGTGATAATACAGGACTTGGAATTGCAGGTGAACCTTACTTTCTTCCTGACTCGTCCTGACTGGAATTGATGCTTCAAGGCCCCAATGCCCTACTTCTGGCTTATATCCTTGAATCTCCAGTTTATAAAGTACCTCCTCTTGACGTTTAGTACCTCTTGCTCTAGGGATTGCCTCTGGGTTCTGCACTCCTTCTCCTAGGGTACCATCTTCCTAGGGTGGATTCCTCACAGGCCGTGAGGCCTGGGTTTGGCCTTCACAGGCACATGGCCTGCACTTGTCTAAGGCACACTCTAGACTGCCTTCCCTTCCCCTGACTGGGCCTTATATAGACTAGGGCAACCTAGCTCCCTCTAGTGACTAGAGCTGGAATTACATCCCTAGCCGGCCTGCACATAGCACATTTCACAGTAACAGGGGAATTAAATACATTGATTTACATTGCATGGTACAAATAGCACCTTTACCAGCCTCCTCCTAACAGAGAGGAACGACAGCAGCCAAGTGACCCTTCCGTAGTGACGGGCAGTACAACTCCCGTACACTACAAGAACCATTTGGCCCATCTAGTCTGCCCAATATGCTGAATACTATGGATAGCCCAAGGCCCTATCTTATATGAAGGATGGCCTTATGCCTATCCCATGCATGCTTAAACTCCTTCACTGTATTTGCAGCTACCACTTCTGCAGGAAGGCTATTCCATGCGTCCACTACTCTCTCAGTAAAGTAATTCTTCCTTATATTACTTTTAAACCTTTGCCCCTCTAATTTAAAACTATGTCCTCTTGTAGCAGTTTTTCTTCTTTTAAATATTCTCTCCTCTTTTACCGTGATGATTCCCTTTATGTATTTAAAAGTTTCTATCATATCCCCTCTGTCTCTTCTTGCTTCCAAGCTATACATGTTAAGGTCCTTTAACCTTTCCTGGTAAGTTTTGTCCTGCAATCCATGTACTAGTTTAGTAGCTCTTCTCTGAACTCTCTCCAAAGTTTCAATATCCTTCTGCAGATATGGTCTCCAGTACTGCACACAATACTCCAAATGAGGTCTCACTAGTGCTCTGTAGAGCGGCACGAGCACCTCCCTCTTTCTACTGTTAATGCCTCTCCCTATACACCCAAGCATTCTGCTGGCATTACCTGCTGCTCTATGACATTGTCTGCCCACCTTTAGGTCGTCTGATATAATGGAGAATGAGATTCTTAGGCAAAATCGTGTCCAAAGATGGCCATTCCATGGATCCAGCAGACATTGCACTTGTGCTGGCCTTGAGCAACAACCAGCCAAAGACTGTTGGAGAACTCAGGAAGTTATTAGGATTCATTTCCTACTATCGTCCTTATATCCAAAACTTTTCCAGGATTGCAAAGCCCCTGTATGAATTACTATTACGGATAAAACACCCACCATAATGCCAGTGCCAGCTCAACAATATAAGAAGAGGAAGAAGCCATCACCAAAACTAAAAGGTCAACTACCTTTTCATCAGTCTATAGTCTGGACTGACCACCACCAGGCAGTGCTGAACCAGTTAATTGACGTCTTAACTCATCCTCCAGTTATGGGTTACTCTAACTACAGCAAACCCTTTGTTCTGCACTGTGATGCCTCTCAAGGATTAGGAGCTGTGTTGTATAAAGAGCAGGAGGAAAAATTGAAAGTAATTGTTTATGGGTCTAGGACTCTAACACCTGCTGAGAAAAACTATCACATGCATTCAGGAAAGCTAGAATTCCTTGAGATGAAATGGGCCATAAGTGAAAGGTTCTGAGGATACCTATACTACTGTCCATCCTTTGTAGTGTATACTGACAACAATCCACTAACCTATGTCCTAACTACCACCAAACTTAATGCAACAGGCCATCGATGGGTTGCAGAACTCGCTGACTTTAATTTCACTATCAAGTATCGTCCAGGAAAGAGAAATGCAGATGCAGATGTACTCTCTCGTATGCCACTAAGTCCTGAACAATACATGCAGCAGTGTTCACAAGAAGTCGACCCCAAAGTCATCAATTGCTTAACCCAAGCACTTCAAGTGCAACAGAAAGAAGAAACGCCTTGGCTGTGTCCAATAACCATCGCTAGTACAATGTCAACAATAGATGGTACCCAGAAGAAGGTAGCTCAAATACCTAAGGAGACTATAAGGACAGCACAAAAGGAAGACCCAGTGATCGGTCCAGTGTGGAAGTACAAAAACCAAAACAGGTTCCCATCAAACCAGGAACGACAAGGTGTACCGCTTGATCTCTTCATACTAATGAAGCAATGGACCAAATTATACCTCGACGAGGATGGAATTTTGAGACGGAAAACATCCTCAGGTTCTTAACTAGTGTTACCCAAGCTGTATCATTCACTGGTGTTGAGAAAATTGCATGAAGAAATGGGTCACTTAGGAGTGGAAAGAACTGTAAACTTGATCAGAGAAAGGTTCTTTTGGCCGCATATGCAGAGAGACGCTGAGCAATACATTAACCATCAGTGCACCTGCCTGAAAGATAGACACCCTAATAAGACTACCAGAGCTCCATTGAACAATATTGTCACCACTTATCCCTTTGAGATGGTGTCCATCGATTTCCTCCATCTGGAAACATGCAAAGGAGGTTATGAGTACATACTAGTAGTAATAGACCACTTCACCAGGTTTGCTCAGGCCTATGCAACCAAAAACAAGTCAGCAAAGACTATTGCCGATAAGATATTTAATGATTTTGTCTTGAAATTCGTATTTCCTACCAGAATTCACCATGACATGGAAAAAGAATTTGAAAATCAGTTATTCTTGGCATTAGTGTTGAGCGCGAATATTCGAATAGCGAATTTTTTTAGCGAATATCGGCACTTCGCTAATTCGCGAATATTTCGAATATAGCGCTATAAATTCGCTATTTCGAATATTCGTTTTTTTTTTTTTTGTTATATTTTTTTCTTTCCCACTTCCCAACAGTAGTTCTTACCTGTCCTGAGGATTCCTGGCTTCCTGGCTGCTCTAGTCAGTGCCCATTGCCGCTTCTGCCGACTTCCGTGCTCATGGAGTGTCCCCAACCATGGGAACGTCTCCATATACTAAAATGTACTGTCGGATTTGAGGAATTACGTTGAAATCGCAATGCGATTAATATAAGTTATATTAATCGCATTGCGATTTCAACTTAGAGCTGGGTTTATAATGGGTCAGCTTGCTAGAATGAACGAAGTTAACGAATATGGAATATAGCAGCACTGCTAAGTTGAATTCGCAATGCGATTAATTTAACTTGAAGTAATCGCATTGCGATTTCAACTTAGCACTGCTATCTTACATAGGCTAGAATTAACGAATATGGAATATAGCACTAGCAGTGCTAAGTTGAAATCGCAATGCGATTACTTCAGAGTTAAATTAATCGCATTACGAATTCAACTTAGCACTTCTGCTATATTCCATATTCGTTAACTTCGTTCATTCTAGCATGCTGACCCATTATAAACCCAGCTCTAAGTTGAAATCGCAATGCGATTAATATAACTTGAATTAATCGCATTGCGATTTCAACGTAATTCCTCAAATCCAACAGTACATTTTAGTATATGGAGACGTTCCCATGGTGATGAGGGCGCTCCATGAGCAGAGAACTTTATGGTTGGCTTGGTAGAATTGGCGAATAGCGAATATGGCGAATGTATTCGTCATATTCCTCAAAACGAAGATAGCAGTATTCTACATCTTCGTTTTAGCAACCTATTCGTCAACCTCGCTAATTCTAGCAATCAAATAGGAAGGTTGACTATAGAGACAGCTGTGTTTAATTCGCTATGCGATTTTTTTTGATAGAATAATTATATTACTTGATATAATTTTTATAATTATTCTATTTATTAAAAAAATATATATAAATAATCGCATAGCGAATTAAACACAGTTGTCTCTATAGTCAACCTTCCTATTTGATTGCTAGAATTAGCGAAGTTGACGAATAGGTTGCTAAAACGAAGATGTAGAATACTTCGTTATCTTCGTTTTGAGGAATATGACGAATACATTCGTCATATCCGTCATCTTCGCTATAATTCTAGATATAAAACCAATAGGAAAGTAGCCTTAAGTTAAAATCGCAATACGCGATTATTTAAATCGCATATTAATCGCGGTAACTAGAATAATGACGAATATTCGATTTCGACGAATATGAAACGAATATTCATTCGAATATTCGCGAATTTCGTCGAAATCGAATATGGCACCTGCCGCTCATCACTACTTGGCATTAGGAAAACATTGCCACATTCAGAACTCTCATACAACTCCATATCATCCGGAAGGAAACGGCCAATGCGAAAGATTCAACCAAACTCTGTTGTCTATGCTTCGGACCCTGTCACCAGATTAAAAAAAAAAGACTGTAAGAACTCACTTGCCCAGGTAATACATGCATACAACTGCACCAAAAGTGAAGCGACGGGGTACTCTCCATTTTTCCTACTGTTCGGAAGATCTTCAAGACTACCAGTAGACAGTATGTTTGACACCCCAGTAACAGAAAAATATAAGAATCGCTCTAAGTATGTAAAAACATGGACAGAGAGGATGACTGAAGCCTATCGGGTTGCTTCAAAGGTAGCTACCCAAGCTGCACAAAGAGGGAAAGAGCACTATGACAGAAAAATTTATGGAGTAGAACTTTCACCTGGCAGTCGAGTCCTTGTAAGAAACCTTTCTGAAAGAGGAGGACCAGGAAAACTGAGATCATTCTGTACATGTTGTCCTGGGGAAAAAGTGTGAAGATAGCCCAGTGTATAAAGTCAAGCCAGAAACTGGAAAAGGCCGAACAAGAATCCTGCACCGTAATTTGTTATTGCCTTGTGATTACTTACCCGTTGACCAAGGTCAGCAGATACCTAACAGACCAAGCACTAGAAGACGAGACCAAGTTTCAAAGACTTATCAACCAGCGACACAGACATCTAAACAAATATCAGAAGAGGAATCAGATCTTGAACAAGAGCAATGGAGATCATTCATTCCTATAAGTCAGAGAAATCACACAAGGGAAGATATAGAACTGGGTAAAGGAAGGAGTTACGCACTTGCGCTCCCACTCCACTACTGCATCTGTTCAAGCATGCACGCCCGAACAAGTGCCCGCTGCTGGATGCCTGCCCGGCCTACTGTCCTGGCCGTGTGGGAGGTAATACTCTAAAAATTGAAAGGAGAAACCTGCACTAAGTGGTGCACGGTTTCTGGCATTCGCGCTGGTGAGTGGCTAGCCTGGATTTGTGGATTTTAAAGTCCTGTATATGAATTAAATATATGCGTTTGTGTAAGTATCCGTGTTACCTGGAGTTCTCGACGCTGGTGCCGCTTCTTTTTCTTTTTCTTTCTCTTTCTTCTTTCGATCTTGATCTCCTGTTCGGGAACCATTGGGAACCACGTAACTCTACACATGAATGGCCTTAATGCTATGCACAATTTCACTCACCTATATAGAGTATCTGACAGTCTTGCCACAAGTTCAGTGGATTGCTATGGAAACGTGATGCTTTAAATAGCAGGAACAGAAGAAGGATCTACACTCCCTGACGAAGGAGCCCGTTTAGGCTCAGAAATGCGTTGGAGGAACAAGACCCTTTCAGGCTTCCGTACAAGCTGTGACGTCACTTAGCTTTTCAGGTTTCCAAGCAACCAGCTCCCTCACGTGTGCATGCGCTACCGGCCGGGGCGCCGCCACGCTAGCAGGTAGAGCGTCCGAACAGGAGATCAAGATCGAAAGAAGAAAGAGAAGGAAAAAGAAAAAGAAGCGGCACCAGCGTCGAGAACTCCAGGTAACACGGATACTTACACAAACGCATATATTTAATTCATATACAGGACTTTAAAATCCACAAATCCAGGCTAGCCACTCACCAGCGCGAATGCCAGAAACCGTGCACCACTTAGTGCAGGTTTCTCCTTTCAATTTTAAGATATAGAACTGAATCCTGAAGCAGCAGAGTTCCATCCTTGCCAGTTGGAAACAAATGAGGGAAGTACAGAGAAAGCTACAATGGAAACTGCAGAGAACGAGCCTGTGATTCAGCCTGAACACATTACATGTCCAGTAGGAGACACAGAAGAAGAAAACGCTTCACCAGAAAACCCAACAGAGACAGTTGACACGATGAAGGCGAGTTTGAGGATGCTTCAGATGCCTTACCGCCGGATACAACCCAGCAGAACCAGGAGACAGCCAAAAGTCCTGACTTATGACACTTTGGGTCAACCCAGTAGTGTTGCCAGGAATGCAGCAGTAAAGGTTATAGACTGTGTTTATACCCCACAAGTTTACCCTAACTGGTATCTAAGCCCAGACCTTTTTGCTGAGGACTCTAAAAATTGGTAACAGTATCCATGTCTTCAATGCTATGGTTTATTATTATCTTCTTATGTTGAAAATGTTAAATGTTATGTTCTGTGGTTAACCACTTCAGCCCCCCTAGCTTAAACACCCTTAATGACCAGGCCACTTTTTACAATTCCGCACTACACTACTTTCACCGTTTATTGCTCCGTCATGCAACTTACCACCCAAATGAATTTTACCTCCTTTTCTTCTCACTAATAGAGCTTTCATTTGGTGGTATTTCATTGTTGCTGACATTTTTACTTTTTTTGCTATTAATAAAAATTTAACGACATTTTTGCAAAAAAATGACATTTTCACTTTCTGTTGTAAAATTTTTCAAAAAAACTACATTTGTATGTAAATTTTTCTCTAAATTTATTGTTCTACATGTCTTTGATAAAAAAAATCCAATAAGTGTATATTTATTGGTTTGGGTAAAAGTTATAGCGTTTACAAACCATGGTGCAAAAAGTGAATTTCGGCATTTTGAAGCAGCTCTGACTTTCTGAGCACCTGTCATGTTTCTTCAGGTGCTAGAATGCCAGGAAAGTATAAATACCCCCAAATCACACCATTTTAGATAGAAGACACCCCAAAGTATTCACGGAGGGGCATGGTGAAGTTCATGTATGATTTCATTTTTTTCACAAGTTAGCGGAAAATGACACTTTCTGAGGAAAAAAAATATATAATAAAGTTTCCATTTCTGCTAACTTCTGGCAAAAAAATAAAATCTCAGACGGGCTCACTATGCCCCTCTGTGAATACCTTAGGGTGTCTACTTTCCGAAATGGGGTCATTTGTGGGGTGTGTTTACTGTTCTGGCATTTTGGGCGGGGCTAAATTGTGAGCAGCCATGTAAAACCTAAAGGTACTCGTTGGAATTTGGGCCCCTTTGTGCACCCAGGCTGCAAAAAGTGTCACTCATGTGGTATCGCCGTACTCAGGAGAAGTAGGGCAATGTGTTTTGGGGTGTATTTTTACATATACCCATGTTGGAGTGAGAGAAATATCTCTGTAAACTGACAACTTTGTATAAAAAAATTAAAAAGTTGTCATTTACAGAGATATTTCTCACACCAGCATGTGTATATATAAAAATACACCCCAAAGCTGATAGCTACTTCTCCTGAGTCTGAGATACCACATGTGGGACTTTTGCAGCCTGGATCGCAAAGGCCCTAAAACTAATGAGTACCTTTAGTATTTCACAGGGCATTTTTACGCATTTGGATTCCAGACTTCTTCTCACGCTTTAGGGGCCCCTAAAATGCCAGGGCAGTATAAATACCCCACATGTGACCCCATTTTAGAAAGAAGACACCCCAAGGTATTCCGTGAGGGGTATGGTGAGTTCATGTAAAATGTTATTTTTGTCACAAGTTAGTGGAATATGAGACTTTGTAAAAAACAAAATAAAAAAAAAAATATATCAATTTCCGCTAACTTGTGCCAAAAAAAAATTTCTGTGAACTCGCCATGCCCCTCACAGAATACCTTAGGGTGTCTTCTTTCCACAATGGGGTCACTTGTGGGGTATTTATACTGCCCTGGCATTCTAGGGAACCTAAAGCGTGAGAATCCAAATGCGTAACAATGCCCTGTGAAATCCTAAAGGTACTCATTGGAATTAGGGCCCCTTTGCGCATCTTGGCTGCAAAAAGTGTCACACATGTGGTATCACCGTACTCAGGAGAAGTAGGGCAATGTGTTTTGGGGTGTATTTTTATATATTCCCATGCTGGGTGAGAGAAATATCTCTGTAAATGACAACTTTTTAAATTTTTTATTCAAAGTTGTCAATTTACAGAGATATTTCTCTCACCAGCATGGTATATGTAAATACACCCCAAACACTGACCTTACTGTCTGAGTACGGCGATACCACATAAGTGACACTTTGCAGCCAAATATGCAAAGGCTAAGTCAATGAGTACTTTAGGAGGGCATTTTTACGCATTTTCTTCTCACGCTTTAGGGCCCCTAAAATGCCAGGGCAGTATAAATACCCCACATGTGACCCCATTTTGGAAAGAAGACAGCCCAAGGTATTCCATGAGGGGCATGGCGAGTTGATAGAAAAATTTTTTTGGCACAAGTTAGTGGAAATTGATTTTTATAGTTTTTCTCACAAAGTCTCCCTTTCCGCTAACTTTTGACAAAAAGTTTAATTTTTCATGGACTCACTATGCCCCTCAGCGAATACCTTGGGGTGTCTTCTTTCCAAAATGGGGTCACATGTGGGGTATTTATACTGTCCTGGCATTTTAGGGGCCCTAAAGCGTGAGAAGAAAAATGCGTAAAAATGCCCTCCTAAAAGTTACTCATTGGAATTTGGGCCCCTTTGCGCATCTTGGCTGCAAAAAGTGTCACACATGTGGTATCGCCGTACTCAGGAGAAGTAGGGCAATGTGTTTTGGGGTGTATTTTTACATATACCCATGCTGGGTGAGAGAAATATCTCTGTAAATTGACAACTTTGAATAAATAATTTATTCAAAGTTGTCAATTTACAGAGATATCTCTCACCAAGCATGAGTATATATAAAATACACCCCAACACTTGCCCTACTGTCTAGTCGGCGATCCACATAAGTGTCACTTTGCAGCCAAATCACAAAGACCTAAGTCAATGAGTACCTTCTAGGAGGGCATTTTTACGCATTTTTCTTCTCGCTTTAGGGCCCCTAAAATGCCAGGGCAGTATAAATACCCCACATGTGACCCCATTTTGGAAAGAAGACAGCCCAAGGTATTCCATGAGGGGCATGGCGAGTTGATAGAAAAATATTTTGGCACAAGTTAGTGGAAATTGATTTTTTATAGTTTTTTCTCACAAAGTCTCCCTTTCCGCTAACTTTTGACAAAAGTTTAATTTTTCATGGACTCACTATGCCCCTCAGCGGATACCTTGGGGTGTCTTCTTTCCAAAATGGGGTCACATGTGGGGTATTTATACTGTCCTGGCATTTTAGGGGCCCTAAGCGTGAGAAGAAAAATGCGTAAAAATGCCCTCCTAAAAGTTACTCATTGGAATTTGGGCCCCTTTGCGCATCTTGGCTGCAAAAAGTGTCACACATGTGGTATCGCCGTACTCAGGAGAAGTAGGGCAATGTGTTTTGGGGTGTATTTTTACATATACCCATACTGTGTGAGAGAAATATCTCTGTAAATTGACAACTTTGAATAAAAAATTTAAAAGTTGTCATTTACAGAGATATTTCTCACACAAAGTAATAGTATATATAAAAATACACCCCAAAGCTGCCCTACTTCTCCTGATACGGCGATACCACATGTGTGCCACTTTGCAGCCAAATCGCAAAGGCCTAAACCAATGAGTACCTTTAGGATTTCACAGGGCATTTTTACGCATTTGGATTCTCACGCTTTAGGACCCCTAAAATGCCAGGGCAGTATAAATACCCCACAAGTGACCCCATTGTGGATAGAAGACACCCCAAGGTATTCCGTGAGGGGCATGGCGAGTTCACAGAAAAAAAAATTTTGGCACAAGTTAGAGGAAATTGATTTTTATTTTTATTTTTTACAAAGTCTCATATTCCACTAACTTGTGACAAAAATAAAATTTTACATGAACTCGCCATACCCCTCACGGAATACCTTGGGGTGTCTTCTTTCTAAAATGGGGTCACATGTGAGGTGTTTGTACTGCCCTGGGATTTGAGGGTCTCCGCAGTCATTACACGTATGGCCAGCATTAGGAGTTTCTGCGATTCTCCGTATATTGACCATACGGGTAATGAGATTTTTTCCGTTCAGCCGCTGCGCTGAAAAAAAAAAAAATGAAGCGGCACAGATTTATTCATTCGCATCAATCAATGTGGATGAAAAAATCTCTGCCAAAATCAGTGACTGCGGTGCGGTGGGCTGGGCGCTAGCTACCTAACAAGTAGCTAACTAACTGGCGGTGATAAGGGACCCTTATGCCCCATTCACACGTCCGCAATTCTGTTTGCGGAGCGGAATTGCGGACCCATTCATTTCTATGGGGACAGACTTTGTCCCGCTCGGATCGGAATTACGGATCCGCGCTTCGAGTCTGCACTTCCGTTCCGCAAAAATATAGAACATGTCCTATTTTTGTCCGCAATTGCGGACAAGAAAAAGCATTTTCTATATAGTTCTGGCAATGTGCGGATCTGCAAAATGCGGAAAGCACATTGCCGGTGTCCGTGTTTTGAGGATCTGTGGATCCGCAGATCCGCGGATCTGATCCGCGGATCCGTGAATCCACGGATCCGCAAAACACATTTGGGCGTCTGAATGGAGCCTTACAAGGGGTGTGATCAATGACAGGGGGTGATCAGGGGGTCTAGATGGGGTGATCAAGGGGTTAACAAGGGGTTAATAGGTGAGGGGGTGGGGGGGTTAGTGTAGTGTTTGGTGCAACTTTACATAGTTACCTGGTCCTCTGGTGGTCGATCCCAGCAAATGGGACCACCAGAGGACCAGGTAGCAGGTATATCAGGCGCTGTTCACAAAACAGCGTCTGATATACTGTTTGATGCGATTTATATCGCATCTACAGCCTGCCAGCGATGGATCATCGCTGGCAGGCTGTAGTTAAACTCCTGAGACGCCCGCTACTGTGAACGCGCGCGCGCGTTCACAGGAAATCTCGCGTCTCGCGAGATGACGCAGATCTGCGGCGCCCCAGAACAGCCCGACCGCCGCGAGAACGCAGTTGTGCGTTAGGCGGTCGGGAAGTGGTTAATAAAAGGAAATCTCTTGCACTCTTACTGCAGACACTCCAAGTAGAATAACCTTTAAACAATGAAAACTAGGTAAAGAGAAAAGTAAAAAAAAAAAAAAAAAGGACAAAAGTAATATGGTGTCCTCTAGTTTTATATAAATTCTTATCTTCACAATAACATACACAAATCTGTGTTAAAGGGGTTTTGTACTAGTTAGCTAAAGGCAACAATATTCCCCCAGGCTTCATAGCACTGTGGGCCGGGTGGGAAACTGTGACATAAGTAGATGTCGCAAGGAGGACAGTTCCTAAAGTAAATCTGTTACTATTTAACCTTGACTCCCCATGATTGTGGAAGATGAGCAAGAGAATTATGATTCTCATACTAAAGTCTGTGTAGGTCGAGGACGACATAAAATTTTGTGGGGGAGAGTGTTAGAGATGTCAAAAATAGGCACCCCATAAAAATAAACTAATATCTATATAATTTCTAGATTCAACAATCCACAAGTATGACTGTATAGTATTAAATTCATGACATTGCTATTAATCACCAGTAGATGGCAGCAGAGAGAAAGCTTGAATAGCAGAGCTACAAACAGCAGGGGGGAACTGAATAACTCAGATCTTGGTTTATGGGAGGACAGGATTTACTGCTACATTTCCTGTATCCCCATACTGAAGGTCATGTGTTTGTTCCGTCCAAGTAAGGGAACACAAATTGCATGATTTTCCTAGTTTATGACGTAAAGTCATGATTTTATAAAAGACACGGAGGCAAATATTGCGTTAACTTCCTTTACTGATACCACAGCAGCAAAGAAGAAAATCCACTGAACTAACATATTACTATGGCAACAAGACCGCCCCTTCCATAGACCCTATATAATGTCCACACACTAGTAAGACCTCCTCTTTCTTGGCGGATGCCACACCAACCGGAACGTAACAGGAACAACTTCCAGCATAACCTCAGAACACGGAGCTGAAAACCGGTAGCGTGGAGAACAATCAACCGGGGACACTCCAGGTGCAGCATAACAGGTATTCACCTAGAGGCTGGAACATCACCACATGGAAGGTATTCACCCTGGAAAAAACAAAGTGCATGACGACAATGTTAGATTGTTCAGATCGGCACTTGGATGCCAAGTAATAGAGAGACAATGCAATATAAAGTAATTGAGTCAACATATATACGAAAAAATAAATTAAAATTCCAACTGGGTGGGAAAAGAAGAGGGAGGGCAATATTCGCCTCCGTGTCTTTCATAAAATCATGACTTTACGTCATAAACTAGGAAAATCATGCAATTTTATCTCAAGACACGGAGGCTCATATTGCGAGTTTAAAGCTGTGCAATAACAGAAGCGAAAATATGTTGTTGTTGCGGACGGAAGTAGAACTCCCTGAATGTAGTAACCCTGGACCAGTCCGCAGTCTTCATGATGTCCTCAAGTTTGGCACCAGAAACGAGCATGGAGGTAGACGAGGCACCTCGCGTGGAATGGGCCGTGAAGACGGAGGTGTCCACTCCCGCCCAGGGACATGATCCACTTGACCCAACGTGCAAGAGTGACACTAGTCACCAGAGCAAACGGACGGCAGTAGGATAAAAATAAATGAGGAAGCTCTGAGGACCGATGTTGGATGGTCCTGGCTTCATATTCTTGGAGGCATGCGACCGGGCAGAGAGCTGGAACAGAGGGGGAACTAGGGTAAAGACATGGAGTTTAATGGTGAACGAGAGGTTAATGCTGAGAACTGTAGGCTAGTAAAGCCTATCCAGAAGCAAGTTGCCGCTGGATAAGGGAGAGAGCACTAGGAGAGGATATGGGGTAAGAAAAAATGCTGACCGCACGAAGGAGAGAGAGAGCAGGGAGATCCGTGCAGACCCAGGAGCCGTCTGGTGCAGACAAAAGCGGAAGGGGGCGTGTCTGCAGGCAGCGTGGGAAGCGCTGGGACGTAGAGAGAGAGGCGCGAGAATTCGCACCGCCAAAATCTCTCCCGCGTGGCCGAAATCCCGCGAGACTTCGGCTGCGGAGAAGAATGGGAGAAGAAAGGACTCCCAGGTAATGGCGGCAAGCCGGGGCAGGGGGCGGAACGAAAGGAGGCTGAAGAAGGGTACCGAACAGCAGGGGAGAGCAGGAGAAAACGGAGACAGGGGGAGGAAACTCCCAGGGGAAGGGAGAGAACCGGGGAGCAACCCTGAGCAGGGCTAACAATAAGAGACACAAGTTAGTGGGTACAACAGCAGAATCCTAGCATATATAACCCAGAAAAGATAACAAAATCAGGGGTGTGGAAATTAAAAAAAAAACTACTTGTCGAAGGACTAAAGCGGGGGCTCGATCTACTTGTCCCTCATAACAATCTACTTGTCCTGATACAAAAAATAGTTTTAAATAATGGAGATGTGACATGGAGGCGGGAGATGTGACAGGAAGGGGGGGGCGCGGGAGATGTGACATGAGGGGGCGGGAGATGTGACATGGGGGCGGGAGATGTGACATGGGGGCGGGCAAGAGATGTGACATTTCTCTCCCCCCCCCCCATGACACATTTCTCTGAATCCCACCCCCCATGTCACATTTTCTCTCCCCTATGTCACATTTTCTCTCCTCTCCCCCATGTCACATTTTCTCTCCCTCCCCATGTCACATTTTCTCTCCCCTCCCCATGTCACATTTTCTCTCCCCTCCCCATGTCACATTTTCTCTCCCCTCCCCATGTCACATTTTCTCTCCCTCCCCCATGTCACATTTTCTCTCCCTCCCCCATGTCACATTTCTCTCCCCTCCCCCATGTCACATTTTCTCTCCCCTCCCCCATGTCACATTTTCTCTCCCCTTCCCCATGTCACATTTTCTCTCCCCTCCCCTCCCCATGTCACATTTTCTCTCCCCCTCCATGTCACATTTTCCCTCCCCCTCCATGTCACATTTTCTCTCCCCCTCCATGTCACATTTCTCTCCCCCTCCCCATGTCACATTTTCTCTCCCCCTCCATGTCACATTTTCTCTCCCCCTCCATGCCACATTTCACCCCTCTCCCCCCATGTCACATTTCACCCCTCTCCCTACCCCCTCTATTAATGTGTAAAAACCATTATACTCACCTGATCCCGTCTGCAGCCAATCCCCTTCTCTATATAATCCTGGTATTTTAGGCTCCCGACAAGTTGTTTGAGGACCTGGGAAAACTCAGCCAATCAGTGGCCGCAGCTGTGTCATGTGTCAGGCCAGGGATTGGCTAAGCAGGAAATCCCTAGCCTGACATGTGATACAGCTGCAGCCACTGATTGGCTGAGTGTTCCCAGGTCCTCAAACAACTTGTCGGGAGCGCAAGATATTATGATCAGAGGAGAATAGCAGCGGCCGGCCGGCCGGAGGCGCGCAAGTGATGTATTTAAATTTTTCCTCCCCCTCCCTTGGCCCGGCGTCTCTGCGCCCTAAGGCAGCCGCGGTCAGCCTTGCTACTTGCCCGAAGCAGGGCTAAGCTACAGAACAAACTACCTGCCCGGCGCCCGGAACTGCATGTCCCGGGCGTCGGGCGATACAATTTCCACACCCCTGAAAATATAACAAAACCTGAAAGATATATATATATATATATATATATATACACTACAACAGATAAAGGACGTGCAGAATGGGTGTACTTATCTGTGGCAGCAGCAAAGAAAGAGGAGGTCTTACTAGTGTGTGGACATTATATAGTGTCTATGGAAGGGGCGGTCTTGTTGCCATAGTAATATGTTAATTCAGTGGATTTTCTTCTTTGCTGCTGTGGTATCAGTAAAGGAAGTTAACAGAATATGAGTTTCTGTGTCTTGAGATAAAATTCAGAGCCACAAATAGGCTAAAATGATGTAAAACACATTCCTTTAATCAGCTAAGGCTGCTGGTGATGCAGTGTGAGTATATAAAACCATGCACAAGTGTTAGTGAAGCACAATGAGGTGTCACATGGTACTAATATGTAGTGATATGATTACTATAGAAGCTGATGTCACTTTATGGTATTATACTGCATATTGGTTTACTGTGATGCAGATTAAATAATCAGAGAGCAGCTTTCATGTTATGGTTTAATATCTCTTATAGGAAAGTTATACCTGTTATTGAGAATGTATTATTGAATATAGAGATGTGTATTAATATTTAAGGACAGTATTTACTGCTACATTTCCTGTATCCCCATACTGAAGGTCATGTGTTTGTTCCTTCCAGAACATGTTCAATAAAATCACTTCTGTCTTCACCCAGCCCGCTCCCTTCGCACATTGGAATTATTGACCATACTTTCAGCATATGTGCAACAGTGACACAACACAGAGCTATAAGAAAAGATTCCCCAGATAAGTTATTTTATGGAGACAACTCAGGACGGGTTAGGGCTCCTCTGAGATGTCCTGCGGGTGTATCTGTACTTGTTCATATAAGAGGCTCAGTTTATAGAACTTGGTTTCTTGTATTTATTAATGAAGAAAATCTTCTAAAAAGCTGATTGAAGGGTTAAATCAAGCAAGCCATATGCTATGTAGTGAGGAGTTTCATAACGAAATGCTATCTGATCTGTACCAAGGATATCAGTCAAGTATGTTTGCAATAGCCTATATAGGGAATCGTTTGTACACAGCAACCTTATTTCTGTAACACACACCTGTTAATGATTGGTAGAAATAATGTATATAAGACCGAGGCTATACAAATAAAAATTAGAGATATTTTACTGAGACTAGAATTGTGTGTACGTGTCTCATTGAAATATACTCTCCGGACGTCGAAGGGAAAGCAGGGTGCAGAAGAAAGATCCTTTCAGCTGGGGGCATCGTCCGGGATAGAACATACAGGAATTCGGTAAGTTTGGAAAATCCCTGCCTTTAGGATTGGGAGATTCCAATGCTTTCCGAAAATTCACTGTTGTTTCTATTTTGAATCCACTTCAGATACACTGAAAGGAATAGTATCTATCTTTAGGAAAGATAGAATAGTGGAATTTAATAGCACAATCCTTTTGGTAAGGATTAATCTATCTTTGGCAAGATAGAGGTCGGCTTTAGGCAAGCTGGACTGTAAATAGAGTTTCTATCATTTGGCATGGTAGACGGCCTGCTTTTGGCAAGCAGGACTGTATATAGAGGCTCCATTTTTAGGTAAGATGGACGGTTGATCTTCAGGCAAGATAAACTGTAAACAGTCTCTAGCTCTATGAGATAAATTCTTTAGGTAAGAATTTAAAAATAGGAATTCTTTTGGCAAGAATTCAAAATATTATCTGCACCCTGGTCTCTCGTCACCCCATGTCTCCTGCTTCTAATCTGTTGCTTTCTTGTGCTCTGTGTTATATTATGATGTTATGAAACATTAAGTAATTTTTGCTGACGGTAAGCAGCTTGTAAAATTTTCCCTCGTTGAAGGTAAGTGGCGCATAATATTGTGAAATCTGTACTAACTTTATTGTGTGTCCTGAAAACCGTAAGACGCCCCACCACTCTGGCGAGGGAAACCCGCTAACCCAGAACCAGGTGAACGCAAGTGACGGTTTTAGGGGATAATACTAATAGGCAGTTGAGAAGGAAGTTGAGCACAGACATAAGTCTTCCACCCAGTAGTCAGTCCTGACAAAAGGTCTGCACTGCTTCCGTCTCAATTAATTTATAAAAAATGGGTGCAAAGCAAGGAAAAGTCTCTCCACCCCCTCCAAATGTGGCAGAAACATGCAAGGATTATGTAGCCCGGGTCTGTGGGACTAATCATTATTTAGTTACTCCCTGGGTGGATAATATGGCAGGATGGACAGAGGGGATGAAGAGTATAGATCCGTTCCCTTGGGAAGGGGCCAATGACACCTTCCATATGGACATGGTAAAAGGGTTATGTTTGGGTGACATTGAAGCTTACCCATATTATAGTCCTGACCCTCAGTGGGACATGCAGTATATGAAGTTAGGAGGGAAAATTGGCTTACTTATGCACCATATTGGTATGACAGATCAAATAAAAAGGTGAAGAAACAGAAGGCAGAGAACCAGGAGGGATATAAAAAGAAACATGAGTTAGAAAAAGACTTGAAAAGGGGTTCACTTCAGAAGCCCCCTCCTCCCTATTTAGTAAATATCCCAAAGATATATCCATCCCTCTCAAAAGATGATTTAGATCTCCTGGCAGCATATACTGCTAATAACATTCAACCACCTACAGCTCCCCACCTCCTGCAGCCGCCTCCGCAGTTGCCCCAACCTATGCCTGATCAAAGTGGTCAGGATCCAGCGGCTGGTGCTGTCGGTGATGGGGATGTCATATCTCCCATGCGCCTTAGATCACAAAAGTCTTTTCCCAAACCTGAACATATACCTCTTCCTGACAGTGACCCCGAGGAACAGTTCCCTTTTATGACTGTAGGGGATATCTTGTTAAAGAAACCTCTTGATGTAGATGATATTAATAAGATTGTCAAGCACTGCCCTAAACCCTCTTCATCTTCATCTGGGACATTTCATTATTTGAAAAGAGCTTGTAAGGGGAGATGTCTGACACAGGAGGATATGCGCCTTATAATAGATGGGATAGTTGGGCACAATTCCCCCTGGGATTGGAGTAAGGTCCCCTCTATAAGCACTATAGAGCCCCCAAATACGCCAGCTGGTAATTATAAATTAAATACTGAGGCGGGCATAGACACCATGTGGGAAGAAATTAAGCATGAAATGGAGAGGTGTTTTCAGACTAGGTCCTCGCTGCCGACTGCTGTAGCCTGTAAACAAAAATCAGGAGAGTCTGTTATAGACTTTTGGAAAAGGTTTAATGAAGTTTGGACTCTGGAGGCCGGAATGAGTATTCAGGATAATATGCATTCTATGCTCATTCAGACTTTCCTTACCAATCTACAGCCACATCTCCAGCTTCCTGTTAAAAGAATGATCTCCGAATGGCCTAGTCTTAATAAAGATCAATTCCAAAATAAGTTAATGGAAAAAGATGCGGCTGGTTGTTTTGAAATGGTGAGACCTAAAGAGGCCCATTTCCAAACTCAGGACAGGAATTGTCCCACGAACCAGCCCAATAAGGGAAGAGGCAGTAGAAGGAGTAGAGGGCAATACTCTGGGAAAGGTGGGTATAATAGAAATCATCCTACAGGTTGCTTTAATTGTGGTAAGACTGACCACTGGATCAGTCGATGCCCTTACCCACTCAGACAACATGCCCCAAATGATACCCAAGCTCAAGGCTCCCAACCATATTCACAAGCTCAGATCCGAGATCTTCCCCCACCACCGCCACAGCCCCAGAATAATACCCCTCGCTTCCTGTAGCCTGGGGACAGCAGACGTCACAATGAGGATGCCCGGGGACAGTATCCCAGCATTCACTCTCATCACAAACCACTATAAGGAATCACCACTGATTGTGTTAACCATAGAGGGACGTCCACTCCCTTTTCTTGTAGACTCTGGTGCTACTAGCAGTACCATTTGTGAAGATTATTATAGTGGTCCAAGAGAGAATGCTGAGCCCTCTGTGGGAATTAATGGGATACTGACCAGATCTTACAAAACTCCTCCCCTCTCGATCCAACATCCATACAATCACCAGTCAATGTTCACACACAGTTTTAGAATTATTCCAAATTGTCCTGTGAATTTATTAGGGAGAGATTTGTTTGTTCAGTTAAGGTTGCAGTTGGGTATTAGCAAGACGGGACACCTACATGTCACTTCCTCAGTTATGCCCATTCATGTACCAAAGGGTAATAGTTTTTATATCTGGAGTGCCAACCTCAGGATCCGCTACTTGATTCAGTTCCTCCTGAGGTCTGGGCAACAAATGACCAAGATGTTGGCCTTATCTCTTGTACACCATATAAGGCAATGCTTAAGCCCGGCGCTGCACCTGTTTATATCAAACAATACCCCCTTTCCCCAGAAAAAGGAAAGGGATTGAGCCTATGTTGATGGAATTCCTAGAGGCAGGGGTAATTGAGGAAATTATTTCTCCCTATAATACACCTATCAACCTAGTGAGAAAGGCTGACAATACCTTTAGGTTTGTCCAGGATCTTAGAGCAGTAAATGCACAGATCATACCCATAGCCCCTGTGGTTCCAGACGTACCATCTCTGCTATCAGCCATTCCTGCCCATGCAGAGTTCTTCTCTGTTATTGATTTAAAGAATGCATTTTTTCTGTCCCAGTGGACAAGGAGACACGACCACTCTTCGCTTTTACATGTAAATTTCGCCAGTATACTTGGTGTAGAATGCCTCAGGGTTATGTAGACTCCCCAGTAGTCTACTCCATTGTCCTCCAAGCTACACTGCGCCCTTGGACTGCCCCTCATGGTTCTGTCCTTCTACAATATGTGGACGATCTCCTCATATGTAGTTCTACTCGGGAGGCCTGCCAGGCAGACTGTGTTAGTCTATTACTGTGGTTATGTGAATGTGGTCACAAAGTTTCTAGGAAAAATTACAATGGTGTATGGACAGTGTTGAATACTTGGGCTTTGTTCTCAGTAAAGGTGAGAGGAAAATCAGCCATGCCAGAATTACTGCCGTACTGGGTCTGCCCGCCCACAAACCAAGAAAGACATGTTGACCTTTCTTGGCATGATTGGTTACTGCCGCCAATGGATTGCTGATTGTTCCTACTATGATAATATCCTGAGACAAGCCACTCATACTGATATGTCTGACTTCATTACATGGTCTGATGAAATGTTACAAGCTTTTAGTCATTTGAAATGTGCAATGGTTTCAAGTCCTGGTTTGGGCCTACCCGACTATGGCGTGATGTTTCACTTATTTGCCAGGGACAATTGTAAAACCATGGCGGGAGTCCTGGCGCAAGACCATGGAGGCAAATTCCGCCCTGTTGCTTTTTCTCAAAGGTGGTTCCCGTACAGGTTCAGGGCATGCCTGCGTGTCTCAGGAGTTTGGCAGCTTGCGCTATGGTCGCTGAGATGGCTACGCCTGTCACCCTAGGTCATCCCACCACTCTGCATACCTCACACAATGTTCAGGCCCTGTTGAAAAACATACATACTCAACACATGTCAGCACAAAGACTGAGTGGATATGAAGTCTTGTTGCTCTCTAATCCTCAACTTCATATCAAATACTCAGCCCCCACATTCGGTCCAATGACTATACTGAATGCCTTACTTGGATACAAGGGAGAGCAGGATGATTTGCCTCCTCCCCATGTCTGTACTGAGCTTATACATGAACATACCTCACCTAGGCCTGACTTACAGTCCACACCCATTGAAGGAGCACCTGATATTTTTGTGGATGGATCCTGTTCCCGCCCTAATGACAACACTTATCATGCAGGATACGCTGTGGTTCAACTCCCTGATGTCATTCTGGAATCAAATCCTATACCTTTTCAGTCAGCCCAAGCAGCTGAACTGATTGCCCTCACTAGAGCTTGTTGTCTTTTTAAGGGAAGAGATGTAAACATATACACCGATTCAAAATATGCTTTTGGGGTTGTCCATGATCATGGGGTAATCTGGCAGAGAAGAGGCTTCATAGCTGCAGATGGGAAGCAAATCTCACATTCCAGCCTAGTACATGATCTCCTGGCCGCCATCCAATTACCACGCAAAGTTGCTATTATCCATTGCAGGGCACATACTGGTCTCCAAACGCACATAGCTAAAGGGAATGCCCTAGCTGATCAGGCAGCAAAAGAGGCTGCAATTAGAAAGCCAGCGACTGTTCAAATGCCCTCCCTAGTTCCAGAAATTACCCTTACTGACAATCTATTGCTCAGCCTCCAGGATTTGGCTACCAGTAGTGACAAGATGGAATGGCAGTCGGTAGGTGCAGTACAAGACCCTGATACGGGTCTTATCTGCAAGAGGGGAAACCATGTATTCCAGTTGCAAGCGCCCCAATCTTAATTGCACAATATCACGGTCTTGGCCATAGGGGAGCACAGGCAACCACTGACCTCATTCAGAGAGATTTTTTTATACCACATCTTAGGTCAAAGGTACAATCTTATGTTTCGCGGTGTATTATATGTCTCAGAAACAACCCAAATAATTCAAAGAAGGCCCAACACCAGCATCTGAATTACCCGACTTCACCATTCACTCACTTACAAATTGACTTTACCCATATCCCAAAGACAGGAAGCAAGCAGGAGTATGCCCTTGTAATTGTGGATATGTTCTCTAGATGGCCAGAGGTTTTTCCCACTACCAATGAAACCACACAAGTTGTGGTAAAAATCTTGTTACAAGAGATCATCCCCAGATGGGGGTGTCCTGTTCAAATTAACTCAGATAATGGCCCAGCTTTTGCATCCAGGGTATGTAAGGAGCTTTCCAAAGCCCTTAGGATTGACTGGAAATTCCACCTCATGTATCACCCAGAGAGTTCCGGAGTAGTCGAGAGGATGAATCGAACAATTAAAGAAAAAATAAGGAAAATTACTGGAGGCACATTCACTAATTGGAAAAAGTTCTTGCCAATAGCCCTAGCAGAAATTAGGATGCAGCCTAATAAGAATACTGGCTATTCACCATTTGAGGTCCTAATGGGAAGACCCTTCCCCACCCCTTGGGGTCCAAAAGCCCCGTAATAGAAAAAGGGGATCTAGAAGTAGTACAGGCAGAATATGTGAGGAAACTTGTAGAAACTTTAGATCAAATTGAACGAGATGTTGCTCGTGCCTCTCCTTTCTCTCCACAGGAACCTACGCATTCTTTCCAACCAGGAGATGTGGTGATAGTCCAGCGCCTGGCAAAAGGACGAAAACAGATCGAGTTCCCGTTTGGACCACCCACCCGAGTGGTAGCAGTCACCAGAACAGCAATTCTCACAGAAGAGGCTCCAATCTGGATTCACGCTAGCAGGATAAAAAGGGTCCCAGAGGCTTCTTCTCCAGTGACGGACAAAGACAAAGAGGGTGAAGCAGGTGTAAAATCCCTGAAGAGTGCCTTGCCACAGGCTGAAGATGATGACCCCACAATATTCTGGGAGATTTGTTTGTCTGCTGATAATTATTAGTCTTTGTGTCTTCTTGCCAGTCGGGCTTATTACTACAGTCATGTGAAAAAATTAGGACACCCTTTGAAAGCATGTGGTTTTTTGTAACATTTTTAATAAATGGTTATTTCATCTCCGTTTCAACAATACAGAGAGATTAAAGTAATCCGACTAAACAAAGAAAACTGAAGAAAAGTCTTTTCAAGATCTTCTGTAAATGTCATTCTACAAAAATGCCTATTCTAACTGAGGAAAAAGATAGGACACCCTTGCCCCTAATAGCGAGTGTTACCTCCTTTGGCTGAAATAACTGCAGTGAGATGGTTCTTGTAACCATCTACCAGTCTTCGACATCGGTCTGAGGAAATTTTACCCCACTCCTCAATGCAGAACTTTTTCAGCTGTGAGATGTTTGAGGGGTTTCTTGCACGTACAGCCCTTTTCAAGTCACCCCACAGCATCTCGATGGGATTCAAATCTGGACTTTGACTTGGCCATTCCAGGACTCTCCATTTCTTCTTTTTCAGCCAATCTTTGGTTGATTTACTAGTATGTTTTGGGTCATTGTCATGTTGCATGGTCCAGTTCCGCTTCAGCTTTAATTTTCTAACTGATGGTCTCACATGTTCTTCAAGCACCTTCTGATACACAGTAGAATTCATCGTGGATTCTATGATGGTGAGCTGACCAGGTCCTGCTGCAGCAAAGCAGCCCCAAACCATGACACTTCCACCTCCATGCTTCACAGTTGGTATGAGGTTCTTTTCTTGGAATGCTGTGTTTGGTTTACGCCAAACATGTCCTCTGCTGTTGTGTCCAAATAATTCAATTTTGGACTCATCTGTCCAAAGAACATTATTCCAGAAGTCCTGGTCTTTGTCAACTTTATCTCTGGCAAATGTCAGTCTGGCCTCGATGTTTCTCTTGGAAAGCAAAGGTTTCCTCCTTGCACACCTCCCATGCAAGTTAAACTTGTACAGTCTCTTTCTGATTGTAGAGGCATGTACTTCTACATCAACAGTAGCCAGAGCCTGCTGTAGTTCTCGAGATGACACTTTAGGGTTTTTGGAGACCTCTTTTAGCATCTTGCGGTCTGCTCTTGGGGTGAACTTGCTGGGGCGACCAGTCCTGGGCATGTTGGCAGTTGTTTTGAAAGCCCTCCACTTGTAGACTATCTTCCGGACAGTGGAATGGCTGATTTCAAAATCTTTGGAGATCTTTTAAATCCCTTCCCAGACTCATAGGCTGCTACAATCTTTTTCTGAAGTCCTCTGACAGCTCTTTTGCTCTCACCATGGTGCTCACTCTCACTTCAACAGTCAGGAGCACACCAAACTAAATGTCTGAGGTTTAAATAGGGCAAGCCTCATTCAACATGCAGAGTAACGATCTACTAATTATGTGCACCTGGTGTGATATACCTGTGTGAGATCTGAGCCAATTTAAGAGGGAATACATGTGAGGGTGTCCTATCTTTTTCCTCAGTTAGAATAGGCATTTTTGTAGAATGACATTTACAGAAGATCTTGAAAAGACTTTTCTTCAGTTTTCTTTGTTTAGTCGGATTACTTTAATCTCTCTGTATTGTTGAAACGGAGATGAAATAACCATTTATTAAAAATGTTACAAAAAACCACATGCTTTCAAAGGGTGTCCTAATTTTTTCACATGACTGTACATGTATTTATCACCCAGAGGAGAGGAGTTTCTTCTGTGGTGCACTAAATAATCGGACAGTACATAAAAGAGCTCAGGAGCAAGATCCCTTTGCTTCTGGCCCCTTTTATTCTGAGCAGAACAGTATAATTAGGATGGCAAATGCCCTAAATGTTAGTTCATTGTGCCTTAAAGACTTACAGAGCCCCCAGGATCTTATACAAACTTGTGTTATTGCTGTGCCTACACCCGATGAATCCCTCCTTGAAGTTTGGTCAATGGCTAACAATACACAATCTTTTATTCCCTTGTATGACCTCTGTGGGGAGGGCCAGAAATTAGGAGATAACCAGGATAATATTAGGATAATTACTATCAATGTGACTGCAGCAGAGACTTGTTTCACCTTTTCCCAGGATATGACTTTATATTGTGATGGTAGAAACATAAAAAGTGGATTACCTAAGAATAGTGTATATACTTACATCGACGACACCTGTAAAAAGGATAGTAGGCTTGCTAGTTCCCTGAATAATTCCATGAGTTGTAATAAGACCATTGTGACTCCTAGTTTTATCTATAATATAATGCTCCCTAAGGGATGGTTTTTGTCTTGTGGTAACAGCACCTACAATTACATTCCTGCTAATGTTATTGGAGGTCCCTGTGCGTTATCCAGGCTGACTCTGGCCCTTCCCAGTCAACCCCCTATCAGGAGATCTCACAGATCGGTTACCGAGACATTATCAGAAGACTGTGACTCTACTTTACCCCTCCTCAGCCGTACAGAATATATCAGTTTGGGTGCCTCTATATTAGGAGTGCCCGGACTGGCTATATATAATGCTCGTACTATAAATTCTATTGCATGTGCCTTGGCTAAAACTCTGAATCACACCTCTATCGCTTTATCAGACATACTTTAAGATCTACAAGGAGTAAGAGGAGCAGTGCTAGAAACTAGGCTTGCTGTAGATTATCTATTACTTAAACATAATATAGGATGTCAAGATTTTAAAGGAATGTGTTGCTTTAATCTATCTGACCATTCCAGATCAATCCAGTCCCATATTCAAGGGTTACATGAAATCGCTAATAATATTAAGAAGGATGTTGATTCATCCTCCTCGTGGGACTGGTTATTGAGCTGGCTGCCGGACTTGAGTTGGTTAAGAACATTATTTATCAGTATTATAATTATAATTGCTTCCTTGATTATCATATGTTGTTGTATTCAATGTATTCCATCTCTCATTCAGATGTTTTGCGCAATTTGTCCAAAACCCACAGATCCTGGACAACCATATGCTACTTACCTCTCATTGAGAGAAAGAATATAAGTCATATTCATGACTTAAGAGGGGATTGAAGGGTTAAATCAAGCAAGCCATATGCTATGTAGTGAGGAGTTTCATAACGAAATGCTATCTGATCTGTACCAAGGATATCAGTCAAGTATGTTTGCAATAGCCTATATAGGGAATCGTTTGTACACAGCAACCTTATTTCTGTAACACACACCTGTTAATGATTGGTAGAATTAATGTATATAAGACCGAGGCTATACAAATAAAAATTAGAGATATTTTACTGAGACTAGAATTGTGTGTACGTGTCTCATTGAAATATACTCTCCGGACGTCCGAAGGGAAAGCAGGGTGCAGAAGAAAGATCCTTTCACTGATGAGGGTGGCCGCCAGAGATTTAGAGGAAGGAGGCAGTGATCATTTCATCCTCCAGAGCTCTGGCTCTGGTGTTCATTTTCCAAGACAATTAGGAATAGGCTGACAGCAAATATGGTGATGTCCCAGTGGTGGGACCTCCATGAATTGGACCCCTATGCTGTATCTTTGTGGATAGGCCATAAATGTCTGACATGGGAAGACCACTTTAATCCTGAGGACTGTCAAATAAAGTTGAATGCATTTAGGGGTGTGGTCTGTATAAATGGGTGTGGCCTGTGGGATTTTTGGCTCGAATGTCCAGAAAATATTTAAGGGAGGTTGGCGACCCTACTACAGGAGCATGTGAATGGTCCATTATAGGAGATAAAACATGTGCGCTGATTACTAATCTCTAAAGACTTTATTAAAAATATATTATTATATATTATATATATATAAAAAGAAATAACGGACAGCACTCCAAAATCCAAAAACAGGAAAAATAATTTATTCACCCATATGGTAAAAGGCAACGTTTCTTCTCAACAATAGAGCCTTTTGCTATTGTTGAACTGAAACGTTGCCTTTTACCATATGGGTGAATAAATTCTTTTTCCTGTTTTTTGGATTTTGGAGTGCTGTCCGTTATTTCTTTTTATATTGTGGGTAAGTGCCTATTCCCATTAGACGTGCACCCACATACATGCTGTCTGTGCTGCCATTGTTTCCTGTATATATATTATATATATATTTTTTATTATATTATATTTTTTATTTTTATTTATTTTAATCACTTTGCACATTGTCTCCTTGGTCAGTCAGATGACTTCATAGACCTGGGTCCTGCATACCAGGTATTATTCAGACACAACACCCAGTGATTGGGTCTATGCTGGAGTTGTAATTTCTTAGTAAGTAGAACATCATTGGCTGCTACAAGGTATGCTGGGAGTTAGACTTATAATGTACTGATTTATTTAAAAAAAGTTTTATATTATTTAAAAATTTCCATTATTATAATTTCCACTATAAACTGTATCATGTGGATAGGCCATCAATGTCTGACATGGGAAGACCCCTTTTAATCCTGAGGACTGTCAAATGAAGTTGAATGCATTTAGGGAGTGGTCTGTATAAAGGAGTGTGTCCTGTATGATTTTTGGCTCAGGCGTCCAGAAAATATTTAAGGGAGGTTGGCGACACTGCTACAGAAGCATGTTAATGGACCGTTATAAGAGGTCTGCTGGGAGTTGTAGTTAGAATGTACTGATTTATTAAAAAAATAATAATAATAATGTTTTATATTCTTTATATTCTAAATTTCCATATTCTGGATTAAGCCATTGGCTGACATTACTTGTGATGTCATCCCCTTCTAGAATGGCTCCCCCCCCCTCCCAAGTGACTGTGACATCACTCAGGAGTTCTATGTCTGGCATCGGAACCCTCATTTCTGTGCAGTTGTATTGGTATTGCTCAGGAGACTGCAGCATATCATTGACTGCTCCCCATTTTTGGGAATTTTAGTGTCTACATTTTGTTTTGAGAGTCTTTATTGATGGAGAGTGTGAGAAATTCTTCCCGAAGAGGTAAGTGATCTCCTACATAACATACATGTTCTGGTACCTACCAATCCCGGCCTCAGGTGGAATTGTTGGGTTGGTTATATGGACGTTTTAGTCATTTATATGATGTCTTGTTATTAGGACACAGAGCAGGAACATCAGCTCAGGAGCGCCCCCTGGGAGGAGCCGCTCGTACCCGTGGTGTTCCTGGAGGACAGCCTGACACATATAATGACGCCACTCACAGCACAGGACATCGTGCTCGACCGGCGCCTTATGGACGGAGGACAGCCATGCCAGGAGAGGAACAGACATCCACTGCAGGGCGACGCAGAAGACCATCTACTGCCCCCGATAACACCAGTGGCTGGAGAAGGACCCGACAGGCAGTGCGCCAATTACACCAGGCGCTGGAGGATCTGCCCATTTACATCGTGGCCACAGCCGGCTCCAGAGGAGGGTGTGTCATCTGCCTCCTGGAGTTTGAGGTCGGGGAGTCAGTCACCAATCTCCCCTGCTCCCATGATTTCCATGGAGCCTGCATAACACCATGGCTCCTGGAAAATCCAGTCTGCCCCCTGTGCCGCTCCCCTCTGCTGAACAGATAATGGAGGATGGATATGGTATGTGGATTGTGTGCCCTGTATAGAATAAGCCCCTTACACAGAAGTCACCTCATCAGCCGACTACCATGGAGCTGGAGGGGTTGTCAGGTGGAGCATTTCCAGAATGCACACCGGGCGCTCTCTTTCACCTCCGTGTATATTGGCCCTAGAACCAGTTATTTGGGTCTTTTCCCCGACCTGGTAGTGCTGGTTTTGATCCAGGATTTTCTATTTAATTTCAGTTATGACCTGATCTGTTTTTGACCACGATTTTGGATGATCCCTTTGTACCGCATACTCGGCTGTGATTGACCCCCGTTGCTGACCCCGGACTGTATGACAATTCTTCTGCCTCCTGATTCTGTACTGCGCACTCGGCTCTGCTTGACCCTCGTTGCTGACCCCTGGACCGTACGACTACTCTTCTGCCTCCTGATTCTGTACTGCATACTCAGCTCTGCTACATCTTCATTCTTCCTCTTCGGGTTGTCTGACCATCCTCCTGATCACTACACCTGTTCTACAGTCTCAACTCTGCTAGTCCGATACATCACGGTAGGTGAATAGACTTTCCATTTGGTTTCCCCCATTGTACCCGTAGCTCTAATCCTCCTGCTACATCTGGTTCATCCACTGCTGACACATCTCCAGAGAATGAACCATGGGGCTAGTGAGGGGCACCAAGTCCTGGCCGCAACACAGAACTTTACACCCCCAACCTAGTCATGAGAAGGAGGTGCAGGTGAATTGTGCCACTCTGGAAGAGATTTCTCTGGACATGGTGGCAATTCTGCATCTTCCATCTTCATGTCAGCAGTTTCTGGAGTTCAGCTCTGGAGGATCCTGTTAATGTAGACATTACTCCCAGGAGATTTTGTCGTGTCTCTAAGGTTTTTATTTCTTTTTTCAGATTCTTTGCGGATGATTTGTGGCTTCAAGGGGAAGATCATCTTCAGCTTTCTCCAGTCCCTTCTGTGGGCACAACGCGTTCCGCTCGGACACTTCTGCGCCATCTTGATATCTGCTCCATGTCGACAGCTGCAGACTCCTCGTAGTTTGTGGCAGTTTATGGCGATGACGTCATCTGGTTTTATCTCCAAGAGCAGGAAGATCTGTTCACCAAATAAATAGTAGACATAGTAAAAATGTGTAACAATGTGGCAGTTGCAGGTGTGAAATAAGACCAAGGGCTGGGCCCACAGGTACAGAGGGTACACGATGCCACACAGACACAGAGAACGGTTCTTTCCCAGCAGTTGAGTTTACTGAACAATATAGTGTAATCACAGGGTTCCTCCTGTTGTAAAACGTAGCCTTTAATAAATTACATATAAAATATCTCCCAAAGACAGAAAAAACATAGAAAAAAGAAACAAAAACAAAAATACATGAAAACGAGACATCAGGGATATGTACTATAGTGCTGTTTGCAACATGTCTATTCCTCCGTGATAATTGAGGACATAGTAATCCAGGTAGGGTGTCTGTTGATGAACTGGGCCTATCCCTGTATGTGGCCCTATACTGATGAACTCTGCCTATAAACGGAATAACCGCCCCGATAGCGGCGATCCCGTATTCAGGAACTTCCTAATAGGCCCTAGGCAAACAATATAGTGAACAATAGGATGAGAATATATAAAACAGATTGGTACACAGAGAATAAACCAACAATAAGGCCCCTTTCACACGAGCAAGAATTCCACGTGGGTGCAATGCGTGACGTGAACGCATTCCACCCACGCTGAATCCGGACCCGCTTACGTCAATGGGGCTGTGCAGATGAGCGGTGATTTTCACGCATCACTTGTGCGTTGCGTGAAAAACACAGCATGTTCTATATTCTGCGTTTTTCACGCAACGCAGGCCCCATAGAAATGAATGGGGCTGAGTGAAAATCGCATAGCATCCGCAAGCAAGTGCATGGTTGCTAGAAGAAGATTTAAATAAATTGATAAAAGTCTATTTACTGTATTATTTTCCCTTATACCATGGTTATAAAGGAAAATAATAGCATTCTTAATACAGAATGCTTACTTAAATGTGGCTTAAGGGGTTAAAAATTTTATTTTTTACTCACCTCATTCAATTGATCGCGGTCGTGAGCGCAGTGACATCAGCGCAGGTCCTGCTTAATGAAGATAGAGGAATCCTTCTATCTTCATTCAGAAGGACCTGCGTTGACGTCACCGCGCTCACCATGTAGTGAGCGAGATTACATCATCAAAGGTCCTTTTGCAGGTCCTCAAAGAAGAAGAAAGAAAATGATGCCTAGCTGTGCGATGAAGTGGATGAGAGGAGTTATTTTTTTTTATTTTTTTTACCCCTGAAACAACATTTTAGTAAGCATTCTGTATTAAGAATGCTATTATTTTCCTTTATAACCATGTTTTAAGGGAAAATAATAAAATCTGCAGAACACCTAACCCAAACCCGAACTTCATTGAAGAAGTTTGGGTATGGGTACCTCATTCAGTTTTTTCTCACGCGTGCGCAAAACGAATTGCACTCGAACGGAAAAAACTAAACAACGGAATGCAATTGCAGTCAAAACTGACTGAAATTGCATCCCTACAGCTTCTTCTTCAACCCATTATCTGTCTGAACACTATTAGGCCTCATGCGCACGACTGTATGTGTTTTGCGGTCCGCAAACTGCGAATCTGCAAAACACGGAAGCTGCTCCGCGTTCCATTCCGCAATTTGCGCCCCCAACGAAGTGAATGGGTCCGCACCCGAGCCGCAAAATATGCGGCTCGGATGTGGACCAAAACAACGGTCGTGTGCATGAGGCCTTAGGCGGTAATACGCATCATCAGTACCAGACATGGTGGATATTGTCTCACTGGGTTCTCAGCATGGTGCCACCTGCATTTCCTGCATCTAAAGAGCCTAAATGCAGTCACATAAGGGCACCCAGGATTTACATTTTTTTCTGTAATAGTGGAACCTACTTCCAAAAATTGTATGTATTGTTTATCTTAACTGTGAAAAAGTTCAGCATTTTCCAGAAAACAGACACTCAAAGAAAAATGGATTTTCAGTTAAGAAATAAAAGAAATGTTTCTCTTGACTTCGAATCCACCTGCACATAATTATTTCTCCTTGACCTTGACATATTTTCACCAGTGGAAAACGTAATGTTGTTTTTTCTTCTGTTACTGTTGGGTTTCTGCTATAGGAGTTATGGAAACAGCCAACACTTTCCTGGGGTGTACAGAAGTGAAAAGGTTAATAAACATTTCCCTAGTAGTCTAGGGTAGGTAAAGAGATATCCATTTTCCTAGAGTTTAGGGTAGTGATGGGGAAAAGCCCATTTCCTTGGAGGTATATAGTATTTTCCTAGTGGTGTAAACAAGTGATGGGGATAATGGCCATTTTTATTGTGGTTTAGGGTAGTGAAAGGGTCAAGAGAGTGTAAGTAGAGAAGTAAATGATGCCCATTTTCCTGATTTTCTAGGGTAGTTAAGTCGATAATGGCAATTCCCTGGTGGTCTAAAGCAATGAAGGGAATGATCTCCATTTCCCTAGTGGTGTTGGGCAATGAAGAGGATTTGCCTTGTGGTGTAGGGTAGTGAAGGGGATAATACTCATTTATTTTGCAGTGTAGGGCAATGAAGAAAATAATGCTCATTGTCAATAACTTACCTGTCCGGGCTCCAGCGTCAAGATCTCCAGCTTCATTGCGTCCATGCCAGGGGAGACACTCTGCGAAGCCACACTCCCTAGTGATGCCACAGCATCCCTAGCAACACAATGCAATGCTCTGTTTCTTTCTACAGTGGGCGTGTGCTGGAAGAGAACTATCAGGACTTGATTATTTAGTTGTTCTGTGTGTGCTGTATCTGACTAATGGACCACTGAGACATAGGTTCTGATTCTCTGACTTGGTGCTCTATTTAAAGCTCTTGTTGGCAATTCACCCTTGCCAGTTATAGGTTTACTACCTTGCTGTTTTCCTGGCTCTGTCTGTGAGTGTTTTGGATTGTTTAGTATACTGACCTTCAGGGGTGGACTGGGAACTTAAAGTGGCCCTAGAAAAAATACTAAAAGTGGCCCCGTTTTGCTCAAATTGATGGAAGGCAGGGCCAACCCAAATAGGTGGGGCCTGCCATACCATATTGTGGCACATCATTCCACATTAACAGAGCCAAATACCATAGTCCATGACAAAATACTGCCGCCTGCAGACCAAAATACATCCCCAAAAACTTCCACTGGCCGGCCATGAGGAGGGCTCAGGGACCCCCTATGCATTGGCCCACCGGGAAATTTCCCTGTAAGATCTTTTTTTGACTTGGCTATTTTGACTACCCTCCATCCACTGATTTTGAAGTGAATTGTCCTCCCGACTTTGACATATTTCTGTACGACTCCTCCCTGTGTGGTTACATCTCTGTGCCTGTCTGTCTTGCTCTTAGCAGAACAGGGAATTTCTACTAGTTTCTACAGACTTACCGCTTAGGGCTTGTACTGCAAGTAGGCAGGAAAAACGGGTTGGGTTCCAGTAAGGGCTCACTGTGTGCATGTTTCCTGCCAATTGTGCTGACAGTATATCTGGCTGTACGTTTTTTGCCCATGAGACTTAGTGCCATGGACCCATTGTCAGCACTAGCCACCAAGATTGATGGTATTGTCCAGCTAGTCTTGGACTTGGCAGTGAGGGTTGAACAGCAGGAGTGTAATTTCCTTCTCGGTTCGGCTCCCTCACCTGTAGAGCCCAAGGTACAGTTTCCTGATCGGTTCTCTGAAGACCATAAATAATGTTGAGCGAACAGTTCGAGCATCGTTCGTTTGACATTTTCAAAAAAGTTCGGGTTCGTTGTTCGTCGATTACTTCCCGCTTTCTGAAGGGCTGCACAGCAGCCAATCTGTTAGCGTTTTACTTCTTGCCCTAAGAGCCCATCACAGCCATGCCTACTAATGGCATGGCTGTGATTGGCCAAGTGCAGCATGTGACCCAGCCTCTATTTAAGCTGGAGTCACGTAGCGCCGCACGTCACACTGCTCTGATTAGTGTAGGGAGAGGACGCAGCTTCTGTCAGGGCGAGATTAGGCAGGGTAAAGTCAACAACAGCACCTAATGAACGGATCGATCTACAGCTGTGAATGATTGAACTTCTGCTAGTTACTTGCTCACTGGTTTTTAGGCTGCACAGAGCGTTTTTCTGTCACTTATTTTCTGGATTGATCGGCGGCCATTTTGTGACTTGTGGTGCACCAGAACAAGCTGTTACCAAGTCCATCAATCCTAGTTTTTTTTTCTATATCCTACTTCAGGGGCTTGGCTTTGCTAATTGTCACCCCTAGAAACTCAGGATAGCAATTTCTATATTTTATTAAGGGGTTAAATAGACATAGTAAAATGTGTAACAATGTGGCAGTTGCAGGTGTGAAATAAGACCAAGGGCTGGGCCCACAGGTACAGAGGGTACACGATGCCACACAGACACAGAGAACGGTTCTTTCCCAGCAGTTGAGTTTACTGAACAATATAGTGTAATCACAGGGTTCCTCCTGTTGTAAAACGTAGCCTTTAATAAATTACATATAAAATATCTCCCAAAGACAGAAAAACATAGAAAAAGAAACAAAAACAAAAATACATGAAAACGAGACATCAGGGATATGTACTATAGTGCTGTTTGCAACATGTCTATTCCTCCGTGATAATTGAGGACATAGTAATCCAGGTAGGGTGTCTGTTGATGAACTGGGCCTATCCCTGTATGTGGCCCTATACTGATGAACTCTGCCTATAAACGGAATAACCGCCCCGATAGCGGCGATCCCGTATTCAGGAACTTCCTAATAGGCCCTAGGCAAACAATATAGTGAACAATAGGATGAGAATATATAAAACAGATTGGTACACAGAGAATAAACCAACAATAAGGCCCCTTTCACACGAGCAAGAATTCCACGTGGGTGCAATGCGTGACGTGAACGCATTCCACCCACGCTGAATCCGGACCCGCTTACGTCAATGGGGCTGTGCAGATGAGCGGTGATTTTCACGCATCACTTGTGCGCTGCGTGAAAACACAGCATGTTCTATATTCTGCGTTTTTCACGCAACGCAGGCCCCATAGAAATGAATGGGGCTGAGTGAAAATCGCATAGCATCCGCAAGCAAGTGCATGGTTGCTAGAAGAAGATTTAAATAAATTGATAAAAGTCTATTTACTGTATTATTTTCCTTATACCATGGTTATAAAGGAAAATAATAGCATTCTAATACAGAATGCTTACTTAAATGTGGCTTAAGGGGTTAAAAATTTTATTTTTACTCACCTCATTCAATTGATCGCGGTCGTGAGCGCAGTGACATCAGCGCAGGTCCTGCTTAATGAAGATAGAGGAATCCTTCTATCTTCATTCAGAAGGACCTGCGTTGACTGCCACCGCGCTCACCATGTAGTGAGCGAGATTACATCATCAAAGGTCCTTTTGCAGGTCCTCAAAGAAGAAGAAAGAAAATGATGCCTAGCTGTGCGATGAAGTGGATGAGAGGAGTTATTTTTTTTTATTTTTTTTACCCCTGAAACAACATTTTAGTAAGCATTCTGTATTAAGAATGCTATTATTTTCCTTTATAACCATGTTTTAAGGGAAAATAATAAAATCTGCAGAACACCTAACCCAAACCCGAACTTCATTGAAGAAGTTTGGGTATGGGTACCTCATTCAGTTTTTTCTCACGCGCATGCAAAACGAATTGCACTCGAACGGAAAAAACTAAACAACGGAATGCAATTGCAGTCAAAACTGACTGAAATTGCATCCCTACAGCTTCTTCTTCAACCCATTATCTGTCTGAACACTATTAGGCCTCATGCGCACGACTGTATGTGTTTTGCGGTCCGCAAACTGCGAATCTGCAAAACACGGAAGCTGCCCGCGTTCCATTCCGCAATTTGCGCCCCCAACGAAGTGAATGGGTCCGCACCCGAGCCGCAAAATATGCGGCTCGGATGTGGACCAAAACAACGGTCGTGTGCATGAGGCCTTAGGCGGTAATACGCATCATCAGTACCAGACATGGTGGATATTGTCTCACTGGGTTCTCAGCATGGTGCCACCTGCATTTCCTGCATCTAAAGAGCCTAAATGCAGTCACATAAGGGCACCCAGGATTTACATTTTTTTCTGTAATAGTGGAACCTACTTCCAAAAATTGTATGTATTGTTTATCTTAACTGTGAAAAAAGTTCAGCATTTTCCAGAAAACAGACACTCAAAGAAAAATGGATTTTCAGTTAAGAAATAAAAGAAATGTTTCTCTTGACTTCGAATCCACCTGCACATAATTATTTCTCCTTGACCTTGACATATTTTCACCAGTGGAAAACGTAATGTTGTTTTTTTCTTCTGTTACTGTTGGGTTTCTGCTATAGGAGTTATGGAAACAGCCAACACTTTCCTGGGGTGTACAGAAGTGAAAAGGTTAATAAACATTTCCCTAGTAGTCTAGGGTAGGTAAAGAGATATCCATTTTCCTAGAGTTTAGGGTAGTGATGGGGAAAAGCCCATTTCCTTGGAGGTATATAGTATTTTCCTAGTGGTGTAAACAAGTGATGGGGATAATGGCCATTTTTATTGTGGTTTAGGGTAGTGAAAGGGTCAAGAGAGTGTAAGTAGAGAAGTAAATGATGCCCATTTTCCTGATTTTCTAGGGTAGTTAAGTCGATAATGGCAATTCCCTGGTGGTCTAAAGCAATGAAGGGAATGATCTCCATTTCCCTAGTGGTGTTGGGCAATGAAGAGGATTTGCCTTGTGGTGTAGGGTAGTGAAGGGGATAATACTCATTTATTTTGCAGTGTAGGGCAATGAAGAAAATAATGCTCATTGTCAATAACTTACCTGTCCGGGCTCCAGCGTCAAGATCTCCAGCTTCATTGCGTCCATGCCAGGGGAGACACTCTGCGAAGCCACACTCCCTAGTGATGCCACAGCATCCCTAGCAACACAATGCAATGCTCTGTTTCTTTCTACAGTGGGCGTGTGCTGGAAGAGAACTATCAGGACTTGATTATTTAGATGTTCTATGTGTGCTGTATCTGACTAATGGACCACTGAGACATAGGTTCTGATTCTCGGACTTGGTGCTCTATTTAAATCTCTTGTTGGCATTTCACCCTTGCCAGTTATAGGTTTACTACCTTGCTGTTTTCCTGGCTCTGTCTGTGAGTGTTTTGGATTGTTTAGTATACTGACCTTCAGGGGTGGACTGGGAACTTAAAGTGGCCCTAGAAAAATACTAAAAGTGGCCCCGTTTTGCTCAAATTGATGGAAGGCAGGGCCAACCCAAATAGGTGGGGCCTGCCATACCATATTGTGGCACATCATTCCACATTAACAGAGCCAAATACCATAGTCCATGACAAAATACTGCCGCCTGCAGACCAAAATACATCCCCAAAAACTTCCACTGGCCGGCCATGAGGAGGGCTCAGGGACCCCTATGCATTGGCCCACCGGGAAATTTCCCTGTAAGATCTTTTTTGACTTGGCTATTTTGACTACCCTCCATCCACTGATTTTGAAGTGAATTGTCCTCCCGACTTTGACATATTTCTGTACGACTCCTCCCTGTGTGGTTACATCTCTGTGCCTGTCTGTCTTGCTCTTAGCAGAACAGGGAATTTCTACTAGTTTCTACAGACTTACCGCTTAGGGCTTGTACTGCAAGTAGGCAGGAAAAACGGGTTGGGTTCCAGTAAGGGCTCACTGTGTGCATGTTTCCTGCCTATTGTGCTGACAGTATATCTGGCTGTACGTTTTTGCCCATGAGACTTAGTGCCATGGACCCATTGTCAGCACTAGCCACCAAGATTGATGGTATTGTCCAGCTAGTCTTGGACTTGGCAGTGAGGGTTGAACAGCAGGAGTGTAATTTCCTTCTCGGTTCGGCTCCCTCACCTGTAGAGCCCAAGGTACAGTTTCCTGATCGGTTCTCTGAAGACCATAAATAATGTTGAGCGAACAGTTCGAGCATCGTTCGCTTGACATTTTCAAAAAAGTTCGGGTTCGTTGTTCGTCGATTACTTCCCGCTTTCTGAAGGGCTGCACAGCAGCCAATCTGTTAGCGCTTTACTTCTTGCTCTAAGAGCCCATCACAGCCATGCCTACTAATGGCATGGCTGTGATTGGCCAGTGCAGCATGTGACCCAGCCTCTATTTAAGCTGGAGTCACGTAGCGCCGCACGTCACACTGCTCTGATTAGTGTAGGGAGAGGACGCAGCTTCTGTCAGGGCGAGATTAGGCAGGGTAAAGTCAACAACAGCACCTAATGAACGGATCGATCTACAGCTGTGAATGATTGAACTTCTGCTAGTTACTTGCTCACTGGTTTTTAGGCTGCACAGAGCGTTTTTCTGTCACTTATTTTCTGGATTGATCGGCGGCCATTTTGTGACTTGTGGTGCACCAGAACAAGCTGTTACCAAGTCCATCAATCCTAGTTTTTTTTTTTCTATATCCTACTTCAGGGGCTTGGCTTTGCTAATTGTCACCCCTAGAAACTCAGGATAGCAATTTCTATATTTTATTAAGGGGTTAAATACAATTGCCCAAATACCAATCCCCTAAATCTGGTGTTCCAGCTTTGGCTAGACAAGTATAATACTGTCTGCTGTCTGGCAAAGGATAGATAATTTTCTGTGGTGAAATTCAATTGCCAAAATAGCAATACCCTGAATCTGGTGTCCCAGCTGTTGCAGGCAAAGTTTCATAGTGTCCGCCAAAACATATATATTTTGTTCTGGGGTGAAATTAATTTGCCAAAATAGCAATACACTGAATCTGGTGTCCCAGCTCTTGCAGGCCAGGTTTCATAGTGTCCGCCAAAACATATATTTTGTTCTGGGGTGAAATTAATTTGCCAAAATAGCAATACCCTGAATCTGGTGTCCCAGCTGTTGCAGGCCAGGTTTCATAGTGTCCACCAAAACATATATTTTGTTCTGGGGTGAAATTAATCTGCCAATATAGCAATACCCTGAATCTGGTGTCCCAGCTGTTGCAGGCCAGGTTTCATAGTGTCCGCAAAACATATATTTTGTTCTGGGGTGAAATTTATTTGCCAAAATAGCAATACCCTGAATCTGGTGTCCCAGCTGTTGCAGGCCAGGTTTCATAGTGTCTGCCAAAACATATATTTTGTTCTGGGGTGTAATTCACTTGCCAAAATAGCAATACCCTGAATCTGGTGTCCCAGCTGTTGCAGGCCAGGTTTCATAGTGTCCGCAAAACATATATTTTGTTCTGGGGTGAAATTAATCTGCCAAAATAGCAATACCCTGAATCTGGTGTCCCAGCTGTTGCAGGCCAGGTTTCATAGTGTCCGCCAAAACATATATTTTGTTCTGGGGTGTAATTCACTTGCCAAAATAGCAATACCCTGAATCTGGTGTCCCAGCTGTTGCAGGCCAGGTTTCATAGTGTCCGCCAAAACATATATTTTGTTCTGAGGTGAAATTAATTTGCCAAAATAGCAATACCCTGAATCTGGTGTCCCAGCTGTTGCAGGCCAGGTTTCATAGTGTCCGCCAAAACATATATTTTGTTCTGGGGTGTAATTCACTTGCCAAAATAGCAATACCCTGAATCTGGTGTCCCAGCTGTTGCAGGCCAGGTTTCATAGTGTCCGCCAAAACATATATTTTGTTCTTGGGTGAAATTAATCTGCCAAAATAGCAATACCCTGAATCTGGTGTCCCAGCTATTGCAGGCCAGTTTTCATAGTGCCCGCCAAAACATATATTTTGTTCTGGGGTGAAATTAATCTGCCAAAATAGCAATACCTTGAATCTGGTGTCCCAGCTGTTGCAGGCCAGGTTTCAAAGTGTTCGCCAAAATATATATTTTGTTCTGGGGGGAAATTAATCTGCCAAAATAGCAATACCCTGAATCTTGTGTCCCAGCTGTTGCAGGCCAGGTTTCATAGTGTCTGCCAAAACATATATTTTGTTCTGGGGTGAAATTAATCTGCCAAAATAGCAATACCCTGAATCTGGTGTCCCAGCTGTTGCAGGCCAGGTTTCATAGTGTCCGCCAAAACATATATTTTGTTCTGGGGTGAAATTTATTTGCCAAAATAGCAATACCCTGAATCTGGTGTCCCAGCTGTTGCAGGCCAGGTTTCATAGTGTCTGCCAAAATATATATTTTGTTCTGGGGTGTAATTCACTTGCCAAAATAGCAATACCCTGAATCTGGTGTCCCAGCTGTTGCAGGCCAGGTTTCATAGTGTCCGCCAAAACATATATTTTGTTCTGGGGTGTAATTCACTTGCCAAAATAGCAATACCCTGAATCTGGTGTCCCAGCTGTTGCAGGCCAGGTTTCATAGTGTCCGCCAAAACATATATTTTGTTCTGGGGTGAAATTAATCTGCCAAAATAGCAATACCCTGAATCTGGTGTCCCAGCTGTTGCAGGCCAGGTTTCATAGTGTCCGCCAAAACATATATTTTGTTCTGGGGTGAAATTAATCTGCCAAAATAGCAATACCTCTGAATCTGGTGTCCCAGCTGTTGCAGGCCAGGTTTCATAGTGTCCGCCAAAACATATATTTTGTTCTGGGGTGAAATTAATCTGCCAAAATAGCAATACCCTGAATCTGGTGTCCCAGCTGTTGCAGGCCAGGTTTCATAGTGTCCGCCAAAACATATATTTTGTTCTGGGGTGTAATTCACTTGCCAAAATAGCAATACCCTGAATCTGGTGTCCCAGCTGTTGCAGGCCAGGTTTCATAGTGTCCGCCAAAACATATATTTTGTTCTGGGGTGAAATTAATCTGCCAAAATAGCAATACCCTGAATCTTGTGTCCCAGCTGTTGCAGGCCAGGTTTCATAGTGTCCGCCAAAACATATATTTTGTTCTGGGGTGTAATTCACTTGCCAAAATAGCAATACCCTGAATCTGGTGTCCCAGCTGTTGCAGGCCAGGTTTCATAGTGTCCGCCAAAACATATATTTTGTTCTGGGGTGAAATTAATTTGCCAAAATAGCAATACCCTGAATCTGGTGTCCCAGCTGTTGCAGGCCAGGTTTCATAGTGTCCGCCAAAACATATATTTTGTTCTGGGGTGTAATTCACTTGCCAAAATAGCAATACCCTGAATCTGGTGTCCCAGCTGTTGCAGGCCAGGTTTCATAGTGTCCGCCAAAACATATATTTTGTTCTGGGGTGAAATTAATTTGCCAAAATAGCAATACCCTGAATCTGGTGTCCCAGCTGTTGCAGGCCAGGTTTCATAGTGTCTGCCAAAACATATATTTTGTTCTGGGGTGTAATTCACTTGCCAAAATAGCAATACCCTGAATCTGGTGTCCCAGCTGTTGCAGGCCAGGTTTCATAGTGTCCGCCAAAACATATATTTTGTTCTGGGGTGAAATTAATCTGCCAAAATAGCAATACCCTGAATCTTGTGTCCCAGCTGTTGCAGGCCAGGTTTCATAGTGTCCGCCAAAACATATATTTTGTTCTGGGGTGAAATTAATCTGCCAAAATAGCAATACCCTGAATCTGGTGTCCCAGCTGTTGCAGGCCAGGTTTCATAGTGTCCGCCAAAACATATATTTTGTTCTGGGGTGAAATTAATCTGCCAAAATAGCAATACCCTGAATCTTGTGTCCCAGCTGTTGCAGGCCAGGTTTCATAGTGTCCGCCAAAACATATATTTTGTTCTGGGGTGTAATTCACTTGCCAAAATAGCAATACCCTGAATCTGGTGTCCCAGCTGTTGCAGGCCAGGTTTCATAGTGTCCGCCAAAACATATATTTTGTTCTGGGGTGAAATTAATTTGCCAAAATAGCAATACCCTGAATCTGGTGTCCCAGCTGTTGCAGGCCAGGTTTCATAGTGTCCGCCAAAACATATATTTTGTTCTGGGGTGTAATTCACTTGCCAAAATAGCAATACCCTGAATCTGGTGTCCCAGCTGTTGCAGGCCAGGTTTCATAGTGTCCGCCAAAACATATATTTTGTTCTGGGGTGAAATTAATTTGCCAAAATAGCAATACCCTGAATCTGGTGTCCCAGCTGTTGCAGGCCAGGTTTCATAGTGTCTGCCAAAACATATATTTTGCTCTGGGGTGTAATTCACTTGCCAAAATAGCAATACCCTGAGTCTGGTGTCCCAGCTGTTGCAGGCCAGGTTTCATAGTGTCCGCCAAAACATATATTTTGTTCTGGGGTAAAATGAATCTGCCAAAATAGCAATACCCTGAATCTGGTGTCCCAGCTGTTGCAGGCCAGGTTTCATAGTGTCCGCCAAAACATATATTTTGTTCTGGGGTGAAATTAATTTGCCAAAATAGCAATACCCTGAATCTGGTGTCCCAGCTGTTGCAGGCCAGGTTTCATAGTGTCCGCCAAATCATATATTTTGTTCTGGGGTGTAATTCACTTGCCAAAATAGCAATACCCTGAATCTGGTGTCCCAGCTGTTGCAGGCCAGGTTTCATAGTGTCCGCCAAAACATATATTTTGTTCTGGGGTGAAATTAATTTGCCAAAATAGCAATACCCTGAATCTGGTGTCCCAGCTGTTGCAGGCCAGGGTTTCATAGTGTCCGCCAAAACATATATTTTGTTCTGGGGTGAAATTAATCTGCCAAAATAGCAATACCCTGAATCTTGTGTCCCAGCTGTTGCAGGCCAGGTTTCATAGTGTCCGCCAAAACATATATTTTGTTCTGGGGTGTAATTCACTTGCCAAAATAGCAATACCCTGAATCTGGTGTCCCAGCTGTTGCAGGCCAGGTTTCATAGTGTCCGCCAAAACATATATTTTGTTCTGGGGTGAAATTAATCTGCCAAAATAGCAATACCCTGAATCTTGTGTCCCAGCTGTTGCAGGCCAGGTTTCATAGTGTCCGCCAAAACATATATTTTGTTCTGGGGTGAAATTAATCTGCCAAAATAGCAATACCCTGAATCTGGTGTCCCAGCTGTTGCAGGCCAGGTTTCATAGTGTCCGCCAAAACATATATTTTGTTCTGGGGTGAAATTAATCTGCCAAAATAGCAATACCCTGAATCTTGTGTCCCAGCTGTTGCAGGCCAGGTTTCATAGTGTCCGCCAAAACATATATTTTGTTCTGGGGTGTAATTCACTTGCCAAAATAGCAATACCCTGAATCTGGTGTCCCAGCTGTTGCAGGCCAGGTTTCATAGTGTCCGCCTAAAACATATATTTTGTTCTGGGGTGAAATTAATTTGCCAAAATAGCAATACCCTGAATCTGGTGTCCCAGCTGTTGCAGGCCAGGTTTCATAGTGTCTGCCAAAACATATATTTTGTTCTGGGGTGTAATTCACTTGCCAAAATAGCAATACCCTGAATCTGGTGTCCCAGCTGTTGCAGGCCAGGTTTCATAGTGTCCGCCAAAACATATATTTTGTTCTGGGGTGAAATTAATTTGCCAAAATAGCAATACCCTGAATCTGGTGTCCCAGCTGTTGCAGGCCTGGTTTCATAGTGTCTGCCAAAACATATATTTTGCTCTGGGGTGTAATTCACTTGCCAAAATAGCAATACCCTGAGTCTGGTGTCCCAGCTGTTGCAGGCCAGGTTTCATAGTGTCCGCCAAAACATATATTTTGTTCTGGGGTAAAATGAATCTGCCAAAATAGCAATACCCTGAATCTGGTGTCCCAGCTGTTGCAGGCCAGGTTTCATAGTGTCCGCCAAAACATATATTTTGTTCTGGGGTGAAATTAATTTGCCAAAATAGCAATACCCTGAATCTGGTGTCCCAGCTGTTGCAGGCCAGGTTTCATAGTGTCCGCCAAAACATATATTTTGTTCTGGGGTGTAATTCACTTGCCAAAATAGCAATACCCTGAATCTGGTGTCCCAGCTGTTGCAGGCCAGGTTTCATAGTGTCCGCCAAAACATATATTTTGTTCTGGGGTGAAATTAATTTGCCAAAATAGCAATACCCTGAATCTGGTGTCCCAGCTGTTGCAGGCCTGGTTTCATAGTGTCTGCCAAAACATATATTTTGCTCTGGGGTGTAATTCACTTGCCAAAATAGCAATACCCTGAGTCTGGTGTCCCAGCTGTTGCAGGCCAGGTTTCATAGTGTCCGCCAAAACATATATTTTGTTCTGGGGTGTAATTCACTTGCCAAAATAGCAATACCCTGAATATGGTGTCCCAGCTGTTGCAGGCCAGGTTTCATAGTGTCCGCCAAAACATATATTTTGTTCTGGGGTGAAATTAATTTGCCAAAATAGCAATACCCTGAATCTGGTGTCCCAGCTGTTGCAGGCCAGGTTTCATAGTGTCCGCCAAAACATATATTTTGTTCTGGGGTGTAATTCACTTGCCAAAATAGCAATACCCTGAATCTGGTGTCCCAGCTGTTGCAGGCCAGGTTTCATAGTGTCCGCCAAAACATATATTTTGTTCTGGGGTGAAATTCATTTGCCAAAATAGCAATACCCTGAATCTTGTGTCCCAGCTGTTGCAGGCCAGGTTTCATAGTGTCTGCAAAAAAAATATGTTTTGTCCTGGGGTGAAATTCAATTGCCAAAATAGCAATACCCTGAATCTGGTGTCCCAGCTGTTGCAGGCCAAGTGTAAATCTGTCCATAAAAGGATACCTTTCATCCAGCGCCTAAATACTAGCCCTAAAAGAGATATTCCCCTAAATCAGTGGTTACTGCTGTGCCTGGATTAGTGTAATCCGCTACATGAACAAATAGGCAGATAGTGTTAGGTGCCTGTAAAAAAAGGCCTGAATTTGAAATCAATACATTGGGCCAAATATTTTTTTCCCTTTTTGTGGTGCTTGGTGAACGGTAACAATGAGGAAAACATCTAGTAAGGGACGCGGACGCGGTCGTGGTGGTGTTAGTGTACCCTCTGGTGCTGGGAGAGGACGTGGCCATTCTGCCACAGCCACACGTCCTAGTGAACCAACTACCTCAGGTTCCAGTACCCGCCAGAATTTACAGCGATATTTGGTGGGGCCCAATGCCGTTCTAAGGATGGTAAGGCCTGAGCAGCTACAGGCGCTAGTCAATTGGGTGGCCGACAGTGGATCCAGCATGTTCACAACATTATCTCCCACCCAGTCTTCTGCTCAAAGCGCACAGGTGGCACCTAAAAACCAAGCCCATCAGTCTGTCACATCACCCCCATGCATATCAGGGAAACTGTCAGAGCCTCAAGTTATGCAGCAGTCTCTTATGCTGTTTGAAGACTCTGCTGGCAGGGTTTCCCAAGGGAATCCACCTAGCCCTTCCCCAGTGGTGGAAGACATAGAATGCACTGATGCACAACCACTGATGTTTCCTGATGATGAGGACATGGGAATACCACCTCATCGGAGTCCGCACGTCTCTGATGATGACGAAACACAGGTGCCAACTGCTGCGTCTTTCTGCAGTGTGCAGACCGAACAGGAGGTCAGGGAGGAAGACTGTGTGGAAGACGATGCAGGGGACGATGAGGTCCTAGACCCCACATGGAATGAAGGTCGTGCCACTGACTTTCATAGTTCAGAGGAAGAGGCAGTGGTGAGACCGAGCCAACAGAGTAGCAAAAGAGGGAGCAGGGGGCAAAAGCAGACCAGCCGCCAAGAGAGTTCGCCTGCTACTGACGACTGCCACCAGGGACCGAGCACCCCAAAGGCAGCTTCAAGGAGTTCCCTGGCATGGTACTTCTTTAAACAATGTGCTGACGACAAGACCCGAGTGGTTTGCATGCTGTGCCATCAGATCCTGAAGCGAGTCATTAACGTTCTGAACCTTAGCACAACCTGCATGACCAGGCATCTACATGCAAAGCATGAACTGCAGTGGAGTAAACACCTTAAAAGCAAGGAACTCACTCTGGCTCCCCCTGCTCCCTCTTCTGCTGCTGCCTTGGCCTCTTCCTCCGCCTCGGGAGGAACGTTGGCACCTGCCACCCACCAAACAGAGGATGTGCCACCGACACCACCACCTGCATCACCAAGCATCACCACCATGTCACACGGCAGCGTTCAGCTCTCCATCTCACAAACCTTGGAGAGAAAGCATAAATTCCCACCTAGCCACCCTCGAGCCCTGGGCCTGAATGCCAGCATTTCTAAACTACTGGCCTTTGAAATGCTGTCATTCAGGCTGGTGGACACAGACAGCTTCAAACAGCTGATGTCCATGGCTGTCCCACAGTATGTTGTTCCCAGCCACCACTACTTTTCCAAGACAGCCGTGCCTTCCCTGCACAACCAAGTATCCGATAAAATCAAGTGTGCACTGCGCAACGCCATCTGTGGCAAGGTCCACCTAACCACAGATATGTGGACCAGTAAGCACGGCCAGGGACGCTATATCTCCCTAACTGCACTCTGGGTAAATGTAGTGGCAGCTGGGCCGCAGGCGGAGAGTTCCTTGGCGCACGTCCTTCTGCCGCCAAGGATCGCAGGGCATCATTCTTTGCCTCCTGTAGCCTCCTCCTCCTACTCGGCTTCCTCCTCCTCTGCTTCCACCAGCTCATCCAGTCAGCCACACACCTTCACCACCAACTTCAGAACAGCCCGGGGTAAACGTCAGCAGGCCATTCTGAAACTTATATGTTTGGGGGACAGGCCCCACACCGCGCAGGAGTTGTGGCGGGGTATTGAACAACAGACCAACGAGTGGTTTCTGCCGGTGGGCCTCAAGCCCGGCCTGGTGGTGTGCGATAATGGGCGAAATCTCGTCGCAGCTCTGGTACTAGCCGGTTTGACGCACATCCCTTGCCTGGCGCATGTGCTGAATTTGGGGGTGCAGAAGTTCATTCACAACTACCCCGACATGTCAGAGCTGCTGCATAAAGTGAGGGCCGTCTGTGCGCGCTTCCGGCGTTCACATCCTGCCGCTGCTCGCCTGTCTGCGCTACAGCGTAACTTCGGCCTTCCCGCTCACCGCCTCATATGCGACGTGCCCACCAGGTGGAACTCCACCTTGCACATGCTGGAGAGACTGTGCGAGCAGCAGCAGGCCATAGTGGAGTTTCAGCTGCAGCACGCACGCGTCAGTCGCACTGCAGAACAGCACCACTTCACCACCATTGATTGGGCCTCCATGCGAGACCTGTGTGCCCTGTTGCGCTGTTTCGAGTACTCCACCAACATGGCCAGTGGCGATGACACCGTTATCAGCGTTACAATACCACTTCTATGTCTCCTTGAGAAAACGCTTAGGGCGATGATGGAAGAGGAGGTGGCCCAGAAGGAGGAGGAGGAGGATGAGTGGTCATTTTTAGCACTTTCAGGCCAGTCTGTTAGAAGTGGCTCAGAGGGAGGTTTTTTGCAACAGCAGAGGCCAGGTACAAATGTGGCCAGCCAGGGCCCACTACTGGACGACGAGGAGGATGAGGAGGAGGTGGAGGAGGATGAGGATGAAGCAGGTTCACAGCGGGGTGGCACCCGACACAGCTCAGGCCCATCACTGGTGCGTGGCTGGGGGGATACGGAGGACGATGACGATACGCCTCCCACAGAGGACAGCTTGTCCTTACCTCTGAGGAGCCTGGCACACATGAGCAACTACATGCTGCAGTGCCTGCGCAACGACAGCAGAGTTGCCCACATTTTAACCTGTGCGGACTATTGGGTTGCCACCCTGCTGGATCCCCGGTACAAAGACAATGTGCCCACCTTACTTCCTGCACTGGAGCGTGATAGGAAGATGCGCGAGTACAAGCGCACGCTAGTAGAGGCGCTCCTAAGAGCATTTCCAAATGTCACAGGGGAACAGGTGGAAGCCCAAGGCGAAGGCAGAGGAGGAGCAAGAGGTCACAAACGCAGCTGTGTCACGGCCTAGCATGGTAGAAATGTGGAAAAGTTTTGTCTCCACGCCACATCTAACTGCACCACCACCTGATACGGAACGTGTTAGCAGGAGGAAGTATTTCACTAACATGGTTGAACAGTACGTCTGCACACCCCTCCACGTACTGACTGCTGGTTCGGCCCCATTCAACTTCTGGGTCTCCCAATTGTCCACGTGGCCAGAGTTAGCATTTTATGCCTTGGAGGTGCTGGCCTGCCCGGCGGCCAGCGTTTTGTCTGAACGTGTATTCAGCACGGCAGGGGGCGTTATTACTGACAAACGCAGCCGCCTGTCCACAGCCAACGTGGACAAGCTGACGTTCATAAAAATGAACCAGGCATGGATCCCACAGGACCTGTCCCTCCCTTGTGCAGAAGACATTTATAACTGCCTCCCCCTCAACCATGAATTCTTGTACTCCAGGGCACTTCTTTATTGAATCCTCATTTTTTTAACTTTACCCTGATCTTGCGGTGTTGAATGAACCTCTCCTCTGTCTGGGTGCTGGTCCGAAATAACTGAGAGTGGCCTTCTCCGTTGGTGGTTGATATGACGCATGATTCCTTGATGTGGGACCTCTCTACTCTGTCTGGGTGCTGGTCCAAAATAACTGAGAGTGGCCTTCTCCGGTGGTGGTTGATATGACGCATGATTCTTTGCTGTGGGACCTCTCTCCTCTGTCTGGGTGGTGGGGCCGAAATAACTGAGAGTGGCCTTCTCCGGTACTGGTTGATATGACGCATGATTCCTTGCTGTGGGACCTCTCTCCTCTGTCTGGGTGCTGGGCCGAAATAACTGAGAGTGGCCTTCTCCGGTGGTGGTTGATATGACGCATGATTCCTTGCTGTGGGACCTCTCTCCTCTGTCTGGGTAGTGGGGCCGAAATAACTGAGAGTGGCCTTCTCCGGTGGTGGTTGATATGACGCATGATTCCTTGCTGTGGGACCTCTCTCCTCTGCCTGGGTGCTGGGCCGAAATAACTGAGAGTGGCCTTCTCCGGTGGTGGTTGATATGACGCATGATTCCTTGCTGTGGAACCTCTCTCCTCTGTCTGGGTGCTGGGGCCGAAATAACTGAGAGTGGCCTTCCCCGGTGGTGGTTGATATGACGCATGATTCCTTGCTATGGGACCTCTCTCCTCTGTCTGGGTGCTGGGCCGAAATAACTGAGAGTGGCCTTCTCCGGTGGTGGTTGATATGATGCATGATTCCTTGCTGTGGGACCTCTCTCCTCTGTCTGGGTGGTGGGGCCGAAATAACTGAGAGTGGCCTTCTCCGGTGGTGGTTGATATGACGCATGATTCCTTGCTGTGGGACCTCTCTCCTCTGTCTGGGTGGTGGGGCCGAAATAACTAAGAGTGGCATTCTCTGGTGGTGGTTGATATGACGCATGATTCCTTGCTGTGGGACCTCTCTCCTCTGTCTGGGTGCTGGGGCCGAAATAACTGAAAGTGGCCTTCTCCAGTGTTGAGTGATATGACGCATGATTCCTTGCAGTGGGACCTCTCTCCAATTGATATTGGTTAAATTTTATTTATTTTATTTTATTTTAATTCATTTCCCTATCCACATTGGTTTGCAGGGGATTTACCTACATTTTGCTGCCTTTGGCAGTCCTCTAGCCCGTTCCTGGACTATTTTACAGCCTTTTTAGTGCCTAAATGTTCAGGTCCCCATTGACTTCAATGGGTTTCGGGTTCGGGATAAAGTTCGGGTCGAGTTCGGATCCCGAACCCGAACATTTTCGGGAAGTTCGGCCGAACTTCTCGAACCCGAACATCCAGGTGTTCGCTCATCTCTAACCATAAATGCTTTACTACTTTCAAGGAAAGTTGTAGGCTATACTTACATCTTAGGCCTCATTAATTAGGGTTGGAAGCTCAAAAGATGGGCATCATTACATGCCTACTTTAGGGAGACTCTCAAGAATGGCCATTTTCTCTGCTGCCCAACACCCCTGAGCCATTTTCTGTTCATTGTGCCTGCTACATGGTGAGCCAGAGAGGGCGTCTTAGGCCTCATGCACACGACCGTTGTTTGATTCCGTGTCCGTTGCTCCGTTTTTTGTGATTTTCTGCGGACCCATTGGTTTTCAATGGGTCCGTGGAAACCTCGGCAAATGCACCGTTTGTCCTCCGTGTCCGTGGTCCGTGATTCCAGTCCGTCAAAAAAATATAACCTGTCCTATTCTTGTCCGTGAAAAACGGTTCACGGACCCATTCAAGTCAATGGGTCCGTGAAAAATGCGGATGTCCATCCGTGTGTCATCCGTTTTCCGTGTCCGTTTTTTTTGCGGATCCCTTGGCAGGCACTTGGGAAACATTGTCAGCCCGTCTTTTGGTAAAATCTTTTGGGTCATGTCCGCTAAAAAAACGGAAGACACACGGAAGCACAACGGAAGGCAAAAACGGACACGGATCACTGAACAACGGAACCCCTTTTTGCGGACAGCATAAAAAAACGGTCGTGTGCATGAGGCCTTATGCTGAGAGACAGCTTCTGTCTCTTAGTCATGGTAAGTGACTGGTGGAGGAGTGCTGTGCCTCTTATATGTGCCCCCTTTATGTATAATGTATCTTAGATTTGCCCTCTTTATGTATAGTGCCTCTTATTTGTGCCCCCTTTATGTATAGTGCCTCCTTTATGTGCCCCTTTATGTATAGCGCCTCTTATATGTGCCTCCATTATGTATAGTGCCTTATATGTGCCCTTATGTATAGTGCCTCTTTTATGTGCCCCCTTAATGTATAGTACCTCTGATATGTGCCATTTATGTATAGTGCCTCTTATATGTGCCCTCCTTATGTAACTTCTGGCTGACTATCTTCCAGGTGTGGACTAGTGATGAGCGGCAGGTGCCATATTCGATTTCGACGAAATTCGCGAATATTCAAATGAATATTCGTTTCATATTCGTCGAAATCGAATATTCGTCATTATTCTAGTTACCGCGATTAATATGCGATTTAAATAATCGCGTATTGCGATTTTAACTTAAGGCTACTTTCCTATTGGTTTCATATCTAGAATTATAGCGAAGATGACGGATATGACGAATGTATTCGTCATATTCCTCAAAGCGAAGATAGCAGTATTCTACATCTTCGTTTTAGCAACCTATTCGTCAACTTCGCTAATTCTAGCAATCAAATAGGAAGGTTGACTATAGAGACAACTGTGTTTAATTCGCTATGCGATTATTTATATATTTTTTTTAATAAATAGAATAATTATAATAATTATATCAAGTAATATAATTATTCTATTAAAAAAAATAAAAAAATCGCATAGCGAATTTAACACAGCTGTCTCTATAGTCAACCTTCCTATTTGATTGCTAGAATTAGCGAGGTTGACGAATAGGTTGCTAAAACGAAGATGTAGAATACTTCGTTATCTTCGTTTTGAGGAATATGACGAATACATTCGTCATATTCGCTATTCGCTAATTCTACCAAGCCAACCATAAAGTTCCTTGCTCATGGAGCGTCCCCATCACCATGGGAACATCTCCATATACTAAAATGTACTGTCGGATTTGAGGAATTACGTTGAAATCGCAATGCGATTAATTCAAGTTATATTAATCGCATTGCGATTTCAACTTAGAGCTGGGTTTATAATGGGTCAGCTTGCTAGAATGAACAAGTTAACGATTCAATGAGCGAAGTTAACGAATATGGAATATAGCAGCACTGCTAAGTTGAATTCGCAATGCGATTAATTTAACTTGAAGTAATCGCATTGCGATTTCAACTTAGCACTGCTATCTTACATAGGCTAAAATTAACGAATATGGAATATAGCAGTGGCACTAGCAGTGCTAAGTTGAAATCGCAATGTGATTACTTTAAGTTAAATTAATCGCATTGCGAATTCAACTTAGCAGTGCTGCTATATTCCATATTCGTTAACTTCGTTCATTCTAGCAAGCTGACCCATTATAAACCCAGCTCTAAGTTGAAATCGCAATGCGATTAATATAACTTGAATTAATCGCATTGCGATTTCAACGTAATTCCTCAAATCCGACAGTACATTTTAGTATATGGAGACGTTCCCATGGATGGGGACGCTCCATGAGCACGGAAGTCGGCAGAAGCGGCAATGGGCACTGACTAGAGCAGCCAGGAAGCCAGGAATCCTCAGGACAGGTAAGAACTACTGTTGGGAAGAGGGAAAGCAAAAAATATAACTAAAAAAAAAACAAAAAAAAAACGAATATTCGAAATAGCGAATTTATAGCGCTATATTCGAAATATTCGCGAATTAGCGAAGTGCCGATATTCGCTAAAAAAATTCGCTATTCGAATATTCGCGCTCAACACTAGTGTGGACTATACATCAATAAACTACTTCAAATGGCCATTATACATATGTCTTGCCTTCCTGTCTTACTCACAATTTCCATAAGTATTGTCCACACTGTCCATAGAGGAATGTGGCTCTGCATACAGCTTGTACTTCACTCCAGACTGTGAACAGGCACCGTAGGCTAACTCCTGTCTCACATAGGTTGCTAGTGGGTCCATAGGCTGAGGAAAACACTCTCATTTATGATCTCTCATCCCTCTGGGATCACATATATCCTGGTATTCTGGCCCACCCTTGGTCTGCGCACAACTCAGAGGGGTAGCTCAATGTCAGCTTAATTGCAGGTACAGCGGGTCCAGCCCTTGCCTTGGTCTTCTGCTTTATGTATCTGCTTTGCTTCAGTCTGGCTATGGCGTCTGACTTCCGTAGGTCTGATGTCGGAGGCAGCCTCTCTTAGCGTGGGCTAAACATGTGCTGCCCTTGCTGCACTTCACACAGCACTGTTCTTAACTCATGTCTATTTCCATTCTGCACTGCTCCTAACCTCCTTCTTCCTCCTCCTTCTACCCTGCACTGCCACACCCTAAGATGTATATATATATATATATATATATATATATATATATATCTCCAATATTGTCCTACACTCTCTGTTAACTAACAATTTGCAGCTACACTTTCCCCAGCGAATGAACGTCTTGTCATGTCTCTCCCTATGCTCAGCTCATATGAAAATGCTGGTTACCACTCAGGGCCGGTGCAAGGATTTTTGCCGCCCTAGGCAAAAGAAAAGTTTGCCGCCCCCATGTGACATCACAATGCCCACCCATGATCTGCCAAATTAAAGGGGTTCTGCAGTTTATTTAAACTGATCGACAGGGGTCCGATACCCGGGACCCCCACCAATTAGCTGTTTGAGAAGGCAGCGGCGCTGGCATTAGCGCCTCAGCCTTCTCGCAGTGACGTCACGATTAGTATCATTGGCCTGGGTGGGGCTAAGCTTCATTAAAGTGAACAGAGCTTAACCCCGCCAAGGCCAGTGATACTAGTCGTGTCGTCACTGCGCCTGCAGTAAACAGCGAGAAGGCCGAGGCGCTACTGCCAGTGTCGGACCCCACAGATCAGTTTAAATAAACTGCAGAACCCCTTTAACTAACGCCAGTTTTCTCTCCCCCCATGTCATTCTCTTCCCCTCCCCATGTAATTCTCTCTCCTTTTCTTGTCATTCTCCCCCATGTCATTCTCCTCCCCCATGTAATTCTCTCTCCTTTTCTTGTCATTCTCCCCCCATGTAATTCTCTTCCCCTCTTGTCATTCTCTTTCCCCCTTTTCATTCCCCCCTTGTCATCCTCATTCTCAACCCCCCTCCCTTTGTCATCCTCTTTCTCAATCTCCCCCTTGTCATCCTCTTTCTCAATCACCCCCCATGTCATCCTCTTTCTCACCCCCCTTGTCATCCTCTTTCTCAATCTCCCCCTTGTCATCCTCTTTCTCAATCTCCCCCTTACTTCTGGTGTAGCGTGGCCGAGCGCTGTATGCTCCATGGGTACAGGAGCTTTAGTCTCCTGTACCCGGGCGGACTGATAGGAAGCGCACACTGTGTGCACACCTCCTGTCAGTCCGGCCGGGTACAGGAGACAGATGCTCCTGTATCGCGGACCATACAGGTCTCGGCCACGCTACAATGAGGAACTGACAGGAGGAGCGCTGAGCGCTTCCCTCCTGTCAGTCCCTCTCTTCATGCTGCGCCCGGGCGGTGCGCCCTCATGGACGCACCAGCCCGGGTAGTGCTGCAGCTGCCTGAGGCTCTCTATAGAGCGCTCGGGCGGCTGCAGCATGAAGGGGGCCGGCGCTCCTAGCAGTGCCCCTTCCCAAGGGGCGCTCTACGCGGCTGCCTAGTCAGCCTATAGGACGCGCCGGCCCTGTGACCACTTGGGATCAGGGTTTTATAGGGCTCTGCCTAGTTGTGACATCACAGGGGGGATGGCTACCTGTGCATTGGTTGGCTACACGGCATTATGGGTGAAATTGCGTTCCTGGGCTTGTCTCCTCTAAACTTCCCTTCACTTTCTAACGTGTACAGCCTCCATTTTAGGAAAACTGATTTGTTACCTCGAAACATGAGAAAATTCGGATTTGTTTGGAATCGAATTCCGCTTCAGATGCTTCACTTCGCTCAACACTAATGATGCCGCATCTCCCAATACTGGGCTCCAACCTGATCTCTTGGAAACGCATAAGACCCTTAGGGACTTGCTTAGACATTGTATGAAAATAAAAATACTTTGTAACAGTATCTGAATAAGGAACTTATTCCCAGGGGTTTGAGGGTGTAAGCATATCCTTCCTTTACATTGGAGGATGAAATGTTATGATCAAGGTGGGAAGACACTTGTAAGTTATGCTCCCAGACTTTTATTCAACTGTTGACTGGATATGAGAAAAAGAACTGGAGAGCATTGAGTCTTTGATTATTCCACTACAAGATGAATTGAAGTCGTCTCTAAATTCTAAGGCTTTAAGTAAATTTTATCAGAATCTAAACACAGATGATGTGAAATCCGAAAAGGAGATACAAGAAGTTTATTCAAAGAACTTTCAGAGGGATCTTAGAGATTTTCTGCAAAATAAGTTCTTCATATGGAATAAGCAATAGAAAACTCTGCTCTCCAGATCTGACTGAATTTCACCTGTTGATAGCTCCTCTTTAAGTTTGGGGCGCTCTTCTATGTTGAACAGACAGATGACTGGTTCAAGACACTTGGATAGAAAAGCTACTCCCATTAAGAGAAAATACAAGTTAGTGGAGACCTGAAGATAATTAATTTATCCGACACTCCTTTAACACCATCACACAGATGACCTGCCACTGCCCAACCTGGAAACAACACATGCTCCCTGCTGCTGAGGCAGTCTAGTGCATGACAAAATCATTTACGGCTTTTTGCTACTCGTACAGGTGCTCAAGCATCTGCAATGGTGAATTCTACCAACCAAGTTGGAACGTCGCGGTATAAGTGATACTACATCACTTAATCCACGACGTTCCGACTTGGTGGAATTCACCATTGCATATGCTTGAGAATCTGTACGAGTAGCAGTCCGTCCTGACGCCTCAAGTCCAAGAGAGCGTTCCTTGCCACGTAAGAATGGCTGAAATGCAATGCCAGTCTCCTAGACATTGCCAGCACCTTGCCCAAGCCAGTGTGATTATTTAAAAAGCATTGTAAAACTAAGTTAATGTTGTGCGTCATGCAGGGAGCACGTGTTATTTACCCCATGTACACAGTGGACACAATGTTGTGTCCATTGTCGTTGACCACCTTGCCCAGTTGGAGTTGAGATGGTGAGAACCAGCCAGATGTTTGCTGCTTGATGTCTTTTAGCAACTGCTCGCAGATGTGGCTACTCTAGCTCAGCCCGATC
>CM065590.1:286694732-286749707 GCA_033119425.1 Bufotes viridis
ATTTCCCTTTAATTCTTGTGGAACACTTAAAGGCTTAACAAAGTTTGTAAAATCATATTTGAATAACTTGAGGGGTGTAGATTCTAAAATGGTGTCATTTATGGGTGGTTTCCATGTTTCTATTATGTAAGCCCCAGAAAGTGACTTCATAACTGAATTGGTTCTTTAAAAAGTGGAGTTTGGAATTTTATTAAAACATTTTTAAAATTGCATCTAAAATTGTACTCCATCCAGCATCCCCCGCCAAAAAAAAAAACATTTACAAAATGAGGCCAACATAGACATATGGGAAATGTAAAGTAATAACAATTTTATTAGCTATCATTATCTGTCTTAAAAGCAGAGAAATTGAAATTTTGAAAATTTATGAGCTTTATGAAGTACAATGTGTCATGAGAAAACAATCTCAGAGCGGCTTGGCTAAGTAAAAGCGTTTCAAAATTATTACCACATAAAATGACATGTCAGATTTGCAAAAAATGTTCTGGTCGGGAAAGCCCGACAAGAGGAGCACAGCAGGCAATCTGCAGCCAAAATCAAGTCAGCCCTAAACAAGGGTTTTGAGAGTTGAAACTGAGGTCCTACAGTCTATCAAAGTGTGGTCAGAAGCCCACCGGGCACTGAGCCTGCTATCAGTGACATGTAGCCCAGATGAAACAGGCCCCTTACAAGATACCGGACAAGAGGGAGAGTTCAGCACAGCGGGAACCCAGTTCACCTGTCCCTGCACCCTAAAACCTGCTGGAGCCAAGAGCTCCTGTGATTGTGTATGAGCTGCTACCCATTTATGCCAGTATTAAAGGGTTATTCCCATTTGCGTCTTTCATACTTACCTGCTCCCGGCGCGCCGTCCACTTCCTGGTTTCGGCAGGGGGCGGGATCCTTCTTGATTGAAGTCTTCTCCCTGCCGGGCCGCAGACTTGACTGAACGCGCACGGCGCCGCGCATGCATCCTGGTGACTTCTTCCTGGCAGGTATACTGCGTGCGCTTTCTGGAGTACACACGCAGCCCGGCCAGGAGAAAAGAAGTCGCCTGCGCTAGCGCGGCCACTGCGATTCTGGAGAAGATCGGTGGCCGTAACCAGGGGAGACGGAAGACAACAATCAGGTAAGAATATGTTAACTATCTTCTCAGGGGTGGGAATTAGTTATTTAATTATATTTAGAAAAATGATCACTGTTAAATCATTAACAGATTTAACAGTGATCATTAAAATGTGAATACCCCTTTAAGTAAATCAACTCAGAGTGATTTAGAGTTTGGACTTTATTCAGTTCAGTTCCTACTAATTTCAGTGTAGCCGCTACACTGCCTGACCTCGGAGCGCCAGATTCAGGTAGAAGCACCGTGACACCCCTCATAACCATATGAGCGCTCGGTGTCCTAACCCTGGAACTAGAAGAGCCTCTGGGGACCGGCTTGCTGCATATTGCACATGTCTCAAATGTTGTCATGCCGTGTTGGAGCAGATCGGGCTGAGCTAGAGTAGCCACATCGGCGAGCAGTTGCTAAAAGACATCAAGCAGCAAACATCTGGCTGGTTCTCACCATCTCAACTCCAACTGGGCAAGGTGGTCAACGACAATGGACACAACATTGTGGCCACTGTGAACATGGGGTAAATAACACATGCTCCCTGCATGACGCACAACATTAACTTAGTTTTACAATGCTTTTTAAATAATCACACTGGCTTGGGCAAGGTGCTGGCAATGTCTAGGAGACTGGCATTGCATTTCATCCATTCTTACGTGGCAAGGAACGCTCTCTTGGACTTGTAGCGTCAGGACGGCCCGCTACTCGTACAGATTCTCAAGCATATGCAATGGTGAATTCCACCAAGTCGGAACGTCGTGGATTAAGTGATGTAGTATCACTTATACCGCGACGTTCCAACTTGGTTGGTAGAATTCACCATTGCAGATGCTTGAGCACCTGTACGAGTAGCAGAAAGCCGTAAATGATTTTGTCATGCCCTAGACTTGCAGTATACGGGCACTTTGATACCCGTTTACCACCATTCTGTTATGCTGTGTGTTTCATGTAATTGCCTGCAGCAATGTTGAAGGGTGTCATTTGGGTATTGGACCACTGGGGGAGCTGGTGAGCAGTTTATATATATAGCTAGGCCAAGGCAGGCTAGTGCAGTGCAGACCCTGGAGTCTGTGAAGGCCACATGTCTCAGGCCTAGGCCAGTTCAGCAGGAGTGCAGAACCTGGAGGCAATCCCTAGAGCAAGAGGTACTAAACGTCGAGAGGAGGTACTCTATAAACTGGAGATTCAAGGATATAAGCCAGAAGTAGGGCATTGGGGCCTTGAAGCATCAATTCCAGTCAGGACGAGTCAGGAAGAAAGTAAGGTTCACCTGCAATTCCAAGTCCTGTATTATCACCCTCTGTTTAACCTTGCTGGATGTAAGACCACTGCAATTTTGATTGTCTGCAAAAAGGAACTGTTGGAAAGACTGCTTACTGTATCATCACTGTCTTCAGTAAAGTTTGAATTCTGTTTTCAAGTTACCAGTCTGCACCTCTGTTATTCCTACTGTAAATACGGTGTGCCACCGTTTACTGGCACTGGCGTCACGACATATCAGGGACTTAGCCATAGGCACGTTAAACTATAACACCAAGGGCACCTCACCTTCCACCTGGCTGTGTCCCTCAAGAACCCAGAGAGTGCCCCAGAGGAGCAGCGTGCCGGCCTCTCCATCACTGGCATTCCCCAGGTTAGTTCCACACATTGCCCTGACTTGGGGTGCTACATTTTGGCGTCACGAACAGGATACGCACGTTTTACGGACTGTGATCAAAAACGTGAACTTTGTGCCTTAACCAGTTTGCCAAGTGACAAAACGCCTGTTTATTTGAAGTGAACTTTGCGGACCTAAAACGTACAGAAAAGTGTCCCAAAAACCTCCAGAAAGCGCTGTGCAGTGTTGCGCTATCAAGAGGAAGAAAATCGCCACTTCAAAGTGCATTTTTGTGGACTTTTATGCTGTTTCACTACCGCTGCTTGCTGTCATTGAATTGATGCATCATGGCGCCCAAGATGGCCGCCTGAACTGTGGACTTATCTACTGCGCCATCACTACTCATCACTGGCGGGAAAGCTTAGCGCCAGACTCTGCAGCGTCACCACTTTATTCAAATTTCCCAAGCTGGACTCCACCTACCTTGGACTTAGAAGAACGCAGACGCTGTTCCCCGTCGGAGCAAGTCCGAAGCTCCGCCCCTCCAGCCCGACGTCCTCGCGGGAAGGCACGCTGCGCAAGGGATTCCCGAAGACGTCCTTCCGGATCTCGCGAGATTTGGACCGCCTGCACCGGAGTAAGTACCAACTCCTGGGAGAAATAATCCGACACCGGAGAGGGGTCGCCTGGTTAGCAAGGCCCAAAAAGGGGATACTGGACTCTGCCCATCGGTCACGCTCACCGGCCAGTAACCCCGCCGGCGCGACATCGGACCTATCGCTACCTCTTAAAGGGACCGCTCAACCAAATAATCTGCATCATGTCGGACTCAGAAGCAGCCGAGCAGCCTGCCCCCAGGGAGCCAGTGGCCACCAACGGTATTACGCCTGTCAACATGATGCCGCTGACGATGCCATACTACTTTGGGGCTCCATGGTTTCCCCGTTATGCCGGGAGGCTCATAATTTAAAAGACTTCCAAGACAAAATCCTGGCTCTGTTCCGACTCTATCCTATTAACCCGGAGCAGCAAATGGAGATTCTGTTAGCCCAGTTGGAAGGAGCGGCCCGTCGAGAAGTCATGTCCTGGCCCAGTTCTGAGAGGAGCACCATAGAGCAGATCTTTGACCGCCTCAGCACTACCTTTGAAGTCAGGACGGTGTCTGAAATAAAGATGCGCTTCTTCAGCAAGAAACAAAAGCCTGGTGAGTCACTTCGTGATTTTGCTTTATCCCTCCAGGAGGCCTGGAGGGCTGTCATTCATATAGACCCTAGAGAGGTTGACACCCAGGATCAAACTCTGAGAGAGCAATTTATTGCGGGTGTGAATAGCGAATCTTTAAAAACACAATTGAAAATGTTGTCGGCTCAGCACCCTAACAGTGTTTTCCTGGACTTTAAAGAACTGGCCATCAGTATTCTGGGACAACATCTGCCAACGGAACCAGTGGCCCATCCCGAGCCTCCTGTCCGTAATCCCAAGCTGACGGATACCAGCCTGCCAGGGGCCAGCCAAGCCGCCCAGACTCCAGTTCCTGATACAGTGGCTGCTCTGATGGAACAGGTCAATTACCTCACTAAGAGCCTGGAAAAAGTCTGCAGGAAACTGGAAGAGTGGGAGAAACCCTTAATGCTGGAAGATGAACTCCTTTTGCCTCAAAAGCCTGGCCCCCTGCGTATCAAGAAGTTTATCCCAGAGATCCTGGAAGACGTTCAAGTGACCGGTTTAGGAACCGCAAGCGACCTTCCTGTAATTACTGCAAGAAGTTGGGTCATACTGAATCTACTTGCTGGCAGTTAAACGGGTCACCCTCGAGGCTGAGGACCGCCCCTCGGGAGGTAGAACAACAGGTCCAAGGGATCCAAACTGGATGCCCCGTTATGTGGGGTCCCGTCCCAAAATAAACGTCCGGATCAATGGAGTGCCTTTTGAAGCGTTGCTGGACACTGGATCTCAAGTCACCACTATTCAGCAGTCCACCTTTAATCAGTTCTGGAGTTCCAGCCTGCTTACCCAGCCACCTGAGTCCTGGTTGGAGATAATTGCAAGCAATGGCAAGCCCATAAAGGTCCATGGATACTGGGAACCTACGCTCCAGGTGGGAGAAGCCACTTTACCACAGCAAGGAGTGATCGTGGTACAAACCGGGGATAAAGGGGGCCACCCTGTGATTGTTGGGACTAATGTTTTCAAAAATTGCTACCCTGAGGTACTTGAAGCTCTCCATCAGTCCCTGCCTGCAGCTTCCTCTGCCTCCAAGAAGGTCCTCCAAAAGACCATCAGCGTACTGTGTGCTCAGCAGAGGTTTGCAAATGAAAAGGAGAGATCTGCACCGCCAGGATCGGTGATAATAGACCAGTGACTCTACCTCCAAACTCTCAAACCCTCCTGTGGTGCCGTGCTGTCCTGGGAGTCCAGGGCCAAGACTATCCGGCCCTGGTGGAACCTGTCCAGATGGAGAACTACCCATATGTGAGAGCTGCCAAGTGCCTGGCGACCGTCTCCCAAGGTAAAGTACCTGTCCGTCTGATTAACCTCAGCGATCATCCTGCTGTGCTTACTAAGCACTGTCCTGTTGCCCAGCTTTCCCAGGTTTCCTTCCAGGATGTCATCCGCCTGCCTGTCACCGAGAAGCCATCAGCTGCCACTCGAGGACCTCTTCCTGCGGACGACTCTCCAGTGCCCTGGTGGAAGGAACTCCATGTCGGGGACGAAGCTACCCCGCAGCATCAACTAGAGGGACTCCTGAACCTAGTAAAGCAACATCATCAAGCCTTCAGTAAGCATGCAACGGACTATGGAGAGGTCAGTGTTATCCAACACACCATACCCACTGGCTCTCATCCTCCCATTAAAGAGAGGTATAGACCCATACCACCGACTTCCTACCAAACTGTTAAAGAGATGATCCAAGAAATGAAAGACTCAAACGTAATCCGGGACAGTCGTAGTCCCTGGGCTGCCCCCTGGTTTTAGTAAAAAGAAAGATGGTGGCATCCGATTTTGTGTAGACTATAGAAAGATAAATCAGATCACTCACAAAGATGCTTACCCATTGCCACGTATTGAGGAGTCTCTAACTGCTCTAGGCTCCTCCGCCTATTTCTCCACCTTAGATTTAACCAGCGGATATTGGCAAGTGCCCATGGCCCCTGAAGATAGGGAAAAGACTGCTTTCACCACCCCTATGGGCCTGTTTGAATTTAATTGCATGCCATTTGGACTGTGTAATGCCCCGGGACCTTTCAAAGATTAATGGAGCGGTGCTTAGGCCATAAGAACTTTGAGACGGTGCTGTTGTACCTGGATGACGTTATCATCTACTCTAAAACGTATGAGGACCATTTACAGCATCTAGCTGAGGTGTTTGAAATCCTTATTAAATACGGCCTCAAGATTAAACCGTCCAAATGTCACCTGCTGAAACCTGCTGTAAAATACTTGGGACATGTTGTAAGCGCAGAGGGGTCCAGCCTGATCCTGATAAGTTGGCTGCTGTCCGAAATTGGCCGGTCCCCACTACAGTGAAGGAAGTGAGGAGTTTCCTTAGCTTCGCTGGCTACTACCGGCGCTTTATCCCCCACTTCGCTCAAATAGCGGATCCAATCCAAGAACTCCTGAGGGGGCAACCAAAAAGAGCCCAAAGACTCCTATCCCCATTGAATGGAGTGAAGAGAGGGAGGTTGCATTTCAGTTGTTAAAGAAGAAGTTGACTGAACCTCCTGTGCTGGGGTACCCAGATTACAGTAAGCCATTTCACCTTTACACAGATGCCAGTAAGAAAGGCCTGGGAGCAGTGCTGGCTCAAGTGCAAGAAGGGAAAGAGAGGGTGATAGCTTATGCCAGTCGGTCCTTAAAGGGAGCTGAAAAGAATGATCAGAATTATAGCTCTTTCAAATTAGAGTTTCTGGCCTTAGTGTGGGCGGTAACAGAAAAATTCAAGGACTATTTGGCTGCCACTCCATTTATTGCCTTCACTGATAATAATCCTCTGGCCCACCTGAACACCGCCAAACTGGGGGCCTTAGAACAGAGATGGGCCTCCCGCCTTGCTAATTACGACTTCACTGTAAAATACCGGGCTGGCCGTTCAAACGATAATGCTGATGCCCTGTCAAGGCTCCCCACTGAGATAGCACCAGATGACAAACGGGATGCCTGGGAAGATGTAGAGATGCCAGCATTTTATAACAGGTTTGCTCAACAGGACCAAGCTCAAGCTGCCAACAGTGGAACCTCTGACCCACCATCCTTTGATAAGCCTGCATCCAGAGAAGAAAAGTGGATTAAGTTGCAATCAGAGAGTAGAGTTCTCGGTGAACTGCTGGACTTCTTCATCAGTGGCAGAACCCCTGAAAGAATTCGGCGAAAGACCGCAGACCCAGAACTCCTCAAATTGTGGAAGCAACGTCAACAACTGTTCCTTCAAAAGGCCTGTTGCTGCGACGAAGCCTGGATCCAGTGTCAAATGACAGAGTGCACCAGATCCTCATCCCACGTCGTGATGCAGGTATGGTTCTAGAAATGTATCATGATAAGTCTGGACATTTTGGGGTTCAAAAGACTGAGGCCACTATCCGTAGGCGGTTCTACTGGGTTGGAATCAGAGAGGACATTGAGAGGTGGTGTCGGGAATGTACAGCCTGTGCCCTAAAGAGAGGTGAACATCATGATCAGAGAGCACCGCTGCACCCTATTATAAGTACCGCCCCTCTTGAACTGGTTGCGATTGACCACGTAAAGTTAGAACCCAGTCGCTCAGGGTATGCCTATGCCATGACTATTATTGACCATTTCACTAAGTTTGCCGTAGCAGTGCCTGTGAAGGACCTGACAGCCAGGACGACCGCTGAATTGTTCTGGAAGCACTTCCTCCTGCCTTACGGCTGCCCAGAAAAGATCCTCACCGATCAGGGGTCTGCGTTTGAGTCTCATCTGTTCCAGGAGCTGTGCCGACTACACAATTGCCAAAAGGTCCGGACCACGGCCTATCATCCACAAGGTAATGGACTCTGTGAAAAGATGAATCAGACCCTGATTGAAATGTTGAGAGCCGTGCCTCCTGAGACCAGAGGAGATTGGCCTAACCTGTTACCACAGCTCATGTATACGTACAATAATACTATCCATTGTTCCACTGGATACACTCCTTTCTACTTGTTGTTTGGGCGTCAGGGTAAATTGCCTGCAGATCATTCCCTGGATGTACAAGTGCTGGATGACATTAATCCCTGCCTAAAACTGACTGGGTAGCGGAACATCAAAGGCGCTTGCTTAATGCCAAAGAAATTGTCCAGGAGCGCATGGAAGGTGCCCGGGAGCGACAACAAAAGACTATGATTTGGCGGCCCATGCAGAGCCCTTGGCTGTGGGGGACACCGTGTGGTTGAAGAACAATCACCGTACCAGTAAGCTGGACAGTAAATGGGAGAGAACTCCCTATCTTGTGTCTGCCATCCCTAATGCTGAAACTCATACCTATGAGGTCACCCGAGAGGGTAAAGGTCCCCAAATTGTTCACAGAAACCGCCTAAAACTCTGCATGACAAAGGGGCCCACTGCTGGAGACTCCGGACCCCAGTCTCCTGTGCCAGGACTTTCTGCTCAGCCTGTGGAGCCTATGCAGGCTGTGGCGGATCTAGTCAATGATGCTGAACCACTCCATTGGTTCCTCACACCTTGGTTAAATTTGTTGGTGCCCGCTCCAGCACCTACTGTGCCTTCACCTCCGGAAGAGCCGGTTCAAAATGTCCCGGATCCAGTCCCCTTGTAGAGGATCCTCCGGCTCCTGTTGTTCCTGACCAGGGTCCCACTGGTGGGGACCCTCCTGTGGCTCCTCTCCCTTCTACCTCGGTGCTAAGGGAGGAGGAAACTCCTGTGTTGAGAAGGTCCACCCGGATGAACAGGGGACGTCCGCCAGTCCGTTTAGGGGACTTTGATTATACTGGTGGTGTCTCCTCCCGGGCAGTTACAACTGGAAATACCTTGCTTGACGTTTGTGCGCAAGAATGGACTCCTCCACGCGAGCCCTTGCCTGTGATACACCCCCAGGGAACCTCTGTGTGAGCATCATCCTTCTTAAGTTTGTGCCCAGAGATGGACTCCCTATGTGCGAGCCTCTGTGATATGTTTTTATGGACTCACTCATTGTCATGGACTATCCTGGTATTCCCTAACATCCGCTGTGCCAGGTCAGCGCCCCAGTTCCACTCTGTATCCTGAAGAAAGAGAGCGACGCCCTTGTCACCGCGCTCCACCTTTTCCAGCTGGACCTGATATAATTTATGCAGATGTCATCTATTTGTGTTTATGTATGCCTGCATGTTTTCCTTTTGTCTTTCAGGAGAAGAATCCTGCTGGGTGGACCCTGTGAGAGTACGAGGTCGTACTCAGTTTAAAGTTGTGGGGTATGCAGTATACGGGCACTTTGATACCCGTTTACCACCATTCTGTTATGCTGTGTGTTTCATGTAATTGCCTGCAGCAATGTTGAAGGGTGTCATTTGGGTATTGGACCACTGGGGGAGCTGGTGAGCAGTTTATATATATAGCTAGGCCAAGGCAGGCTAGTGCAGTGCAGACCCTGGAGTCTGTGAAGGCCACATGTCTCAGGCCTAGGCCAGTTCAGCAGAAGTCAACCTGGAGGCAATCCCTAGAGCAAGAGGTACTAAACGTCGAGAGGAGGTACTCTATAAACTGGAGATTCAAGGATATAAGCCAGAAGTAGGGCATTGGGGCCTTGAAGCATCAATTCCAGTCAGGACGAGTCAGGAAGAAAGTAAGGTTCACCTGCAATTCCAAGTCCTGTATTATCACCCTCTGTTTAACCTTGCTGGATGTAAGACCACTGCAATTTTGATTGTCTGCAAAAGGAACTGTTGGAAAGACTGCTTACTGTATCATCACTGTCTTCAGTAAAGTTTGAATTCTGTTTTCAAGTTACCAGTCTGCACCTCTGTTATTCCTACTGTAAATACGGTGTGCCACCGTTTACTGGCACTGGCGTCACGACATATCAGGGACTTAGCCATAGGCACGTTAAACTATAACACCAAGGGCACCTCACCTTCCACCTGGCTGTGTCCCTCAAGAACCCAGAGAGTGCCCCAGAGGAGCAGCGTGCCGGCCTCTCCATCACTGGCATTCCCCAGGTTAGTTCCACACATTGCCCTGACTTGGGGGTGCTACAGACTGCCTCAGCAGCAGGGAGCATGTGTTGTTTCCAGGTTGGGCAGTGGCAGCTCATCTGTGTGATGGTGTTAAAGGAGTGTCAGATAAATTGATCATCTTCAGGTCTCTGTAAGAGGCAGCCCTGATCATCCAGCAGCATTTCCAGCACTAATATATATGCATACTGTCATGTTTCCCTCCAGCCACCAGAGGCCACTGTGGCTGAGTAAGACAGTGAGAGGTGTTGTTTTCCAGAGGATAAGGAGTTAAAGGAGTTCCTGGGCTGAGCAGAGAGCCTTGGCTGAAGGTGTCTGAGTACACAAAAAAAGAACTGAGAGGGAGATCCACAGGGAAGATTAGAGTGATTTCTCCCTGCCTGCTGTGACACAGTATCTGGGACTTTAGAGTGTGTTTGCTCCCTGACTGAGCTGATGTTTCCTGGTACAGAAGGGAGACTGCTGCAGTGTGAGGCACTTACCAGAGGGGCTTGTGAGTGAACTCCAGGCCCTGCCTGATGATATGTCCTGAGCTGCTGACTATCTCTGACCAGAGTTACAGAGACTACAAAGTGAGGCTTGCAGCATCACCCCTGCCAGAGCTGAGCCACGTGGATGCCTGACCTGCGACCTAACGTAAAGGATAAGATCACGCTGAGCCAAGCAAGCAAGCAAGCAACCAGATCAGGACCCAGACTGTATCTGCCTGCATATGCCAGACACAGAACTGTGAGTGCACTGATGCTAATCTGAGTTAGGACATAGTGGAAGAGTATTTAGTTAGTGCACAGTAGAAGTGCACCCCGGTTAGCGGGGACAGATAGGAATATCTAGAAGAGAGTAGCCTGCGATTTTTGTACTTGTGTTTGCGATTCATTTGTGTCTTTATGCAAATTTCCATTATCATTATTGTGAATTCTCAAGCTGTTCATACTGTTAATCTGATTTTCCGGCAGTTAGAGTTCTCTTTCAATAAAGCCGGTTTCTGCTTCAGCCTCCTTGTCTGCTGCACTGTACTTGAATCCTGCTCTACGGTCTCTTCCTCTGCTGACCGTTACAAGTGGCGCTGCGAGCAGGGTACAGTCACAGAGATGCAGGCTGAAGGCAATGTGCATGATGTTAATGTGAGTACCTCAGGCAATGGTGGAACCCTTGCAAGGGCCCTCCCTATTGGCACGTTGTTCAACTTGCTACCCAAATTTAATGGCCAGAACATGACACTGTCAGACTGGGTGACAAGGTTACAGAGTGCTGTTAGGATTTATAATGTCAGCCCAGAACTACAAGTAGAAATTGCTTTGGCCGCTCTAGAGCGTGAGGCCCGAAGAAATGTTCTCCTACAACCAGAAGCCACGCGCAATACATTGCAAGAGATGGTGAGATTCCTGGAAGAAATATATGGGGAAACAGCCAGTGCAGGGCACCTCCGGGCGAAGTTTTTTTTACCGGATTCAACAGGTGTCTCTCAGTACGCAACAGCCCTACAGGAAGTGTTGGCTCTACAGCAATCCCCTGAAACAGGCTCTGCGGGAACGAGTCAGAGTAGACCCTACCCTAACCTTTTGACAAATATTGGCAGAGGCCGTGACGCGAAACAAAGAAGACGGCTATGCTTCTGGAGCAATATGGACCCAGACCGTTACACCCCCCGGGGTTACAAGAAATGAAAAAGCCCTGGTCAGAGTGGTACAAGACTTGCAGAGCTCCCTGAGTGCCATGCACGAAAAGTTGACACACCTGGAGAAACGGATAGAGTCGTGCCATACTCCTGAGGCTGCCTATCCGGCCCGACAACAAATCAGATGACTCCGTGGGTTCCTACTCCCGAATGCCCTTATGCTAACTTACCATACCATCAAGCCCCTCATTACCCTCCAGTGGGGCCATCCAGCCAAGCTCTAAGGGCACCTCCCGCCCGCAGGCAAAAAGTGGGCCGTCAAGGGGCACAGTGTTGGCGGTGTGGAGATCTAGGACATTTTGCCAGAGAGTGTCGGAATAACCCAGCTGGACGCCAAGAGCCACTGTTAAACTACATGAATTTGAAGAATTTGAAGGTGTTCCTGTCGACTGTTTAGTGGATACTGGGTCTCAGGTGACAACTATGCCCGAGTCATTCTTCTACCGTTACTTTCAAGCACTGGCCAAGCCAGAGTGAGAGACACTGGTCCGGGTTACAGCGGCTAACCAACAACAGATTCCTGTCACAGGGGTCGTGTGGATGAATGTACGGCTATGTGGACAGGAAGTGGGACGGAAAGGTATCTTGTTGGTCCCCGAAACGTTCAAAGAAGATGTGCCGGTGATAATGGGCATGAATATCCTGCGAGAATTGGATCAGATCATGTTCACCAAACGGGGGCCGGGTTACTGGAAGCAAGCCACCCCGCACAAACCTACCCAGAAGGCATTTCAACGGCTGATCCGTTTTTGTGGAAAACAGAGAAGTGTACCAGTACACCAGGTGGTGGGAACGATCCGAGAGCCAGGAAAGGCTACCTTCACCCTCCCCCCTGGTCGGGAGACCGTGCTGACATTACCCGTGGGGACTTTCCGCAATCTTGAAGGCATGGAGGTGTTCGTTGAACCAACAGGCCTAGGAGAGCTGGGTCAGGACGTCCTGGTGGCCCGGACACTGGGAGTGGTCCAGAATGGACGAGTACCCATAAGAGCTGTGAATGTGGGATATCTAGAAGTTCCCTTGACGCCAGGAGTGGAACTGGCTCGTGTATAACTACATCAGGGAGAAATACTGAGTCAGAGAGAAGTGACTCTAGCTCCGGTAGGGGATGCTGTTTGGACCCTGGCAGTTACTGCCAGTTCAGAAGAGGCGCCGACCCCAGAATGGAATGGGGGAACCATCTTGGACCAAATGGAGATAGATGTTAAGGCTCTCAGTTCAGACCAACAGCAAGCAGTTGAAACCATGCTGTGGGAGAATCAGGCTGCATTTGCCCGCCACGCCGATGACTTTGGCTGCACGAATGCTATCACACATGAGATACCGATGGGGGACACTCCACCAATTCGGGAGAGATATCGTCAGATTCCGCCCAAGTTGTACCAGGAAGTGAAGACGCTATTGAAACAGATGATAGACTCCGGAGTGGTACGGGGAAGCCAGAGCCCTTGGGCAGCCCCAGTGGTGCTTGTCAAGAAGAAGGACGGCACTATTCGATTTTGTGTGGATTACCGGTGGTTGAATGCTTGCACTGCGCGAGACTCATATCCTCTGCCACGCATCGAGGAGTCTCTGACGGCTCTAGGACAAGCCAAATACTTCTCCACCCTGGACCTAGCAAGTGGGTACTGGCAAGTACCAGTGGCTGAGCAGGACAAGGCAAAGACAGCATTCATACTCCCCATGGGGTTATTTGAATTCAACAGGATGCCATTCGGACTGACTAATGCCCCTGGAACCTTCCAGCGGCTGATGGAGAGATGCCTGGGAGACCTGAATTTTGAAGCTTCTCTGATATACCTAGACGATATCATCGTATACTCTGCTACTTTTCAAGAACACTTGAATCGGCAAGGGCAGGTACTCGAGCAACTGCGATCCCATGGCCTGAAGGTAAAGCCAAAGAAGTGTCATCTCTTCAAGAGGGAGATCGAGTACCTGGGCCATAGGGTGTCCCAAGACGGAGTGCTACCGTCCCAATACAAAGGGGCTGCAATACGACAATGGCTAGTGCCCAGAACACTGCGTGAGTTGAAGGCCTTCCTGGGACTGACCGGGTACTACCGGCGGTTCATCAAAGACTACGCAAAAATAGCGGGCCCTCTGAATGAGTTGTTGAGAGGAACGGCTGGGCAACCCAAGGGCCAAAGTATCCCTGGGGACAGAAACAGGAAGAGGCCTTCCAGGCCCTGAAAGAAGCCCTGACATCGGCCCCCATCTTGGCTTATGCCGATTTTGATAAACCATTCATCTTATCTACTGATGGCAGTCTCTATGGACTTGGGGCAGTCCTGTCGCAGGTACAAGATGGACACGAGAGAGTGATCGCTTATGCCAGTAGATCCTTGCGAGATACGGAGCGAAACCCCCATAACTACAGTTCCTTCCGGCTGGAACTCCTTGCCCTGGTGTGGGCTATGACGGAGAAATTTGCAGGATATCTGACAGGAGCTAAGATCTTTGTACGGACGGATAACAATCCCCTGGCCCATCTGGGTACTGCCAAGTTGGGAGCCCTGGAGCAACGCTGGGCGGCTCGCCTTGCAAAGTATGACTTCTTAATTCGCTACCGCTCCGCTACAGAGAACACTAATGCTGATGGTCTCTCGAGGGTTACTTTTGAAACTCCAGTAGGGGATATTGATGAAGAAAAGGAAGAAGATGAAACTCCTGACTTCCGCAAGTTCGCTCCCCAACAGTCGCGGCCCAGACAAGTGGGGAGGCCCGTAAGCTACCCAAGGCATTGGGGAGAACTAATGAAGAATGGGGCAGATTGCAAGATGAAGACATTGGACTGCAGCAAATGAAAAGCTGGGTAACCCAGTGCAGGAAACCCAACAAAGAAGAAAGGACTGATCTGGATGCCGAGATGAAGTCCGTTCTACATCAATGGGACAGACTGGAAGTGCATGGAGCTGTTTTGTTCCGCAAGTGGCAACAGCCTGCCGACCTAGAGGCGAGAAGAATGGCACGGGAGATAGCCAAAGAGGCTCATGAGTTTGGAGCTCACTTCGGGCCAGTCAAGACATACCAGTGGCTGCAGCGTTATGTGTATTGTCCGCGACTGGAGGCCACAGTTGAAGAAGTTTGCCGACAGTGTCGAGTGTGTGAACTCACGAAGAGTACAGAACAGAGAGTACCCCTGCAGTCCATCCAGACCAAAGAACCACTGGAAGTGTTGATGATAGACTATCTCCTTGTGGGACAATCGTCAAGAGGTCCACAGTATTGCCTGGTCATGATTGACCACTTCTCCAAGTTTGCAGTAGGCACCCCAACTCGGGACCAGACGGCCGAGTCCGCTGCACGAGCCATTTGTCAAGACTTCATTCGGGTCTATGGGTGTCCAAAGCGGATCCATTCAGATCAAGGGGCGTACTTTCAAGCAAAAGTGATGGAGGAGCTACATCGACTGTATGGCATTGAAAAATCCAGGACAACTCCCTATCATCCCCAAGGAAACGGGGCCTGTGAGCGCTTTAACCGAACATTGCTGCAAATGCTGAGGACGCTAGAGGAAGACAAGAGGGCACACTGGCCTGACTACCTGCCAGAATTAGTCTGGGCTTACAATAATCGTGTCCACACCACCACCGGTTACACCCCATGCATGTTACTGTTCGGTAGGGCTGGTCAAGAAATCGTTGAATTAAACCTAGAACAGCCAGAAGACCTAATAGAACGATCAACTACCTCATGGGTGAAAGAACACCGTCAGCGTCTCCAGACCATTCGCCGGTTGGCAGGTCAGCGGTTACAGGAGAGAGCTCATACAGACCGTCCTCCAGTTCAGGAGGTTCCATTGCAGCCTGGGGATCGGGTACTGGTACGAGAGAAACGTCCCAGAGGCAAGTTGAGTGAGCGTTGGGAAGTACAGCCATACAAAGTGATCAAGAGAGTGTATCCTAATGGTCCGGTCTACGAAGTGCAGGTTGAGAATGAGGAATTTGCTTCACGGACTCTACATAGGAATATGTTACGGCCATGCCGGTCCAAAGATCCCGCACCTGTTCAGAGGACACCTCCTCCTTCTCCTCCTCCTGCCCCATACTCAGAACTTGTTATCTCTGATGGAGATGATGGTGAAGACTGGTGGACTGCTCCCAACACTGAAGAAGCCTCCCAGGCTACAGGTGATGAAGTCACTGTCACAGAACCATTGCCAGCCCGTAATGGAGAGGGGCCCTCGGACACACTCGAACCTCCTATTGTGGTGGATGAATCCAGACTGGCAGTTCCTAGTGGAGAGAGTCAGGTCGTAACAGATAGCCAAGACCTCCGGAGATCCAGTAGGCTTACTGCAGGGGTTCCACCAAACAGGTACGCTGCTGATGAGTTCATTTGGTCTACCTGTATGTATTGTGGACAATGTTGTACTGCTGTATAAAAGTTGCACTAACCATTATTTCTATGGACTATATAGCAAGGCCGAGGACGGCCACCTTTAAGTGGGGAGGCATGTAAGAGGCAGCCCTGATCATCCAGCAGCATTTCCAACACTAATATATATGCAGACTGTCATGTTTCCCTCCAGCCACCAGAGGCCACTGTGGCTGAGTAAGACAGTGAGAGGTGTTGTTTTCCAGAGGATAAGGAGTTAAAGGAGTTCCCGGGCTGAGCAGAGAGACTTGGCTGAAGGTGTCTGAGTACACAAAGAAAAGAAGGACTCTGTCCACTGAGAGGGAGATCCACAGGGAAGATTGGAGTGATTTCTCCTGCCTGCTGTGACACAGTGTCTGGGACTTTGGAGTGTGTTTGCTCCCTGACTGAGCTGATGTTTCCTGGTACAGAAGGGAGACTGCTGCAGTGTGAGGCACTTACCAGAGGGGCTTGTGAGTGAACTCCAGGCCCTGCCTGATGATATGTCCTGAGCTGCTGACTATCTCTGACCAGAGTTACAGAGACGACAAAGTGAGGCTTGCAGCATCACCCCTGCCAGAGCTGAGCCACGTGGATGCCTGACCTGCGACCTAACATAAAGGAGAAGACCACGCTGAGCCAAGCAAGCAAGCAAGCAACCAGATCAGGACCCAGACTGTATCTGCCTGCATATGCCGGACACAGAACTGTGAGTGCACTGATGCTAATCTGAGTTAGGACATAGTGGAAGAGGATTTAGTTAGTGCACAGTAGAAGTGCACCCGGGTAGCGGGGACAGATAGGAATATCTAGAAGAGAGTAGCCTGCCATTTTTGTACTTGTGTTTGCGATTCATTTGTGTCTTTATGCAAATTTCCATTATCATTATTGTGAATTCTCAAGCTGTTCATACTGTTAATCAGATTTTCCGGCAGTTAGAGTTCTCTTTTAATAAAGCCGGTTTCTGCTTCAGCCTCCTTGTCTGCTGCACTGTACTTGAAACCTGCTCTACGGTCTCTTCCTCTGCTGACCGTTACATCTCAACTAACTTGTTGTATTTCCTCTTGATGGGAGTAGTTTTTCTATCCAGGTGTCTTGAACCAGTCACCTGTCCGTTCAACATAGAAAAGCGCCCCAAACTTAAAGAGGAGCTATCAACAGGTGAAATTCAGTCAGATCTGGAGAGCAGAGTTTTGTATTGCTTATTCCATATGAAGATCTTATTTTGCAGAAAATCTCTAAGATCCCTCTGAAAGTTCTTTGATTTAACTTCTTGTATCTCCTTTTCGGATTTCACATCATCTGTGTTTAGATTCTGATAAAATTTACTTAAAGCCTTAGAATTTAGAGACGACTTCAATTTATCTTGTAGTGGAATAATCAAAGACTCAATGCTCTCCAGTTCTTTTTCTCTTATCCAGTCAACAGTTGAATAAAAAGTCTGGGAGCATAACTTACAAGTGTCTTCCCACCTTGATCATAACATTTCATCCTCCAATGTAAAGGAAGGGTATGCTTACACCCTCAAACCCCTGGGAATAAGTTCCTTGTTCAGATACTGTTCCAAAGTATTTTTATTTTCTTACAACGTCTAAGCAAGTCCCTAAGGGTCTTATGCGTTTCCAAGAGATCAGGTTGGAGCCCAGTAGTGGGAGATGCGGCATCATTAGTGTTGAGCGAAGTGAAGAATCCGAAGTGGAATTCGATTCCAAACAAATCCAAATTTTCTCATGTTTCGAGGTAACAAATCAGTTTTCCTAAAATGGAGGCTACACACGTTAGAAAGTGAAGGGAAGTTTAGAGGAGACAAGCCCAGGAACGCAATTTCACCCATAATGCCGTGTAGCCAGCCAATGCACAGGTAGCCATCCTCCTGTGATGTCACAACTAGGCAGAGCCCTATAAAACCCTGATCCCAAGTGGTCACCAGCATTTTCATATGAGCTGAGCATAGGGAGAGACATGACAAGACGTTCATTTGCTGGGGAAAGTGTAGCTGCAAATTGTTAGTTAACAGAGAGTGTAGGACAATATTGGAGATATATATATATATATATATATACATCTTAGGGTGTGGCAGTGCAGGGTAGAAGGAGGAGGAAGAAGGAGGTTAGAACCAGTGCAGAATGGAAATAAACATGAGTTAAGAACAGTGCTGTGTCAAGTGCAGCAAGGGCAGCACATGTTTAGCCCAAGCTAAGAGAGGCTGCCTCCGACATCAGACCTATGGAAGTCAGACGCCATAGCCAGACTGAAGCAAAGCAGATACATGAAGCAGAAGACCAAGGCGACGGCTGGACCTGCTGTACCTGCAATTAAGCTGACATTGAGCTACCCCTCTGAGTTGTGCGCAGACCAAGGCAAAGACAGCATTCATACTCCCCATGGGGTTATTTGAATTCAACAGGATGCCATTCGGACTGACTAATGCCCCTGGAACCTTCCAGCGGCTGATGGAGAGATGCCTGGGAGACCTGAATTTTGAAGCTTCTCTGATATACCTAGACGATATCATCATATACTCTGCTACTTTTCAAGAACACTTGAATCGGCAAGGGCAGGTACTCGAGCAACTGCGATCCCATGGCCTGAAGGTAAAGCCAAAGAAGTGTCATCTCTTCAAGAGGGAGATCGAGTACCTGGGCCATAGGGTGTCCCAAGACGGAGTGCTACCGTCCCAATACAAAGGGGCTGCAATACGACAATGGCTAGTGCCCAGAACACTGCGTGAGTTGAAGGCCTTCCTGGGACTGACCGGGTACTACCGGCGGTTCATCAAAGACTACGCAAAAATAGCGGGCCCTCTGAATGAGTTGTTGAGGGGAACGGCTGGGCAACCCAAGGGCCAAAGTATCCCCTGGGGACAGAAACAGGAAGAGGCCTTCCAGGCCCTGAAAGAAGCCCTGACATCGGCCCCCATCTTGGTTTATGCCGATTTTGATAAACCATTCATCTTATCTACTGATGGCAGTCTCTATGGACTTGGGGCAGTCCTGTCGCAGGTACAAGATGGACACGAGAGAGTGATCGCTTATGCCAGTAGATCCTTGCGAGATACGGAGCGAAACCCCCATAACTACAGTTCCTTCCGGCTGGAACTCCTTGCCCTGGTGTGGGCTATGACGGAGAAATTTGCAGGATATCTGACAGGAGCTAAGATCTTTGTGCGGACGGATAACAATCCCCTGGTCCATCTGGGTACTGCCAAGTTGGGAGCCCTGGAGCAACGCTGGGCGGCTCGCCTTGCAAAGTATGACTTCTTAATTCGCTACCGCTCCGCTACAGAGAACACTAATGCTGATGGTCTCTCGAGGGTTACTTTTGAAACTCCAGTAGGGGATATTGATGAAGAAAAGGAAGAAGATGAAACTCCTGACTTCCGCAAGTTCGCTCCCCCAACAGTCGCGGCCCAGACAAGTGGGGAGGCCCGTAAGCTACCCAAGGCATTGGGGAGAACTAATGAAGAATGGGACAGATTGCAAGATGAAGACATTGGACTGCAGCAAATGAAAAGCTGGGTAACCCAGTGCAGGAAACCCAACAAAGAAGAAAGGACTGATCTGGATGCCGAGATGAAGTCCGTTCTACATCAATGGGACAGACTGGAAGTGCATGGAGCTGTTCTGTTCCGCAAGTGGCAACAGCCTGCCGACCTAGAGGCGAGAAGAATGGCACGGGAGATAGCCAAAGAGGCTCATGAGTTTGGAGCTCACTTTGGGCCAGTCAAGACATACCAGTGGCTGCAGCGTTATGTGTATTGTCCGCGACTGGAGGCCACAGTTGAAGAAGTTTGCCGACAGTGTCGAGTGTGTGAACTCACGAAGAGTACAGAACAGAGAGCACCCCTGCAGTCCATCCAGACCAAAGAACCACTGGAAGTGTTGATGATAGACTATCTCCTTGTGGGACAATCGTCAAGAGGTCCACAGTATTGCCTGGTCATGATTGACCACTTCTCCAAGTTTGCAGTAGTCACCCCAACTCAGGACCAGACGGCCGAGTCCGCTGCACGAGCCATTTGTCAAGACTTCATTCAGGTCTATGGGTGTCCAAAGCGGATCCATTCAGATCAAGGGGCGTACTTTCAAGCAAAAGTGATGGAGGAGCTACATCGACTGTATGGCATTGAAAAATCCAGGACAACTCCCTATCATCCCCAAGGAAACAGGGCCTGTGAGCGCTTTAACCGAACATTGCTGCAAATGCTGAGGACGCTAGAGGAAGACAAGAGGGCACACTGGCCTGACTACCTGCCAGAATTAGTCTGGGCTTACAATAATCGTGTCCACACCACCACCGCTTACACCCCGTGCATGTTACTGTTCGGTAGGGCTGGTCAAGAAATCGTTGAATTAAACCTAGAACAGCCAGAAGACCTAATAGAACGATCAACTACCTCATGGGTGAAAGAACACCGTCAGCGTCTCCAGACCATTCGCCGGTTGGCAGGTCAGCGGTTACAGGAGAGAGCTCATACAGACTGTCCTCCAGTTCAGGAGGTTCCATTGCAGCCTGGGGATCGGGTACTGGTACGAGAGAAACGTCCCAGAGGCAAGTTGAGTGAGCGTTGGGAAGTACAGCCATACAAAGTGATCAAGAGAGTGTATCCTAATGGTCCGGTCTACGAAGTGCAGGTTGAGAATGAGGAATTTGCTTCACGGACTCTACATAGGAATATGTTACGGCCATGCCGGTCCAAAGATCCCGCACCTGTTCAGAGGACACCTCCTCCTTCTCCTCCTCCTGCCCCATACTCAGAACTTGTTATCTCTGATGGAGATGATGGTGAAGACTGGTGGACTGCTCCCAACACTGAAGAAGCCTCCCAGGCTACAGGTGATGAAGTCACTGTCACAGAACCATTGCCAGCCCGTAATGGAGAGGGGCCCTCGGACACACTCGAACCTCCTATTGTGGTGGATGAATCCAGACTGGCAGTTCCTAGTGGAGAGAGTCAGGTCGTAACAGATAGCCAAGACCTCCGGAGATCCAGTAGGCTTACTGCAGGGGTTCCACCAAACAGGTACGCTGCTGATGAGTTCATTTGGTCTACCTGTATGTATTGTGGACAATGTTGTACTGCTGTATAAAAGTTGCACTAACCATTATTTCTATGGACTATATAGCAAGGCCGAGGACGGCCACCTTTAAGTGGGGAGGCATGTAAGAGGCAGCCCTGATCATCCAGCAGCATTTCCAACACTAATATATATGCAGACTGTCATGTTTCCCTCCAGCCACCAGAGGCCACTGTGGCTGAGTAAGACAGTGAGAGGTGTTGTTTACCAGAGGATAAGGAGTTAAAGGAGTTCCCGGGCTGAGCAGAGAGCCTTGGCTGAAGGTGTCTGAGTACACAAAGAAAAGAAGGAGTCTGTCCACTGAGAGGGAGATCCACAGGGAAGATTGGAGTGATTTCTCCCTGCCTGCTGTGACACAGTGTCTGGGACTTTGGAGTGTGTTTGCTCCCTGACTGAGCTGATGTTTCCTGGTACAGAAGGGAGACTGCTGCAGTGTGAGGCACTTACCAGAGGGGCTTGTGAGTGAACTCCAGGCCCTGCCTGATGATATGTCCTGAGCTGCTGACTATCTCTGACAAGAGTTACAGAGACGACAAAGTGAGGCTTGCAGCATCACCCCTGCCAGAGCTGAGCCATGTGGATGCCTGACCTGCGACCTAACATAAAGGAGAAGACCATGCTGAGCCAAGCAAGCAAGCAAGCAACCAGATCAGGACCCAGACTGTATCTGCCTGCATATGCCGGACACAGAACTGTGAGTGCACTGATGCTAATCTGAGTTAGGACATAGTGGAAGAGGATTTAGTTAGTGCACAGTAGAAGTGCACCCCGGGTAGCGGGGACAGATAGGAATATCTAGAAGAGAGTAGCCTGCCATTTTTGTACTTGTGTTTGCGATTCATTTGTGTCTTTATGCAAATTTCCATTATCATTATTGTGAATTCTCAAGCTGTTCATACTGTTAATCAGATTTTCCGGCAGTTAGAGTTCTCTTTTAATAAAGCCGGTTTCTGCTTCAGCCTCCTTGTCTGCTGCACTGTACTTGAAACCTGCTCTACGGTCTCTTCCTCTGCTGACCGTTACATCTCAACTAACTTGTTGTATTTCCTCTTGATGGGAGTAGTTTTTCTATCCAGGTGTCTTGAACCAGTCACCTGTCCGTTTAACATAGAAAAGCGCCCCAAACTTAAAGAGGAGCTATCAACAGGTGAAATTCAGTCAGATCTGGAGAGCAGAGTTTTGTATTGCTTATTCCATATGAAGATCTTATTTTGCAGAAAATCTCTAAGATCCTTCTGAAAGTTCTTTGATTTAACTTCTTGTATCTCCTTTTCGGATTTCACATCATCTGTGTTTAGATTCTGATAAAATTTACTTAAAGCCTTAGAATTTAGAGACGACTTCAATTTATCTTGTAGTGGAATAATCAAAGACTCAATGCTCTCCAGTTCTTTTTCTCATATCCAGTCAACAGTTGAATAAAAAGTCTGGGAGCATAACTTACAAGTGTCTTCCCACCTTGATCATAACATTTCATCCTCCAATGTAAAGGAAGGGTATGCTTACACCCTCAAACCCCTGGGAATAAGTTCCTTGTTCAGATACTGTTACAAAGTATTTTTATTTTCATACAACGTCTAAGCAAGTCCCTAAGGGTCTTATGCGTTTCCAAGAGATCAGGTTGGAGCCCAGTAGTGGGAGATGCGGCATCATTAGTGTTGAGCGAAGTGAAGAATCCGAAGTGGAATTCGATTCCAAACAAATCCAAATTTTCTCATGTTTCGAGGTAACAAATCAGTTTTCCTAAAATGGAGGCTGCACACGTTAGAAAGTGAAGGGAAGTTTAGAGGAGACAAGCCCAGGAACGCAATTTCACCCATAATGCCGTGTAGCCAGCCAATGCACAGGTAGCCATCCTCCTGTGATGTCACAACTAGGCAGAGCCCTATAAAACCCTGATCCCAAGTGGTCACCAGCATTTTCATATGAGCTGAGCATAGGGAGAGACATGACAAGACGTTCATTCGCTGGGGAAAGTGTAGCTGCAAATTGTTAGTTAACAGAGAGTGTAGGACAATATTGGAGATATATATATATATATATATATACATCTTAGGGTGTGGCAGTGCAGGGTAGAAGGAGGAGGAAGAAGGAGGTTAGAACCAGTGCAGAATGGAAATAAACATGAGTTAAGAACAGTGCTGTGTCAAGTGCAGCAAGGGCAGCACATGTTTAGCCCAAGCTAAGAGAGGCTGCCTCCGACATCAGACCTATGGAAGTCAGACGCCATAGCCAGACTGAAGCAAAGCAGATACATGAAGCAGAAGACCAAGGCGACGGCTGGACCTGCTGTACCTGCAATTAAGCTGACATTGAGCTACCCCTCTGAGTTGTGCGCAGACCAAGGCTGGGCCAGAATACCAGGATATATGTGATCCCAGAGGGATGAGAGATCATAAATGAGAGTGTTTTCCTCAGCCTATGGACCCACTAGCAACCTATGTGAGACAGGAGTTAGCCTACGGTGCCTGTTCACAGTCTAGAGTGAAGTACAAGCTGTATGCAGAGCCACATTCCTCTATGGACAGTGTGGACAATACTTATGGAAATTGTGAGTAAGACAGGAAGGCAAGACATATGTATAATGGCCATTTGAAGTAGTTTATTGATGTATAGTCCACACCTGGAAGATAGTCAGCCAGAAGTTACATAAGGAGGGCACATATACAGTAGGCACTATACATAAATGGCACATATCAGAGGTACTATACATTAAGGGGGCACATAAAAGAGGCACTATACATAAGGGCACATATAAGGCACTATACATAATGGAGGCACATATAAGAGGCACTATAAATAAAGGGGCACATAAATGAGGCACTATACATAAAGGGGGCACAAATAAGAGGCACTATACATAAAGCGGGCAAATCTAAGATACATTGTACATAAAGGGGGCACATATAAGAGGCACAGCACTCCTCCACCAGTCACTTACCATGACTAAGAGACAGAAGCTGTCTCTCAGCATAAGCCGCCCTCTCTGGCTCACCATGTAGCAGTAACAATGAACAGAAAATGGCTCAGGGGTGTTGGGCAGCAGAGAAAATGACCACTCTTGAGAGTCTCCCTAAAGTAGGCATGTAATGATGCCCACCTTTTGAGCTTCCAACCCTAATGAGTGAGCCCTAAGATGGAAGTATAGCCTACAACTTTCCTTGAAAGTAGTAAAGCATTTATGGTCTTCAGAGAACCGATCAGGAAACTGTACCTTGAGCTCTACAGGTGAGGGAGCCAAACCGAGAAGGAAATGACACTCCTGCTGTTCAACCCTCACTGCCAAGTCCAAGACTAGCTGGACAGTACCATCAATCTTGGTGGCTAGTGCTGACAATGGGTCCATGGCACTAAGTCTCATGGGCAAAAAACGTACGGCCAGATATACTGTCAGCACAGTAGGCAGGAAACATGCACACAGTGAGCCGTTACTGGAACCCAACCCGTTTTTCCTAGCTACTTGCAGTACAAGCCCTAAGCAGTAAGTCTGTAGAAACTAGTAGAAATTCCCTGTTCTGCTAAGAGCAAGACAGACAGGCACAGAGATGTAACCACACAGGGAGGAGTCGTACAGAAATATGTCAAAGTCGGGAGGACAATTTACTTCTAAATCAGTGGACGGAGGGTAGTCAAAATAGCCAAGTCAAAAAAAGATCTTACAGGGAAATTTCACGGTGGGCCAATGCATAGGGGGTTCCTGAGCCCTCCTCATGGCCAGCCAGTGGAAGTTTTTGGGGATGTATTTTGGTCTGCAGGCAGCAGTATTTTGTCATGGACTATGGTATTTGGCTCTGTTAATGTGGTATGATGTGCCACAATATGGTATTGCTGGCCCCGCCTGATTGGGCTGGCCCTGCCGACCATCAATTTGGGCAAAACTGGGCCACATTTAGTATTTTTTCTAGGGCCACTTTAAGGTCCCAGTCCACCCCTGAAGGTCAGTATACTAAACAATCCAAAACACTCACAGACAGAGCCAGGAAAACAGCAAGGTAGTAAACCTATAACTGGCAAGGGTGAATTGCCAACAAGAGCTTTAAATAGAGCACCAAGTCCGAGAATCAGAACCTATGTCTCAGTGGTCCATTAGTCAGATACAGCACACACAGAACATCTAAATAATCAAGTCCTGATAGTTCTCCTCCAGCACACGCCCACTGTAGAGAGAAACAGAGCATTGCATTGTGTTGCTAGGGATGCTGTGGCATCACCAGGGAGTGTGGCTTCGCAGAGCGTCTCCCCTGGCATGGACACGATGAAGCTGGAGATCTTGACTCTGGAGCCCGGACAGGTAAGTTATTGACAATGAGCATTATTTTCTTCATTGCCCTACACTGCGAAATAAATGAGTATTATCCCCTTCACTACCCTACACCACAAGGCAAATCCTCTTCATTGCCCAACACCACTAGGGAAATGGAGATCATTCCCTTTATTGCTTTAGACCACCAGGGAATTGCCAATATCGACTTAACTACCCTAGAAAATCAGGGAAATGGGCATCATTTACTTCTCTACTTACACTCTCTTGACCCTTTCACTACCCTAGACCACAATAAAAATGGCCATTATCCCCATCACTTGTTTACACTGCTAGGAAAATACTATATACCTCCAAGGAAATGGGTTTTTCCCCATCACTACCCTAAACTCTAGGAAAATGGATATCTTTTTACCTACCCTAGACTACTAGGGAAATGCTTTTTAACCTTTTCACTTCTGTACACCCCAGGAAAAAACAACATTGTACGTTTTCCACTGGTGAAAGTATGTCAAGGTCAAGGAGAAATAATTAAGTGCAGGTGGATTCGAAGTCAAGAGGAACATTTCTTTTATTTCTTCACTGAAAATCCATTTTTCTTTGAGTGGCTGTTTCCCGGAAAATGCTGAACTTTTTTCATATTTAAGATAAACAATACATACAATTTTTGGAAGTAGGTTCCACTGTTACAGAAAAAAATTTAAATCCTGGGTGCCCTTATGTGACTGCCATTAGGCTCTTTAGATGCAGGAAATGCAGGTGGCACCATGCTGAGAACCCAGTGAGACAATATCCACCATGTCTGGTACTGATGATGCGTATTACCGCCTAAGGCCTCATGCACATGACCGTTGTTTTGGTCCACGTCCGAGCCGCATATTTTGCGGCTCGGGCGCGGACCCATTCACTTCATTGGGGCCGCAAATTGCGGAATGGAACGCGGAGCAGCTTCCATGTTTTGCGGATCCGCAAAACACATACAGTCGTGCGCATGAGGTCTAATAGTGTTCAGACAGAAAATGGGTTGAAGAAAACTTCCCTTTCGGTTTCAAAGGAATCTAATGAGCTAGCAGTGGATGGGCAAATTATATGGTGGTCTAGGACAGTAGTGAAATGTATTTTTAAGGCAATGCTCCATTGGAAACACTATGCAAATTAGTTCAGAAGTAGGGATGAGCGAACCTGAACCCAAATTTTATTGGGTTCTGTCCAGTAAGAAGCATGTATTCCAGGGTCTACCTATCTATTAGTGGAAGTAGAGCAGGAGATGTCTTCTCCTTAATAGTAAGATCATAAGGGTTGGGATTTGCAGCAGAAATCTGCAGTGGAAAATCTACACCAAATCATAAATTTTAAAGCATATTTTACTAAAGATTACAAATTACAGAAAAGAAAGCAGCATAATCGCCATGCTGAACCCCTGGGGCGCTTGTGTCTAAAACTCACTCATCCTACACTGCCCTCTAAATCCTGGCCTCCAGAGATGATTGGCTGCAGCGGTTACAGGTCTATATGTCATCTTTAGATGCCAGAATACAGAAAGCAGCGGGCACCGGGCAAAAGTCCTCCCGGGAGCTCCAGGGATTGGGAATTTACAGCTTAAGTGATTGTAAATCAGTGTCTGCAGATAATTTAAAGATAAATACTCCCCTCTACCACCGACTACAGATTTCTTCATCTCCATTGAATTCAATGAGAAAAATCTACCACAAATACTCCCTCTTTCTATATCAGAAATTAATAATCTGCAGATTTACCCCGAAGCTCAATGTCCAGGAGGAAAATCTCTACAGTGTGGAGGAAATTCTGGAAAATCTCATCCACTTTGCTTTTACTGGATTTAAAAATCTGCACAAATAATCAGTGACATTTCTGTCTGGTTTGGAGTTCCAGTAGGAAGAGCTCAGATCCCTCTGCTCCATTGATGGTGTCACCTCCTCACATGTGTCTGATATATATACACCTGTAAGGATGTGGGGCAAAGGACCTTAAATCTATTACTCCGCTATGTTGCAAATTGTATTATTACTGCAACAACTCACTTTGGTCAGTAGATGGCAGCAAAGGATAAGATGATAAAAGTCTGCATTGGAGCTGTCTATCAGAGGAATACTAATAAGCTATTTAGTTTGCAAAGGTGGAAAATAGCTAATTTATGGGCTGTTTTTGACCCTTACAAGTGTGATTGCAAACTTATTATGCAGGTTTGACACTGCACATAGCAAATGACTTATTGCATCACACTCTCCCTGTGTAAGTGGATGAGGTTCTTCTAGAAGCAGGAAGTGAGCAGACAGAGGCTGTGCTTGGTGCAGCTTGAAACCACAAGGGATCATCTCTGCTGAATCTGGAAGGGAATGGATCGGCTCACGGAGGAGACTGGCGACAGCATGAATGGAGGTTTGCAGCGACGACCCCAGGAGTGTCGTGTCTGTAGGATCCAGTTCTGGAGTGGACCAGGAAATAAGAAAAAGCACCAAGAACCTGCAAGTGCGGCTTTGCCACGTCACATGGCACCATACTGTTGAAGTGGCATTTGGACATACAATAACGCTCTAAGTACAGTTGCATTGCGGTGAACAGGCTGCAAGCTAATGCAAAGCCCTAAGGGACTTATAACAAGGTGCCGAAGGTGCACTCGGTCTCCCATCAGCTGCAGACTTGCTGCTTAACTTCAGGAGCAAGGATCTGTGTTCAGCCTTGTTCCCAGGGCAGCTTTGCTAGCTGGGAGGCTCCCTGCTCCTAGGTCTGCCTTGAGCACCGAGCTGATCACTTGGTGCTCGACTTATCTGTCTGTCGGTCATGTGACGCTGGCCACGTCACATGACCCTCACTCCCCACTATAAATACAGGCAACCTGCTGGCCACAGGTTGCCTGTGATACTGGTCTATTGGAGCTTCCTTGTCCTTTGGTTCTAGTCTGCAGCTGCTTATCTGATTGACCTCCTGACCTTGTGACCTCGGCTCGTTCTTTGACCTCGACTTCGTCTCATCCTTTGTACGTATTTGCTCTCCTGGATTGACCTCGGCTTTGACTGTTGACCTTGCTTTTGCTCATTCCATTTGTACGGCCCGCTTCTCCTGGTTCTGACCTTTGGCTTGTTGACCCTTCTTATCTTTCCTCTGTGCACTTACGTTAAGTAAGGGACCGTCGCCCAGTTACGCCCGTCGCCTAGGGCGGGTAGTGTAAGTAGGCAGGGACAGGGGTTGAGGGTGGAGTCAGAGTGCACCCTCTTTCCTTCCTCTCTGATCCCTGACAGAATCACAGGCCGAAAAGTTTTTTTTACCATGGACCCCTTACAGAGCCTGACTGATCACGTGCAGAATCTGGCCCAAATAGTTCAAGAATTGGGGGAGAGATTACAGGCACAAGAGATTGCTAGGGATCTTCCTGTGCCTCCCATCACTGCCCAAGTGGCACCTGCCTGTATGGAACCCCACGTTAAGCTTTCTGACCGATTTTCAGGAGACCGTAGAAGCTTTGTGACGTTTAAGGAAAGCTGTAAGCTTTATTTTCGCTACGTCCCTATTCCTCTGGATCTGAGCAACAGAGGGTGGGGATCATTATTTCCTTATTACAGGGGGACCCCCAGGATTGGGCATTCTCGTTGCCTTCCGATTCGCAATGCCTCCAATCCGTTGATGCATTTTTTCAGGCACTAGGTGTGTTATATGACGAACCTGACCGTGCCATGGTAGCAGAGACCCAGCTGAAATCCCTCAGACAGGGTGACCGTCCGGTTGAGGAGTACTGTACCTTATTCCGTAAATGGTGCGTTTCCTCAGAGTGGAACGAACCGGCCCTCAAAAGTCAATTTAAGTCCGGTTTGTCTGACACCCTCAAGGATATGCTAGTGTGTTATCCACCCCCCGAAACCTTAGAACAAACCATGACGTTAGCCATTAGGCTAGACAGACGGGTTAGGGAACGACAGCGAGAACACCTTCTTGTTCCACAGATGGTTCCTAAGATGGAGATGGGTCCGGTGATAGCAAAATCTGAAGGCTTCTCTGATGAACCCATGCAGCTGGGCATGACAAGGAAGGAACAGCGCCGTCGTCGTGGACTGTGCTTCTACTGTGGGAGCTCCGATCACTGGGTCCGACAGTGCCTTAAGATCCCTTCTTCCGGAGGTCCACCCAAACCGGAGGGCTCAACAGATAAGTTACTCCCTGGGGTGGTAAGAAAAAAGCTGCTGGTTCCTATTACTGTGTCTCTGGGGACAGTCAGGGGTTTTGGTGACGCCTTTATTGATTCCGGGTCAGCATCTAATTTCATTGACCGTAAATTTGCTATCCAAATAGGAATTACAATTTTAGCCCTTCCTCGCTCAGTGAACATTGTAGCCATTGATTCCACTCCCCTGGCGGGTGGTACGGTCAAGTTTTGTACCCCGGAGATCTCTCTTTCGGTAGGGGTGTGTCACACTGAGAGATGTTCATTCCTAATTCTTGAGAATCTACCCGTAAATGTAGTATTAGGTATGCCCTGGCTCCAATTACATAATCCGGTTATTAATTGGGCTACTGGTGAGATAGAAAGATGGGGTTCTCAGTGTAAGTCCTGTTTATCGGTTGCTTTAGCAGGGGTTCATACTATATCCCAAACCCTTCCGCCATATATTAGGGATTATGCTGATGTGTTTTCGTCATCCGAGTTAAAAGAATTACCGCCCCATAGACCGTATGATTGTGCTATTGAATTAGTACCTGGGTCCCGATATCCCAAAGGAAGAATTTATAACCTATCTGGTCCTGAACGAAATTCAATGAGGGAATATATTAAAGAGAGTTTGGATAAGGGGCACATTAGGCCCTCGGTATCTCCAATGGGTGCGGGGTTCTTTTTTGTTAAAAAAAAGGATGGAGGACTCAGACCCTGTATTGATTACCGTAAATTAAATATGATTACTGTTAAAAATCAGTATTCCCTCCCTTTAATTCCCGACCTGTTCAATCAGGTTTTAGGAGCTGCCTGGTTTTCCAAACTCGACTTGAGGGGAGCTTACAATTTGATCCAAATAAAGGAGGGTGATGAATGGAAGACTGCATTTAACACTCCTGAGGGACATTTTGAATACCTAGTTATGCCTTTCGGGCTTAGTAATGCCCCAGCTGTCTTCCAAAATTTCATGAATGACATTTTCAGGGAATTCATTGGGAAGTTTTTAATCATCTATCTTGATGATATTCTGATTTTTTTTTCTCCCACCTGGGACTCGCATGTGAGAAATATAAGACTAGTACTAGATATTTTAAGGGTAAACCTATTATCAGCTAAACTTGAGAAATGCATTTTTGGAGTACAGGAGATTCTGTATCTTGGGTATGTCCTCACTCTTTATTCTTTCAAAATGGATGCTGGGAAGGTACTGGCAATCCAGGAATGGGTGAGGCCATCATCCCTTAAAGGGCTTCTGTCACCCCCACTGACGAATTTTCACTAGCTGACATTAGCTACTTGCTAATGTCAGCTGAGTTCAAACATATGTTTAATATCTTTTTTTCTGTTTGCAATCTTCTTAAAAACTTACTTTTGTCATATGTAAATTAGCTTCGCTACCAGCAAGTTGGGCGGGTACTTGCTGGTAGCCGCCGCATCTTCATGGCATTGGAACGCCCCCTCTTCTTTTGATAGACAGGGCCAGCGCGCTCTCCTCCTCTCGCTGGCCCTGTCTGCAGCTGCAATCCCGCGCCTGCGCCGTCTCGGTCTTTAGTCGGCGCAGGCGCTCTGAGTGAAGGACGCTCGCTTAGGCGCTCCGTCCTCAGTGCGCCTGCGCCGATGACGTCAGTGCTACACCCGGAAGAAAAGACGCCGGCATCGCCTGCTCAGAGAATTGGGATTTCTTTGGCCTTCTCGTCTGCTTTTCACCCTGAGACTAATGGTCAGACGGAATGACTAAATCAGACCCTTGAGCAATTTTTAAGATCCTACATCTCTGAAAATCAACATGTGTGGGTAAAATTTCTTTCTCTGGCAGAATTTGCTATAAATAACCGTGTGAATTCTTCTACTGGGGTTTCTCCTTTCTTTTGTAACCTTGGAATACATCCTCGATTTAACTCTAGCTCGTTGATACCTTCTTCTAACCCTGAAGCCAATAGAGTAACTTCTGAACTGTGCACAGTTTGGGCACGGGTCCAAGTGAACCTGCAAAAGCCCAAGAACAACAAAACGGATGGCTAATAGGAAGCGTTCTAAGGGGTTAATTTTGAGCTTGGTGATAGGGTCTGGTTGTCTACTCGAAATCTACCGCTGAAGGTGTCCTCTAGGAAACTGGCACCACGGTTTGTTGGGCCCTATGAGATTATTGGCGTTATTAATCCTGTATCTTTTAGATTGAGATTGCCGGACTCTTTTCGCATTCATAATGTTTTCCATAAATCGTTGCTTAAGAAATATGTTCCACCCATTGTTCCATCGCAGTCAGCTCCTCCTCCCATACAAATTGACAATAAAGATGAGTTTGTAATCTCCAGAATTGTGGATGTTAGAAAGGTCCGAAACTCCTGGCAGTACCTTGCCCACTGGAAGGGCTATGGACCTGAGGAGAGGTCTTGGGTCCCAGGTACTGACATCCACGCTCCGAGACTCATCAAAAAGTTTCATAAAGAGCATCCTGAGAGATTTGTCCGGTGGCCCCTCGTAGAAGGGAGAGTACTGTAACGAGGCGCCGAAGGTGCACTCGGTCTCCCATCAGCCGCAGACCTGCTGCTTAACTTCAGGAGCAAGGATCTGTGTTCAGCCTTGTTCCCAGGGCAGCTTTGCTAGCTGGGAGGCTCCCTGCTCCTAGGTCTGCCTTGAGCACCGAGCTGATCACTCGGTGCTCGACTTATCTGTCTGTCGGTCATGTGACGCTGGCCACGTCACATGACCCTTACTCCCCACTATAAATACAGGCAACCTGCTGGCCACAGGTTGCCTGTGATACTGGTCTATTGGAGCTTCCTTGTCCTTTGGTTCTAGTCTGCAGCTGCTTATCTGATTGACCTCCTGACCTTGTGACCTCGGCTCGTTCTTTGACCTCGACTTCGTCTCATCCTTTGTACGTATTTGCTCTCCTGGATTGACCTCGGCTTTGACTGTTGACCTTGCTTTTGCTCATTCCATTTGTACGGCCCGCTTCTCCTGGTTCTGACCTTTGGCTTGTTGACCCTTCTTATCTTTCCTCTGTGCACTTAAGTTAAGTAAGGGACCGTCGCCCAGTTACGCCCCGTCGCCTAGGGCGGGTAGTGTAAGTAGGCAGGGACAGGGGTTGAGGGTGGAGTCAGAGTGCACCCTCTTTCCTTCCTCTCTGATCCCTGACAGGACTCTAACACCTTCCTATCTCACTGGCTGCTCATAATGTGTTATATGCTGGGAGCTGGAGTAAGGATTAAAGTTATAAGAGACAGACATAATTTCCCTGTGGATTACAAATAGTGTTGCGCAATACTTAGGGTGCACCACAACGAGAAACTTGTCCAGGAACATACAAGTGCAGCTAGGCTGCTTAATGGACTTTGGAGAAAACATCACATTTACTTGTTTATTGTTAGACAGTGTTACATTTAGGCCTCTTTCAGACAGGCGTTGCGGCTGAAGTCCGGATGCGATGCGGGCGCATTGCGGGAAACCCGCGCGAGTAGGGACGCAATTTCAGTCAGTTTTGACTGTGATTGCGTTCCGTTGTTCAGTTTTTTCCGTGCGAGTGCAATACATTTTGCACGCGCGTGAGAAAAAACTGAATGTGGTACCCATACCCAAACTTCTTCAATGAAGTTCAGGTTTGGGTTAGGTGTTGTGCAGATTTTATTATTTTCCCTTAAAACATGGTTATAAAGGAAAATAATAGCATTCTTAATACAGAATGCTTACTAAAATGTTGATTGAGGGGTAAAAAAAATAAAAAAAAATAACTCCTCTCATCCACTTGATCGTCCTCTTCTTTGAGGACCTGCAAAAGGACCTTTGATGATGTAATCGCGCTCACGACATGGTGAGCGCGGTGACGTCAGCGCAGGTCCTGCTGAATGAAGATAGAAGGATTCCTCTATCTTCATTAAGCAGGACCTGCGCTGACGTCACTGCGCTCACGACCACGATCAATTGAATGAGGTGAGTTAAAAAAATTTTTTTTTACCCCTTAAGCCACATTTAAGTAAGCATTCTGTACTAAGAATGCTATTATTTTCCTTTATAACCATGGTATAAGGGAAAATAATACAGTAAATTGACTTTTATCAATTTACTTAAATCTTCTTCTAGCAACCATGCACTTGCTTGCGGATGCTATGCGATTTTCACTCAGCCCCATTTATTTCTATGGGGCCTGCGTTGCGTGAAAAATGCAGAATATAGAACATGCTGTGATTTTCACGCAACGCACAAGTGATGCTTGAAAATCACCGCTCATCTGCACAGCCCCATTGACGTAAACGGGTCCGGATTCAGCGTGGGTGGAATGCGTTCACATCACGCATTGCACCCGTGTGAAAGGGGTCTTATTGTTGGTTTATTCTCTGTGTACCAATCTGTTTTATATATTCTCAGCTTCTTGTTCACTACATTGCTCTATAATAAACTCAACTGCTGGGAAAGAACCGTTCTCTGTGTCTGTGTGGCATCGTGTACCCTCTGTACCTGTGGGCCCAGCTTATTTCACACCTGTAACCGCCACATTGTTACACATTTTTACTATGTCTACTATTTATTTGGTGAACAGATCTTCCTGCTCTTGGAGATAAAACCATCACCATAAACTGCCACAAACTACGAGGAGTCTGCAGCTGCCAACATGGAGCAGATATCAAGATGGTGCAGAAGTGTCCGAGCGGAACGCGTTGTGCCCACAGAAGGGACTGGAGAAAACTGGAGATGATCTTCCCCTTGAAGCCACAAATCATCCGCAAAGAATCTGAAAAAAGAAATAAAAACCTTAGAGACGCGACAACATCTCCTGGGAGTAATGTCTACATTAACAGGATCCTCCAGAGCTGAACTCCAGAAACTGCTGACATGAAGATGGAAGATGCAGAATTGCCACCATGTCCACAGAAATCTCTTCCAGGGTGGCACAATTCACCTGCACCTCCTTCTCATGACTAGGTTGGGGTGTAAAGTTCTGTGTTGCGGCCAGGACTTGGTTCATTCTCTGGAGATGTGTCAGCAGTGGATGAACCGGATGTAGCAAGAGGATTAGAGGTACGGGTACAATGGGGGAAACCAAATGGAAAGTCTATTCACCTACCATGATGTAGAAGACTATCAGAGCTGAGACTGTAGAACAGGTGTAGTGATCAGGAGGATGGTCAGACAACCCGAAGAGGAAGAATGAAGATGTAGCAGAGCTGAGTATGCAGTACAGAATCAGGAGGCAGAAGAGTAGTCGTACGGTCCAGGGGTCAGCAACGAGGGTCAAGCAGAGCCGAGTGCGCGGTACAGAATCAGGAGGCAGAAGAATAGTCGTACGGTCCGGGGTCAGCAACGGGGGTCAATCACAGCCGAGTATGCGGTACAGAGGGATCATCCAAAATCATGGTCAAAAACAGATCAGGTCATAACTGAAATTAAATAGAAAATCCTGGATCAGAACCAGTGCTACCAGGTCGGGGAAAGACCCCAATAACTGGTCCTGAGGCCAATATACACGAAATGCTCCACCTGACAACCCCTCCAGCTTCATGGTAGTCGGCTGATGAGGCTGATGAGATGACTTCTGTGTAAGAGGCTTATTTTATACAGGGCACAAAATCCACATACCATATCCATCCTCCATTATCGGGTCAGCAGCGGGGAGCGGCACAGGGGGCAGACTGGATTTTCCAGGAGCCATGGTGTTATGCAGGCTCCATGGAAATCATGGGAGCAGGGGAGATTGGTGACTGACTCCCCGACCTCAAACTCCAGGAGGCAGATGACACACCCTCCTCTGGAGCCGGCTGTGCCCATGATGGAAATGGGCAGATCCTCCAGCGCCTGGTGTAATTGGCGCACTGCCTGTCGGGTCCTCCTCCAGCCACTGGTGTTATCGGGGGCAGTAGATGGTCTTCTGCGTCGCCCTGCAGTGGATGTCCGCTCCTCTCCTGGCATGGCTGTCCTCCGTCCATAAGGCGCCGGTCGAGCACGATGTCCTGTGCTGTGAGTGGCGCCATTATATGTGGCAGGCTGTCCTCCAGGAAGACCACGGGTACGAGCGGCTCCTACCAGGGGGCGCTCCTGAGCTGATGTTCCTGCTCTGTGTCCTAATAACAAGACATCATATAAATGACTAAAACGTCCATATAACCAACCCAACAATTCCACCTGAGGCCAGGATTGGTAGGTACCAGAACATGTATGTTAGGAGATCACTTACCTCTTCGGGTAGAATTTCTCACTCTCTCCATCGATAAAGACTCTCAAAACAAAATATAGACACTGAAATTCCCAAAAATGGGGAGCAGTCAATGATATGCTGCAGTCTCCTGAGCAATACCAATACAACTGCACAGAAATGAGGGTTCCGATGCCAGACATAGAACTCCTGAGTGATGTCACAGTTACTTGGGGGGGGGGGGGGGCATTCTAGAAGGTGATGACATCACAAGTAATGCCAGCCAATGGCTCAGTCCAGAATATGGAAAAGTTTTAATAATATGAAACATTTATTAATTTTTTTACACAAATCAGTACATTCTAACTACAACTCCCAGCAGACCTCGTACCAATGATGCAGCCAATGATGTTCTACCTTCTAAGGAATTACAACTCCCAGCATAGCCCCAACCACTGGGTGTTACATCTGAATGATATGTGGTATGCAGGGTCCAGGGCTAGGAATATGTATATATATAAAATATATGTTTTTCATAAAGTCTTTAGAGATTAGTAATCAGCACACATGTTTTATCTCCTATAATGGACCATTCACATGCTCCTGTAGCAGGGTCGCCAACCTCCCTTAAATATTTTCTAGACAGTTGAGCCAAAAATCATACAGGACACACCCATTTATACAGAGCATGCCCCTAAATACATTCAACTACATTTGACAGTCCTCAGGATTAAAAGGGGTCTTCCCATGTCAGAAATATATGACCTATCCACAAGATACAGCATAGGCGTCCAATTCATGGAAGTCCCACCACTGGGACACCCCATAAGAATCTTTTCTTGTAGCTTTGCATTGTGTCATTGCTCTGTTATTCCACCTAGAAACGTATCAATAAATGATAAACTGGTTGCCACTATTTTTCATGTCAAAGGGGCGTGTCCCCACAGTCTGATACTGTCAGCCCTGATTGTACAATGTCAGTCTGTGCAGTTGGTAAAAGCCAAATGCCTATTTATTTATACATTTCTACTAGGAATAAAAGAGTAACAGAACAATACAAAATTCTTAGAAATTAAATATTAATTTGAATTATATAATGGGAATACAAATGGTCACTAAAACAGACATGTCAGGAGAGGTCAGAGGCATAACTAGAAAACGCAGAGCCCCCTTCCCTGAGCAACTATATGACAACCCTCCATGGTACCTAGTCAAGACCACCCATTGTTGGCATACAACCTCCCACCCACTTATTCATATCAAAAGTATAAATGCGCTGGGCAGGAGAAGTCAAGAGTTTTCCTTACCGTATGCCACCTTACTGTCGCACACAGTAGTTGTTCCACCTTATTGTCGCACACAGTAGTTATGCCCCCTTAGTGTCGCACACAGTAGTTATGCCTCCTTAGTGTCGCACACAGTGGTTATGCCCCATTAGTGTTACACACAGTGGTTGTGCCACCTTAGTGTCACACACAGTAGTTATGTCCCCTAGTATCGCACAGTAGTTATGCCACCTGGTGTCACACACAGTAGTTTTGCCCCTTTATTGTTGAACACAGTAGTTATGCCTCTTTAGTGTCACACACAGTTGTTATGCCTCCTTAGTGTCGCACACAGTAGTCATGTCCACTTAGTGTTGCACACAGTAGTTATGCTCCCTTAATGTCACACACAGTAGTTACACCACCTTAGTGTAGAACACTGCAGTTATGTCCACTTAGTGTTGCACACAGTAGTTATGCTCCCTTAATGTTGCACACAGTAGTTACACTACCTCAATGTAGAATACAGTAATTATGCCACCTTAGTGTCGCACATAGTAGTTATGCCCCCCTTAGTGTCGCACAAAGTAGTTATACCCCTTTAGTGTCACACACAGCAGTTATGCCACCTTAGTGTTACACACAGTAGTTATTTCCCCTTTGAGTCACACATAGTAGTTATGCCATCTTAGTGTCGCACATAGTATTTATACCCTCTTAATTCACACAGTAGTTCTGCACATTACACTAGTGAAGTCCCTGTGATGTTAAGAAAATTAAAAAGTAATGCTCATATTTCCCCAGTCCGCCAATAAATGGAGCTGTCCCCAGCAAATGCAATGCAGTGACATCATGGCGCCTGCTGAGCTGAGCAGGAGATCACAGAGGCCGGGGAATCATGCTCAGCTCATAGCCCTACTCAGCCCAGGAGGTGTGATGACATCCCTGCATAGTAGCTGTTGGGGAGACCACAGGCTGGGGATGAGGTCTGGGCTCCAATTGATGACTGTCACCCATTAGGTCCTGGTCCTCTCCCACCAATACGCACAGTAATTATTACCACTATAGTGGTAGTTCCGCCCCTGGGAGAGGTGACACGTTCTATTTTACAGGATTGCACTAAGTAGTGACAGGTGGCCCATATAATATACCGCATTTTAACCATGGAGCAGGTGGCGGCTGTGAGGGATGGCGCTTCTGTAGAATCAGATACGTTTAAACCTTTGTGTTGCACACAGTAGTTATGCTTCCTTAGTGTCGCACACAGTAGTTACTCCACCTTAGTGTAGAACACAGTAGTTATGCCACCTTAGTATCGCACACAGCAGTTATGCCCCCTTAGTGACAAATACAGTAGTTATGCCCCTTAGTATCCCACACAGTAGTTATGCTACCTTAGTATTACACACAGTAGTTATGCCCCTTTGTGTTGCACACAGCAGTCATGCCACCTTAGTGTCGCACATAGTAGTTAGACCCTCTTAGTTCATACAGTAGTTATGACCCCTTAGTGTTGCACACAGTAGTTATGCCCTATTAGTGTACAACACAGTAGTTATGCCCGCTTAGTGTCGCACACAGTAGTTATGCCCCCTTAGTGTTGCACACAGTACTTATGCCCTATTAGTGTAGAACACAGTAGTTATGCCCCCTTAGCGTCGCACACAGTAGTTATTCCCCCTTAGTGTCGAACACAGTAGTTCTGCTTCCCTAGTGTAGCACACAGTAGTTCTGCACTGTACATTAGTGAAGCCCTGTGATGTTTAGGAAATTAAAAAGTAATGCTCATATATCCCCAGTCCCCCGATAAATGGAGCTCTCTCCATCAAATACAATGCAGTGACATCATGGCGCCTACTGAGCTGAGCAGGAAATCACAGTCCGGGGGATGATGCTCGGTTCATAGCCCTACTCAGCCCAGGAGGTGTGATGACATCCCTGCATCATAGCTTCTGGGGAGACCACAGGTCGGGGATGAGGTCTGGGCCCCAAGTGATGATTGTCACCCATTAGGGCCTGATCTTCGCCCACCAAAACGCACAGTAATCATTATGTAGCATCCCCAAGTCAGAGCAATGTGTGGGACTAACCTGGGGAATGCCAGTGATGGAGAGGCCGGCACGCTGTTCCTCTGGGGCACTCTCTGGGTTCTGAAGGGACACAGCCAGGTGCAAGATGAGGTGCCCTTGGTGTTGTAGATTAACGTGCCTATGGCTAAGTCCCTGATGTTTCGTGACGCCAGTGCCAGTAAACGGTGGCACACCGTATTTATAGTAGGAATAATGGAGGTGCAGACTTGTATCTTGAAACAGAATTCAAACTTTACTGAAACAGTGGTAATACAGAAGGCACTCTCTTAAACAGTTCTTTTGCAGACAATTGGCTTTGGTACAATCTCAGTTACAGCAGGCTTATATCCAGCAAGGTAAACAGAGGGTAAAATAACAGGACTTTTGAATTGCAGGTGAACCTTACTTTCTTCCTGGCTTGTCCTGACTGGCAATTATTCTTCAAGGCCCCAATGCCCTACTTCTGGCTTATATCGTTGAATCTCCAGTTTACAGTGTACCTCCTCTGACATTACAGTACCTCTTGCTCTAGGGATTGCCTCAGCTTGACTCCTGCTTCTGCTTATATGGACGTAGGAGGGGAACCTTCTCCTTGGATCTGGAACCCGGTTACAGGGACTGAAATGCCCTCTCCTAGTCTGCAGGCTCCAGGCCTGCTCTGCTTTCACAGGCCCATGGCCTGTGCTTAACTCAGACACAGCCTAATCTGCTCTCCCCTTCCCTGACTGGGCCTTATATAAACTAGGGCTCCCTAGCTCCCTCTAGTGACTAGAGCTGGAATGAAATCCCTAGCAGGCCTGAATATAGCAATAACACAGTAACAGGGAATTACATAGCATTACATTACATTGCATTTTATGAATAGGACTTATACCAGCCTCCCCATAGATGAGAGGAACGACAGCACTCAAGTGACCCTTCTGTAGTGACGGGCATTACAACTCCCGTACACTACATACCCCGCTGCTTTAAGCTGAGTACGACCTCGTACTCTAACAGGGCCCCGCCCGTCTGGAATTTTCACCTGAAAGAGAAAAAGAAACATGCAGGCATACATACACATCAGTAATCAATTCCATCTGCATTGACAATTGTTATCAGGTCCAGCTGGCAAAGGAGAAGTGCGGTGACAAGGGGCGTCGTTCTCTTCCTTCAGGATAATGAGTGGAACTGGGGCGCTGACCTGGCACAGCGGATGTTAGGGAATACCAGGATAGTCCATGACTGAATAAAACTATGGGTCCATAATAAGAGCAACATCTCAGAGGCTCGCACATAGGAAGTCCATCTCTGGGCACATAGACTTAGATAAAATTTTTGAGCAATAAATACGGTCAGCAGCACATACATAAAATGACAATACAGGACTCTGACAATACCAGGGAAACACCTTCCTGGCAAGTCCTGAGTATTTTTAAAGTGCTGACATAAAAGAGCCCTTTCAACCTGAAATGGGGGTTAAAAGGGGATAAAGTGCAAATAAAAGCACAACTTGGATTTGGCTGAAAAATGTACTTTTTTTTCAAAAGCAGGCAGGATGTCCCGGAAACAGAAAAGAGGCAGGCTGGGAGCAGTGGTTCACAGTGGCTACTGATTTGTCAAACATGCCACCGGCCGTGGGGAACTGGCAGCAAGCTCTACCAGCCTGACAAACTTAAAGGGACAGTTCCTGCAACAAGTAAGATGTCCCCGTGAGGATGAGCAAAATGACCTAGCAGGCCTGCTCACAGGTAGGTATCAAAAGAACCCTGTTCATCAGAGGTGGTGCAGCCCTGTGCTGCCGGAAGCCTGGGCCATGCACCAGGGCCGCTTGGAGGTGGTGCCCACCAAACAGAATGGGCTGGAAACATCACCGGTATTGGGCCTACCCACCTCACTGGCCCGCTGGGTTGTGGACATATAGGAGCTGCTGGCCTCGGGACACGGGCCGGCGCTGGGGTAGGCGCTTCCTCTGGCCGGGACATGATGCTCCTGTCAAGGCAGACTCGGCTCCTGGCATATGTCAATTTATCCGCTTTTACACGGACCTTGGGTGGCTCAGCGCTAGCGGTAGGACCTTGGACTACGGGTTCGGGCGGTACAGCGGTCACAGGTAACTCACCACCGCTGGACTGCTGCGCTGTCTTCTTAGAATCTGCCACTTGCCGCAGGCCATCCAGGTAAACCTGTAAGGAAGCGATCCGCTCCTCCAGGGCGGAGATCTCACTGCTGGATTCCGGCACACTTGCAGCAGGCTCAGACGAGGTTTTCTCATGGCGGTTCCTCCGCAGATTATCCATAGCCTCACTAAACTGGGCCATCCGCGCCCAATCAGCGGCTGTCTTTTCCCGTCGCGGCAGCTCTGGAGAGGGGTAAGGACTGGGAGGCTTGTCCAGGATCGTCGGCTGCCAGAAGATGTTCGGGCCGAGAAAGGAACTCTTCTCCTGGTACGTATTTCGGATGGGTCCCGGCGGGTCCTCTGCCTCCACCGGATCTTCTGTTTCTTCCCAGTCCTCCGGTACCGGTCCTGGACGGGTCACCGCAGTGGCATATGGGCCTCGCAGGCCCTCCGCGGGAGTGAACTCCACTCTCTCTCCAACCGCTAGATTATGCAGTCGCCCCGGGAGATAGCTGCGCTTGACGGACCGGCGATTCACATAATAGTCCCGGTTGGTGCCGGTTTCTTGGATGAATCCAAATCCTCTGACCTTGTCAAACTCCAGTACTACTCCGGTGCGGCGTTCGAGCTGGGGCTTGCTGTCCCTGGAATCTTCATAGATCCGCTTGGTGACTTCTTCGAAATACTTTTTCTGAGTGGTGGTTTTTAAAGTTGTCGCCACTCGGATCTCGGCCATCAGGGCCGACCACGCGGGGTTCCGCGGGAGGAAGCCTTCTCGCGGCGGGTGGAAACGGCAGGGCTCGGCTTGTGGCCATTGTAGTGTACGGGAGTTGTAATGCCCGTCACTACAGAAGGGTCACTTGAGTGCTGTCGTTCCCCTCATTTATGGGGAGGCTGGTATAAGTCCTATTCATAAAATGCAATGTAATGTAATGCTATGTGATTCCCTGTTACTGTGTTATTGCTATATGCAGGCCTGCTAGGGATTTCATTCCAGCTCTAGTCACTAGAGGGAGCTAGGGAGCCCTAGTCTATATAAGGCCCAGTCAGGGAAGGAGAGACGAGATTAGGCTGTGTCTGAGTCAAGCACAGGCCATGGGCCTGTGAGAGCAGAGCAGGCCTGGAGCCTGCAGACTAGGAGAGGGTATTGCAGTCCCTGTAACCGGGTTCCAGATCCAAGGAGAAGGTTCCCCTCCTACGTCCATATCTGCAGAAGCAAGAGTCAAGCTGAGGCAATCCCTAGAGCAAGAGGTACTGTAATGTCAGAGGAGGTACGCAGCAAACTGGAGATTCAAGGATATAAGCCAGAAGTAGGGCATTGGGGCCTTGAAGAATAATTGCCAGTCAGGACAAGTCAGGAAGAAAGTAAGGTTCACCTGCAATTCAAAGTCCTGTTATTTAACCCTCTGTTTACCTTGCTGGATATAAGCCTGCTGTAACTGAGACTGTACCAAAGCCAATTGTCTGCAAAAGAACTGTTTAAGAGGTTGCCTTCTGTATTACCACTGTTTCAGTAAAGTTGGAATTCTGTTTCAAGATACAAGTCTGCACCTCTATTATTCCTACTATAAATACGGTGTGCCACCGTTTACTGGCACTGGCGTCACGAAACATCAGGGACTTAGCCATAGGCACGTTAAACTACAACACCAAGGGCACCTTACATTGCACCTGGCTCTGTCCCTTCAGAACCCAGAGAGTGCCCCAGAGGAACAGCGTGCCGGCCTCTCCATCACTGGCATTCCCCAGGTTAGTCCCACACATTGCTCTGACTTGGGGATGCTACACCATGGACAGGTCTGAGCCATGTCGCTGGGAGTATACGCTGGGGGCGCTGGGCGCTCCTTAGTCGCTCCTGAGGTCGCCTCCATTGCTCTAACTATGGCTCCGGATCCCTCTGACTCAGGTAGGAAGTCCCGTAGCAGGGTGAGCCACTGTTCCTGCAGGCTCCACCCCGTCGTTTCTTGCACGCCCCCTAGGTATTTCAGTATAGGGTAGGCGGTGTCCATATTATAATCCTCAAAGGAAGGCGCTACCTCCAGGTCATCTTCTCCTCCCTCTTGGAGGGTTTTGGCGCCAAATTTCCGCGCCACAGCAGACAGTGATGGCGCAAGAAGAAGTCCAATGGCGCCGGCGGCCATCTTGGGCACCATGATGCAGTTATTCAGTGACAGCAAGCAGGATGATAGAAAGTCCACAAAAACACACTTGGAAGTGGCGACTTTCTTCCTCTTGATAGCGCAACACTGCACAGCGCTTTCTGGAGGTTTTAGGGACACTTTTTGTATGTTTTTTAGTCCACAAAGTTCACTTCAAATAAACAGGAGTTTTGTCACTTGGCAAACTGGTTAAGGCACAAAGTTCACGTTTTGCTCACAGTCCGTAAAACGTGCGTATCCTGTTCGTGACGCCAAAATGTAGCATCCCCAAGTCAGAGCAATGTGTGGGACTAACCTGGGGAATGCCAGTGATGGAGAGGCCGGCACGCTGTTCCTCTGGGGCACTCTCTGGGTTCTGAAGGGACACAGCCAGGTGCAAGATGAGGTGCCCTTGGTGTTGTAGATTAACGTGCCTATGGCTAAGTCCCTGATGTTTCGTGACGCCAGTGCCAGTAAACGGTGGCACACCGTATTTATAGTAGGAATAATGGAGGTGCAGACTTGTATCTTGAAACAGAATTCAAACTTTACTGAAACAGTGGTAATACAGAAGGCACTCTCTTAAACAGTTCTTTTGCAGACAATTGGCTTTGGTACAATCTCAGTTACAGCAGGCTTATATCCAGCAAGGTAAACAGAGGGTTAAATAACAGGACTTTGAATTGCAGGTGAACCTTACTTTCTTCCTGGCTTGTCCTGACTGGCAATTATTCTTCAAGGCCCCAATGCCCTACTTCTGGCTTATATCCTTGAATCTCCAGTTTGCTGCGTACCTCCTCTGACATTACAGTACCTCTTGCTCTAGGGATTGCCTCAGCTTGACTCCTGCTTCTGCAGATATGGACGTAGGAGGGGAACCTTCTCCTTGGATCTGGAACCCGGTTACAGGGACTGAAATGCCCTCTCCTAGCCTGCAGGCTCCAGGCCTGCTCTGCCTTCACAGGCTCATGGTCTGTGCTTAACTCAGACACAGCCTAATCTGCTCTCCCCTTCCCTGACTGGGCCTTATATAAACTAGGGCTCCCTAGCTCCCTCTAGTGACTAGAGCTGGAATGAAATCCCTAGCAGGCCTGAATATAGCAATAACACAGTAACAGGGAATTACATAGCATTACATTACATTGCATTTTATGAATAGGACTTATACCAGCCTCCCCATAGATGAGAGGAACGACAGCACTCAAGTGACCCTTCTGTAGTGACGGACATTACAACTCCCGTACACTACAATTACCGCTACAGTGGTAGTTCCGCCCCTGGGAGAGGTGACAGATGGAGGACACATAATAACCCAACCATAAATATAACTAATAAATAAGACACCAACCACTTTGTTGGAAAAATAGGACGTGTTGCTTTATTATGGGGTTACCGCGGGGCTCAGGTCCGGATCTTCTTGACACTGCAGCAGCTGACAGCGATGTCCCATCTTTTATTTCCACAGGGATTCCCGCTGCAGGACTCTGCTTCTCTAATCAGCTGATGAGAATTTTCCCGCCGCTGTACATCTGGCCAATCACCTTCCTGACATCTGACAGCTGTCAAACATCCATCATCTGACAGGACCAGCTGGATCCGGATAAAACCAGGTAAGACCTGTCAAAATAGAAGGGGCGGGGGGAGAAAGCAACTACACAGAAACACTGAACCAGCCAGAATATTAAAACCACCTGACAGGAAAAAGTGCCCATGTCCCCATGTGTCCCCCAAGTGATCCGCTCTGGGGGGGCCCCTGCATGGAGGACATAGGACACATAATAACCCAACCATAAATATAACTAATAAATAAGACATCAACAACTTTATTGGAAAACTAGGACGTCTTGCTTTATTATGGGGTTACCGAAATTTAATGAACCAGTAAATCTCCACTTGATATGAACCAATATCAAGTACTAGACCAATTAAACCAATGACCACCAAGTCCAGTGGGTGACTTTTACCCACAAGGCCGAGGCTTAAAGGCCGAGGCCCCCCAAAAAAAAAAAAACAACACAGACAATTCTCCAATGCATTATGTAAACCTAAATTAAAAATATCAAAACCTACATCAGACAAATGTACATTTTCCGACCTATACAAACCAGGCACAAAACCTTCAAGGTCATCGTGCCTGTAACTAAGCCCTCCCAGAATAGGCAAAAATTTGAACATTGCTCTGTTTAATCTTTTTCTTATGTTGTTTCGAAGGGTCGACCTTCAACAGACGACCAAAGGAATCTTTGTACAATTTCAGAGAAAATTATCTGGCAGCAAGCTTTTTATAAAAGCTAGAACATGCCTTATCTTCCACAGCAACTCCAATGTTCTAATTTTGCCTACATCGTTACCACCTAAATCAGGGATCAGCAACCTTCGGCACTCCAGATGTAGTAAGGGCAATACATGATTCCAATGTAGACCTCTGACTCCCCACCAAAATATCTTAAACTGATTAGAATCAAAAGATATATTTTTAGTGTAATTCCTCTTACTGGCGTTCTTCTGGGCCCAATACACAAAGGAATGCCCAACCACCCAAACCTCAAACTGGGCATCTGAAAAATATAAGGAAAATAAATCTACAATAAGTCCGGCCTTATATAAACTTTAAAACGATTAGAATTCCAGCGACCTAATCTTTTTATAACGGCCTCCTCTAACCCTAACCCTGCTGCCTCTGTAGCAGCCCCAATACGAAATGAGTGAGAAGATATTTTTAAATGCCCTAATCCTAGTAAAGCAAGACTCCTCTTGAGCAACGCATTAGGGTACTTTCACACTTGCGTTGGTGCGGATCCGTCTTTTTATTTGCACAGACGGATCCGCACCTCTAATACAAACGTTTGTATCCGTTCAGAACTGATCTGTTTGCATTAGTTAAAAGTAAAATGACAAAGTCCAAAACGGATCCGTTTTGAATTACATTGAAAGTCAATGGGGAACGGATCCGTTTTCAAATGCACCATATTGTGTCATTGACAACGGATCCGTCCCCATTGACTTATATTGTAAAAAAACGGATCTGTTAGGCTCCGCATCTTCAGACGGACACCAAAATGCTGCATGCTGCGATTTGGTGTCCGCCTCCAAAACGGAATAGAGACGGAACGGAGCCTAACTGATGCATTCTGAACAGATCCTTATCCATTCAGAATGCATTGGGGCTAACTGATCCGTTTTGGACCCTTTGTGAGAGCCCTGAAACGGATCTCACAAACGGAATCCAAAACGCTAGTGTGAAAGTACCCTTAAAGGGAACCTGTCCCCATAGCTCTGAGGGATTTTATTGTGTAAAAAAACTGATTTTATACATATGCAAATTAACCTGAGATGAGTCCTGTCCGTGACTCATCTCAGGGACAGGACTCATTTCAGGTTAATTTGCATATGTATCAAATCAGTTTTTTTACACAATAAAAGCACACAGAGCTATGGGGACTGGATATTGCAGATGTCCTAGCGGCCATCTAGCAGCCCATGTCCTCAGCTCTATACCCAAAATCCCGGTGACAGGTTCCCTTTAAACTGAAACCTTGTCAAAAGACTCAGATCCTTGTGTAACAAAAAGGAACCTTGAACTGCCGGTCTAATGTAGAGCCAAGCTTTACCTGCTCTGACCGGACAAAACCCAGACTGAGCCCAACTATTTAAAGATATCATTTGACCTCTCCCCAACTGATCTGTTTTGGAACGTCTGACTTTAATTAAAACCTTATCCTCATGAACGGCTGCATCCGACAACAATAATCCAGCATCCTCTGATTTCTTAAGAGCAACCAGTTCACCAATTCTAAAGGCATGAAAAAATGCTAAAATAAATGCCGTTCTAAATAACACTAACTCAAATTGATCCTTAGCTACAGATGACAGCACCTCTATTAACCGTTGCAATAGCTCACAAGAAATAGGACGACAAACCCCACTACTGAATGTACTCTTACGGTAACCCTTTAACACTTGCTTGATGGAAAATAAAGAAGACAAGGGGGTTTGACCACCTAGCTTCTGAAAAAAGGAAATTCCCACTAACAACTTAGAAATATGGGACGGAGATACATTTTTCATTAAGAGAGAGGACACAAATCCCAGCCCAACACTTTCAAAATCCACATTATCCTGCTGCTCCACTGAATTGACAAAATTTAACCAACTATCCCAGGCCGACACATAAGCGGCCCACGTCCTTGGTGCCAAAGAATTACGGATACTGTTTACAATTAATCCAGCACCAGGTCCCATAAATGCAGGGGGCAAGGAACACCCACTTTTTCTGCAGCTGAAGCCAATTCCCGAAATCTGGACCACTGAAACCGAGATAGAGAGTCCGCAATGACATTAGACTTACCCTCTATATATTTAGCTTTTAACCAAATATTAAATGATAGACAACAGAACACTAAATGCCTTAATAAGCGAACAATCCTCTCACATTTTGAGGACAAAGTGTTAATTGCAAACACAACGCCCTTATTATCTGAAAAAAGGAGAATTCGCTTGTTCCTAAAAAAGCTACCCCAAACAACCATTGCCACTAATACGGAAAACAACTTCAATAACACTATATTTTTTGTAAAACCACTCTCTATCCAAAAGGGGGGCCATTCTTCTGCGCACCAATGATTATCCCAAAATGCGCCAAACCCACAGCTACCTGCCGCATCTGTATATTAATTCAAAGCATCAGAATCCTGAAATTCCTCCTGCCAGCAGCTCCTACCGTTAAACTTTGACAAAAACTCTAACCACATAGCTAAGTCATCCTTCAAAGGCCTGGTCAACCTAATGTGTGCCCATGGAGATTTCAGACCTCTAGTTGCAAAGTATAATCTCTTGGAAAAAACCCGTCCCATTGGAATTATTCTACATGCAAAGTTTAAAGACCCCAACACAGATTGCAATTCCTTTAATGTACATTTAACCTTAGCCAACAACGATACTAAGCTAAATCTTAGTGATTCTAGTTTGGCCTCAGATAACCGAAATTCCATTTTAACACTATCAACACCAATAGTTTCACCAAAACAATAACTGCAATAGTATATTATGTGTGTATTAATAACAACCAAAATAAAGGCAACCCACACATAGAATGTAATAATAACATTCTTTATTTTACCACAAAAATATTAGACACATTATTGACACATTCAACAAATATAAGCAGCATAGCAGATAAAGTGCAATGGCAGGAACAGAAAGGTCTCTCCACCTCCCCCTCCCAGACCGGCCCAGCACATACAAAATAACCACTTGGAGATAGTTAGAGTTGTGCACTCTCACCATACAGACTCACAAGACTTATGTAGCGTGTGCATTAAATAAGCCAGGACTACACATGTTGTCACATCCTCATAAATTGTAAATAGCAATATAGGATATCCAGCAAAATGCCGCCAATCCAATGCTGTGCCTATATGTACCTACACCTGCATGTGATACATACCGGCAGATAGTGCTGGATCCTAATACTGGAATGACAACGCGGGAAAGAGGAGGAGAAGACCCACAACCCAATGCGCGTTTCGCCAAGCTTCCTCAGGGGGCGAAATGCGCGTTGGGTATGGCACAGGTAGGTTGAGTGGTAGGGTCTCGGGTTACTTGAGAGACCTTGGCATGGTGTCCAAGCTTAAGACATGTCCTCCTAGTAGGATGTGTCGAAGTAACCACTCAATTTTAACATGAGTGTGAGGGTTTAGTATTGCCGCAGAGTGCACCTGCCTTTGCTATGGTTATGTTTTTGATTCTTCTCCACATCCACATTATCGTTATCGTATGTAGGATAGTTATTGTGGTACTTGTAGTCCGTTGCTGCCATCTTCCATTGTATGCATTTTTTGCTGTTGATTGCCCCAAGCAACAGACTACAAGTGCAGGATGTGCTCCCCTATATACGTGCACAACTGCATATGGGTTGAGCATATCCTGCTTGTTAAACACCACACCATGTTTTCTAATGGTTTGTATAATATGTTTGGAGGTATATAAACTCCAATTTAAATGTGCCTGCTTTTCATGTACAGGCTACATTCAGGTGCACCTGGGAGGCTATGGGCCATATCAGCCGGTCTCGGGTGGGGCTCACAGGCACCTCCCACCTCCCATTACAAGGATGGTTACATACTAGATGTCGCTGGTGAGCTGTTTGTGAGTCAGGCCTTACGCTCCCGTAATGCCCAATGGCCCCTGGTATCGCCCATACGGCACAGATAGGTTGAGTTGTAGGGTCTTTGGCTTCTTGAGAGACCTTGTCTTAAGCTCGGACACTACGCCATGTCCTCCTAGTAGGATGTGTCGAACTACCCTCTCAATTTTAACATGAGTGTGAGGGTTTAGTATTGCCGCAGAGTGCACCTGCCTTTGCTATGGTTATGTTAGTAACAGATGGCGCATATAATATCCCGCATTTTAACCATGGAGAAGGGGCGGCTGTGAAGGACGGCTTTTCTGTAGAATCAGATACATTTAGAACGTTTAAACTTTTATGATGCGCACAGTAGTTATGTCCCCTTTGTGTTACACCCAGTAGTTATGCCACCTTAGTGTCACACATAGTAGTTATATCCTCTTAGATCATACAGTAGTTTTGCCCCCTTAGTGTTGCACACCGTAGTTATTCACCCTTAGTGCTGCACACAGTAGTTATGCCCCCTAAGTGTTCCACACAGTAGTTATGCTCCATTAGTGTAGAACACAGTAGTTATGCCCCTTAGTGTCGCACACAGTAGTTATTCCCCCTTTTTGTCGCACAAAGTAGTTATGCACCTTTAGTGTTACACACAGTGGTTATGCTTCCCTAGTATTGCACACAGTAGCTATGCCCCCTTAGTGTTGCACATAGTAGTTATATCCCATTTGTGTAGAACACAGTAGTTATGCCTCCTTAGTGTCGCACACAGTAGTGATTCCCCCCTTAGTGGCTCACACTGTAGTTATGCCCCTTTATTGCTGCACACAGTTATTTTTACCTAGTGTAGCACAAAGTAGTTCTGCACCTTACATTAGTGAAGCCAATGTGATGTTAACAAAATTTAAAAGTAATGCTCATATATCTCCAGTCCCCCGATAAATGGAGCTCTCTCCAGCAAATGCAATGCAGTGACTTCATGGTGCCTGCTGAGCTGAGCAGGAGATCACAGAGGCTGTGGGATGATGCCTGTTTCATAGCCCTCCTCATCCCAGAAGGTGTGATGACATCTCTGCATCGTAGCCGCTGGGGAGACCACAGGTCGGGGATGAGATCTGGGCCCCAAATGATGACTGTCACCCACTAAGACCTGGTCCTCGCCCACCAATACGCACAGTAACCATTACCACTATAGTGGTAGTTCCGCCCCTGGAAGAGGTGACACGTTCTATTTTACAAGATTGCACTGAGTAGTGACAGATGGCGCATATAATATCCCGCATTTTAACCATGGAGCAGGAGCGGCTGTGAGGGACGGCATTTCTGTAGAATCAGAATCAGGTTTAGAACATCATTTTCATTCTAATGGGGGTGCAGTAAAGGGGTTTTCAGCAATTCAAAGAAATCTTGAAAACTCCTTTATGATGACACCTGCTCTTATCATGCACACACCTGCAAGAGGGGAAGAATTGAGAGGAGAATGCGAGTAGTAGTGGAGAGGATGGAGGTGGTAGACCTCGGTCTGGTTCTGATCTGGTGGCTATGGTTGAACCTCTTTCCACCAAAATTCCTTCACCCTTGGGCTGGTGAAGTTATGAGGGGGTTGCTCTTCAGATAATGGAGGTAGTAGTCCCACCATGCACACCCTGTTTAGTGCCTCCCGGCTGTTGCAAGTGGGGTGCCCTTATGCACACACGACCATATGTATTTTACGGTCTGCAAAAACACAGATCCGCAAAAATACAGATAACATATTGCATCCATTTTTTTGGCGTATCTATTGTAATAATGTCGATCCTTGTGCAGAAAACACACAAGTATAGGACATGTTCTTTCTTTTTTGCGGAACGGCCATGCGGACATATGGAATGCACACAGAGCGTAAATGGTTCCGCCTACAGGCCACAAAAGAAAAAAAATGTAACGAACACGGAAAAAATATGTTCGTATGCATAAGCCCTTACTATTAGGGCTCATGCACAAGACCGTATTTTCTTTCCGCTTCCATTCCGTTTTTTGTGCGGCCCATATGCAGAACCATTTGGGGGGGCCCTGTGTCTGTGTGGCTGTATATGTATGTAGCTGTAAATTCCTATTAACAGCCTGGTAGCCAACACTTCACATTAGTCACCACTAGATGGTGCTGGTACATCTTCTAATATATAAAGCTGAGTGTATATGTGTGTGTGTATGTGTGTATGTCCGCTAATGGAATCCGCACTTACATTCGCATTTACAATCAATACATTTGGCACACAGGTACATCAGGTGTCCGGGAAGGTTTTAGACCGGGCCTCAGCTCTCTAGGACGTACCGTTACAGAGATATTGTCAAAAAAATTATTAGCCAATAGAAGCCTGGTCACATGACCCTTATCAGCCAATAGAAGCTCACAGGCCCTTAGTCTCTACATGCACATAGTTTAACACCAGGTTTCCATAACAACCCAGCCATTTTTCTTCACTGCTGTAGGTCAGCTTTAACGGGGCAGACTGCTGTGGATGACACTGTTAAGGAAGCGGAGTGCTGTTGAGGTCACAGTTAAGTGGGCAGGTAGGGCAACCATTCAGGCCACCCTCAAAAGACGGACTTAAAAAAATCCGCCCCCAGGCCCCGCTAAGCAGTGAGTCGGGGAAACAGCTCACTTTGTCTGAACAGTGTTTGTGTAGATTAAATTAAATGATCTGGACTGACATTCTACTGTTCAGCCACAAGATGCCGCTGTTTCCTAAACACAGCTACAGACTGCATATATTTCCATATTCATGAGAGGTGAGAGGTAGGGTTACACAGAGCCTGGAGAGGAAGAGAAAGGGAGCAGCCATCTTAGAGGGAGCTGAGACTGAGGAACTGTGTCAGCAGAGGATCCAATAGCATCCAGGTATGAGAGCATCTCTCAGTGACCAGAGGGGCAGCTAAATGAAGCTGATCATATCCAAGACCCTGATCCTGTCCAGAGGAACAAGTATTGCTTTCAGGAACGCTGATGAAAACTGAGGAGCAAAGCTACATACATTGCGGGACCGCATGCTTGTTGGAGAGGTTTTTGTTCGGTTCAGAGTCACCAGCGAATGCAGAGCAGACCCAGGTTAGTAAGATCGTGCACGCATCTCATTACAGCGTTGGCGCATAGAGACTGAGACCAGGCCTGTAGTTAGTTAGATAGGGTACCTGTTTGTGTCAGGCCACAAGTGTTGCCAGTTGTTCATTGCAAGGACTCCATAACTTAAAGTAAAATTTCACATTGGAGAGCTGATAAACTTCCCACAAACTCAAGCCAGACTTACGTTTTGCTCAGAAGGAATAAGGCACGTGCTACAAGACCAGTTATGAGAGGGGGAATACTGTAGAGCACTGTAAGATTGAAAGCTGTTCTGCTGCACTGCAGGCTAGCCCGCACCCATACAGTTATTTTTGTTTTTTAGCATAATAACTAGGGTTGAGCGAACACCTGGAAGTTCGGGTTCGCCGGGGTCACACAAACTTCACCGCAGAGTTCGAGTTCGGGACTCGAACTTGACCCCGAACCCTATTGAAGTCAATGGGGACCCGAACTTTGGGGCACTAAAATGTCTCTAAAAAAAGTCCCTGAAAGGGCTAGAGGGCTGGAAATTGAAGCAAAATGGGGGTAAGAGTAGGACAAGTACCCTGCAAGCAAATTTGGATAGGGAAATAACTTAAAATAATATAATCACTCCATAGTATAGGCAAGACAGAACCACTTACTTCGTATATCACTGAAGCTCATATCCAATTGTGGCGGTGCAAGCAGTGCAGGGTCCCAACCTTCTGACCCCCTCCTTAGTTCAAGCGGACAATAAGATCCACCGCAGCACTCCAGTTAATAGCAAATATCTTATTTTATTAGCACCAAAGTGTAGCTACACTTTGGTGCTAATAAAAGAAGATATTTGCTATTAACTGGAGTGCTGCGGTGGATCTTTTTGTCTGCTTAAAATAACATAAAATACATAAAAATTAAAAATAAATGTTCTAAACCTGAGCACAAGTGAGTGACAGTGGCACCTGCCACCACGCAAACAGAGGATGTGGCAGCAGCGCCACCACCTCTTTCACCGTCACCAAGCATCTCCACACTATCCCATGGAAGCGTTCAGGTGTCCATCTCTCAATTAGAAAAAGCAATATAAAGAGGAAATACCCCCCTACCCTGGCCCTGAATGCCAGGATTTCAAAATTCCTGGTCCTTTAAAATGCTGTCATTCTGTCTGGTGGAGATGGATGGAGCCGCCACAACTTTTCCAGGTGAGCCATACCTTCCCTGCACAACCAAGTGGCGGACAAAATCAGGTGTGCACTGCGCAACGCCATCTGTGGCAAGGTCCACATAACCACCAATACGTGGACCGGTAAGCACAGGCAGGGAAGTTATATCTCCCTAACAGCACACTGGGTAAATGTAGTGGCAGCTGGGCCAGAGGCGGATAGCAGTTTGCCGCATGTCCTTCCGCCCCCGAGGATTGCAGAGCATTTCTATTTGCCTCCTATTGCCTCCTCCTCTTTCTCGGCTTCCTCCTCCTCTACCACCTCCTCATCCTTTCAGCGTAACACCTTCACCACCAATATCAGTACCGCCACGGTGGAACGACAGCAGGCTGTTCTGAAACTCATCTGTTTGGGGGACAAACCCCACACCACGCAGGAGCTGTGGACGGGAATGGAACAACAGACCGATGAGTGGTTGGTGTCACTGAGCCTCAAGCCTGGCCTGGTGGTGTGCGATAATGGGCGAAATCTCGTAGCAGCTCTGGGCCTAGCCTGTTTGAGACTCATCCCTTGCCTGGCACATGTGCTGAATTTGGTGGTGCAGAAATTCCTGAACACCTGACAGTAAAAATCTATTCAGTTAATCAAGTGCTTAGATTCTGGTGGGACAAATTCACTTTTTTTGGTGCTCAAGGACCCCTGCGGCCTGAGCCGCAGATGTGACAGGCAAGTAATTTTATTAAATTTGTCGGTTAGATTGTTAGGTAACATTTTCACGGTTATCAGGACTTTTTATTATAAATAGTAAAAAAAAACGTAAAAAATCGTAAAACATTTAAAAAAGTGAAAATTAACGCGACCAGACTCCCCCCCTACATTCCCTCCCCTCCTTTCACTCAAACCACTCATTAATGCCCATTCACAAACTATTTACAAATTTACTTATAAACAACGACTGCCGAGTTGCCCACATTCTAACTTGTGCAGATTACTGGGTGGCCACCCTGCTGGATCCCTGTTACTCTTTGTTTTCTTTTTTATATTTCCCAATGTTTTGGGGTCCACCCCAATTTATAAAAAAACAAACAAAACAAAACACATTGTTGTTGGTGACTACTTTTGGCTTAACAGCCAAAAAAGACTTTATGTCAGGCAACAATGTAACTGCCAATTATAATGAACTAAGTTCCCTGTCTGTTATGCAGTGCAGGGGTAGTGATGTCGCGAACATAAAATTTTCCGTTCGCGAACAGCAAACGCGAACTTCCGCAAATGTTCGCGAACGGGCGAACCGGGCGAACCGCCATAGACTTCAATTGGCAGGCGAATTTTCTGGCCACAATAGTGATGGGAAAGTTGTTTCAAGGGGTCTAAAGCCTGGACTGTGGCATGCCGGAGGGGGATCTATAGCAAAACTCCCATGGAAAATTACGTAGTGGACGCAGAGTCGGGTTTTAATCCATAAAGGGCATAAATCAACTAACATTTCTAAATTGTTTGGAATAACGTGCTTTAAAACAT
>CM065590.1:286750207-286777027 GCA_033119425.1 Bufotes viridis
GAAAAATATATGGCTCTCAGACTATGGAGACACTAAAACATGTTTTTTTTTGTTTCAAAAAGGATATTATTGTGTAAAACCCAAATAAATAAAAAAAGGTATACATATTATGTATCACCGAGTCCGTAAGGACCTGCTCTATAAAAAAAAAACATGACCTCACCCCTCATATGAACGCCGTAAACATAAAAAATAAAAACGTTGTCAAAAAAGCCATTTTTTTGTCACCTTACATCACAAAAAGTGTAATAGCAAGCGATCAAAAAGTCATATGCACCCCAAGATAGTATCATTCAAACCTCTCATCCCGCAAAAAATGAGCCCTTACATAAGACAGTCGCCCAAAAAATAAAAAAAAACCTGTAGTTTTCAGAATGTGGAGACACTAAAAAATATTTTTTTTCAAAAATGCTTTATTATGTAAAACTGAAACAAAAAAAACCCAAAAAGTAGACATATTTGATATTGTCGCATCCGTAACAGCCTGCTCTATAGAAATAGCACACAATCTAACCTGTCAGTTCAACGATGTAAATAACAAAAAATACAAAACGGTCCCAAAACAGCTATTTTTTTTTTGCTAATTTTCCATTTTAATCCATTTTTCCAGTAACAAAGCAAGGGTTAACAGCCAAGCAAAACTCAATATTTATTGCCCTGATTCTCTTGTTTGCACAAACACCCCATATGTGGTCGTAAACTGCTGTATGGCCAAATGGCAGGGCACAGAAGGAAGGGAACGCCATATGGTTTTTGGAAGGCAGATTTTGCTGGACTGGCTTTTTGACACTATGTCCCATTTGAAGCCCGCCTACAGTAGAAACTCCAAAAAAGTGACCCCATTTTGGAAACTACGGGATAAGGTGTCAGTTTTGTTGGTACTATTTTAGGGTAAATATGATTTTTGGTTGCTCTATATTACACTTTTTTTGAGACAAGGTAACAAAATAGAAATTCTGAAATTTCATCTCCATTTTTCAATAACTCTTGTGGAACACCTAAAGGGTTAACAAAGTTTGTAAAACTGGTTTTGAATACCTTGAGGGGTGTAGTTTCTTAGATGGAGTCACTTTTATAGAGTTTCTCCTCTAGGGGTGCATTGGGGGGCTTCAAATGGGACATGGTGTCAAAAAACCAGTCCAGCAAAATCTGCCTTCCAAAAACCATATGGCGCTCCTTTCCTTCTGCGCCCTGCCATTTGGCCACACAGCAGTTTACGACCACATATGGGGTGTTCCTGCAAACTACAGAATCGGGGGAATAAATATTAAGTTTTGTTTGGCTGTTAACCCTTGCTTTGTTACTGGAAAAAATGGATTAAAATGGAAAATTTTCCAAAAAATCTAAATTCTGAAATTTTATCTCCATTTGCCATTAACTCTTGTGGAAAACCTAAAGGGTTAATGACATTTGTAAAATCAGTTTTGAATACCTTGAGGGGTGTAGTTTCTAGAATGGGGTCATTTTTGGGTGGTTTCTATTACGTAAGCCTCACAAAGTGACTTCAGACCTGAACTGGTCCCTAAAAAGTGGGTTTTTGAAAATTTCTGAAAAATTTCAAGATTTGCTTCTAAACTTCTAAGCCTTGTAACGTCCCCAAAAAATGAAATGGCATTTCCAAAATGATCGATACATGAAGTAGACATATGGGGAATGTAAATCAATAACTTTTTTTTGGCGGTATTATTATGTATTCTAGAAGTAGAGAAATTGAAACTTGGAAAATTGCTAATTTTTCTAAATTTTTGGTAAATTTTGTATTTTTTTTATATATAAAAATGAAATTTTTCGACTTCATTTTACCACTGTCATGAAGTACAATATGTGATGAAAATAGAATGGCCTGGATAAGAAAAAGCATTTTAAAGTTATCATCACATAAAGTGACACTGGTCAGATTTTGAAAAAATGGCCTTGTCCTTAAGGTGAAATAGGGCCGTGTCCTTAAGGGGTTAATAGAATATATATCAAAATATACTCTGGTCTGTGCTGGGTCGCTTCTGATGATTCTTCCTCCAACCTCTCTCAGCCTGGCCACTGCCAAGGAGGCTAAAATAGAAGCTACATGGTGGACTTGTCTGACTCTCTTCACTGCACACTTCCTCATCACTCCTCTTGTTCTCCTCCTAACTGTCAGGGATAGAGTACAGTTAGCAGGAACTGATAAATAACGACAGACTGGCTTGATCCCAAGGAAATAAGGAAAATATAGGAGGGCCCTATAAATCCCTAAGAACTCTCCCAAACTACTTAGCACATGTACAGGTCACGGTGGTAGACAAATACCTATAACTGAGTGACACCTGAACTCCCTATAGTAGTGAGGGTACGGCCACCAGCTCCCTGCACAGAATACGGAGGGATTCAGGGTCATCTAGAATCAAGCCAGCAAACAAAACACAAAGTAAACGGAATGCACTTAACTTAGAGCAAAACAACTGCAGCCTCCAGCAGCACACACTTCATCCAGGAAGTAATATAAACTGCAAGGAGAAGCAGTAAGGGAGAGAATATAAAGCAAACCAATTAATCAACATAAGAGGCAGCTGAGGGAGAGAAAGGAACTGAGCAAAGTGAAACCAAAACAAAGAATATCATACACAAGACAGGGAGGAACCTCTGACCGACCGTCCCCCAGAACTGGCGGTGACAGTACCCCCCCTTCTCCGGGTGGACTCCGGACACTCAGGACCGACCTTCTCAGGATGAGACCGATGGAAAGCCCTGATGAGACGAGTGTCCTTAATGTCCGCCAGTGGGACCCACATCCTCTCCTCAGGACCATAACCTTCCCAATGAACACACGTCTCTTATCTGCCACACGCTTATATCTCTCACTCATTTTCTTTAGATTACCCTGAATTTTTTGCCAAATAAGTGACAAGGACGAGGAAAATCTCTCCTCATCAGGTAAACCAGAAGACCCCTCTCCAGAGAATGTCCCAAACTGCGGTTGAAACCCATATGCACCAAAATTGGTGACTTATCAGAGGAGTCCTGACGACGGTTATTTAAAGCAAACTCCTCAAGGGACAAAAAAGAACACCAATTCTCCTGATTCTCCGCAACAAAACAGCGCAGATTCTGATTGACGGGTTCGGTCTGACCATTCGGTGAAAAGCAGAAGAAAACGACAACCGAACCCCCAAGCGAGAACAGAAGGCCTTCCAGAATCTGGAAACAAATTGCGTGCCCCTATCAGAAACGATGTCAGAAGGAATGCCATGTAATTTAACAATATGATCAACAAACACTTGCGCCAGCATCTCAGCATTGGGTGACCCAGGAAAAGGAATAAAATGCGCCATTTTGCTAAAATGGTCCACTACCACCAGAATCACAGTCTTCCCCGAGGGGCGAGGCAAGTCCGTAATGAAGTCCATGGACAAATGCGTCCAAGGACGGGAAGGTATGGGTAAGGGGAGGAGAGATCCCGATGGCCATGAATGAGGGACCTTGGCACGAGCGCAAGTTTTGCAGGCTGCCACAAACCCCTCAACCGTCTTACGAAATGCTGGCCACCAGAATCTGCGAGCAATGAGATCCACGGTGGCTCTACTCCCCGGGTGCCCAGCAAGAACACTGTCATTGTGCTCCCTAAAAACTTTGTGTCGCAAAGCGAGCGGCACAAATAACCTCCCAGGAGGACAAAGATCAGGTGCCTCTGCCTGGGCAGATAAAGAGCAGAGACGACCACCCCATCAGCCAAAATGGGACCTGGGTCCTCAAAGTTCCCTCTTCCCGGAAAACAACGTGACAGGGCATCCGCCTTCACATTTTTTACCTCAGGGCGGAACGTAACAACAAAATTAAACCTAGAAAAGAACAAGGACCATCTGGCCTGTCTCCGGTTCAGACGCTTGGCTGATTCCAAATAGGCCAGATTCTTATGGTCGGTAAACACAGTAATTGGGTGTCTGGCTCCCTCCAACCAATGACGCCATTCCTCAAAAGCCAATTTGATGGCCAACAACTCCCTATTTCCCACATCGCAATTTCTCTCTGCGGCGGAGAGCTTTTTTGAGAAAAAGGAACACGGTCGCCATTTAGCAGGAGAGGGACCCTGAGATAAGACCGCGCCCACCCCCACCTCAGAGGCATCCACCTCAACAATAAAAGGTAGAGAGACATCAGGTTGTACCAAAATGGGAGCGGAAGCAAAACGCTCTTTAATACTAGAAAAGGCTTGAAGCTCCTCTTCCGACCATGAGGAAAAATCCACCCCCTTTTTAGTCATATCAGTGAGTGGCTTAACAACAGAGGAATAATTCAAAATTAACTTTCTGTAATAATTAGCAAAACCCAAAAACCGCATCAGCGCCTTCTGATTTTCAGGAAGCTCCCTATCAAGCACGGCGCGGACCTTCTCTGGGTCCATCCGAAAACCAGAAGCGGAAAGAAGAAAACAAAGAAATTGAATCTCTGGAACCGCAAACACACATTTTTCAAGTTTAGCGTACAATTTATTCTCCCGCAAAATCAACAGGACCTGACATGGGTGGTCCCGATGAGTCTTGAAATCGGGAGAAAAAATCTAAATGTCATCTAGATACACCAGTACAAATTTCCCCATTAAATGATAGAAAATGCTGTTCACAAAATGTTGGAAGACGGCCGGAGCATTCATCAAACCAAAGGGCATAAGCAAGTTCTCAAAATGACCCTCCAGGGTATTGAAGGCCGTCTTCCATTTGTCCCCCTTCCTGACCCTGACAAGGTTGTATGCCCCTCTTAAATCCAACTTAGAAAAAACTTTAAACCCCACAATCTGGTTAAACAAATCCAGGATCAGAGGAAGCGGATAGGGGTCACAAATCGTGATACGGTTAAGCTCCCTGAAATCCAGACAAGGTCTTAAAGAACCATCTTTTTTTTTAACAAAGAAAAAACCAGCGGCAACAGGTGACTTCGAGGGTCTGATATGTCCCTTTCTCAGGCTCTCAGAGATATAAGTACGCATGGCGGCTCTCTCAGGTTGAGAGAGATTGTATAATCCTGATTTAGGCAGCTTGGCGCCTGGAATAAGATTAATTTTACAATTATAGTCCCGGTGAGGGGGCAACTCCTGGACGCCACTCTCGGAAAACACATCAGAAAATTCAGAGAGAAAAGAAGGTACAGTCTTGGTAGAAACCTCTGTGAGAGTTGCCGTGAGGCAATTCTCTCTGAAAAACTCACTCCAACCATTTATTTGCCTTGCTTGCCAATCAATGGTGGGGTTATGTTTAGTGAGCCAGGGTAGCCCCAACACTAGAGTAGTAGGTAATCCGCTTAAGACAAAACATGACACATCCTCAACATGAGTCTTCAAATAGATGAAACAGCACTCCAAGGTTCATATGCTGAGTATTTTATTAATTTAGCCGGACATGGTGGTACAAAAGTGCAACGTTTCGGGCAGTCAGGGTGCCCTTCATCAGGCTGGGTAACATGCTTGTGAGGAGCGGACAAGCCGGCTCTTCCGCTCCTTACAAGCGTGTCACCCAGCCTGATGAAGGGCACCCTGACTGCCCGAAACGTTGCACTTTTGTACCACCATGTCCGGCTAAATTAATAAAATACTCAGCATATAAACCTTGGAGTGCTGTCTCATCTATTTGAAGACTTATTCAGTTCCACCAGGTGGAGGTTGGAACTACCTGTGACATGCACCCACACTGGTCAGAAAAAGACAGAGTGCCGTGACCTCTACGTTACCTACATATCCTCAACATGAGTGTCACGCACAGTCAAACGGATATTTTGAACTATGCCCTTTAACGAGAAAGTGGAGCGGAATCGATAGCAAAAACAGGTATAGCTTTTTCCAAAGTGCACACCTGGAAACCATGTGTTGTAGCAAATTGACTATCAATGAGATTGACAGCTGCTCCACTAGCAACAAAAATCTCCCAAACAAAGTTCTTGCTGTCTAGCGCCACCCTGGCAGGTAGGAGAAAATCGGGAACTACAAGCAAACGGCAAATCTTCAATTTCCGCATTAACCTTGCCAATTGTAGCAAATGGAAAGTTTTTAGAGGGTTTCTTTTCCCTTTTCTTTTTATTACCCTGAGAAAACCCCATGAACCTGCTAGAAGGGCAAACATTAGCTAAATGGTTAATACCTCCACAACAGAAACATACCCTCCTCTGAGAGCTGAATCCTCTAGTATCAGAGGCAACAAAACCCAGCTGCATGGCCTCCTCCTCAGCGGGGATCGAGACAGACTGAGACCCCTGCGCACTGAATGAGACAACTCCAGTGTCCTTGGGCTGAATATGACAGGAAAGAGTAGTCTCCCCTCTCTCTCTCAGACGCCTGTCAATACGATCAGCTAGAGACATGGCGGACTCCAAAGACACTGGCCTCTCATGAAACGCAAATTCATCTTTTAATCTCTCAGAAAGACCATGACAAAATTGACTTTGGAGTGCAGCGTCATTCCAACCAGTATCAGCTGCCCACCTCCGAAATTAAGAACAATATATCTCTGCGGACTGTTTACCGTGGCATAAAAGACGCAGTTTAGATTCAGACAGAGCAATACGATCCGGATCATCATATATCTGACCCAGGGCTATAAAAAATTAATCTACGGATCGGAGGGAGCGTGCCCTCGTCGGCAGTGAAAAGGCCCAAGACTGAGCGTTATCCCTGAGCAGCGAGATGATGTTCCCCACCCTCTGCTCCTCATCACCAGAGGAATGGAGAAGTAAGCGAAAATGTAATCCGGAAGAGAGATTTTAGAAACGTATCCGGAAGAGAGATTTTAGGCTCGGAACAAACTCCATGAACGCCAGCAGAACCGGTCACCTGAAGCTGAGAAACAGTTTCACGGAGATCTGCTACCTCCAGAGAAAGACCTTGCATGCGGTCAATCAAGGCTGAAAACGGATCCATGCTTGAGACGGTTATGGCAGTTTATAATGTCAGGGATGGAGTACAGTTAGCAGGAACTGATAAATAACGACAGACTGGCTTGATTCCAAACTAAGGAAAATATAGGAGGGCCCTATAAATCCCTAAGAACTCTCCCAAACTACTTAGCACATGTACAGGTCCCGGTGGTAGACAAATACATGCCTTCGTACCTATAACTGAGTGACACCTAAATTCCCTATAGTAGTGAGGGGAACGGCCACCAGCTCCCTGCACAGAATAGGGAGGGATTCAGGGTCAGTTAGAATCAAGCCAGCAAACAAAACACAAAGTAAACGGAATGCACTTATCTTAGAGCAAAACAACTGCAGCCTCCAGCAGCACACACTTCATCCAGGAAGTAATATAAACCGCAAGGAGAAGCAGTAAGGGGGAGAATATAAAGCAAACCAATTAATCAAGATAAGATGCAGCTGAGGGAGAAAAAGGAACTGAGCAAACTGAAACCAAAACAAAGAACGCCATACACAAGACAGGGAGGAACCTCTGACCGACCGTCTCCCAGAACCGGCGGTGACACTAACTTCCTTACTGTGTCTAGCCTGTCCCTTTTATATAGGAACTAGCTGAAGGACCCGGCTTTGCACGGGTATATTTAATTTAATGGTTGTGTGTTTCTTTAGAAGATATCGACAATATCCACTATAACAGTGACATCTACAGTACCCAGCCCCCTTAACAGTGACCTCCACAGCCCCCCACCCCTTAACACTGACACCCCCACAGTGCCCCGTCTCCTTAAAATGGGACCTCCACAGCAGCTCACCCCCTTAACTTTGACCTTCACAGCAGCTTGCCCCATTAACAGTGAGTTCGACAGGTTGGCAGTGACCTCCACCGGGCCCGCCCCCTTAACAGTGACCTCTATAGCACCCGTCCTTTAACACTGACTATAGGTTACAGTCCCCTTAACTGACCTCCATCATTCCCGGGCCCCTTAACAGAGACCTCCACAGCAACTGCCCCTTTAACAATGACTGCCACAGTACCCCGCTCCCTTAACAGTGACCTCCACAGTGCCCTCCTCTTCAACAGTGACCGCCACAGTGGCCTGCCCCCTTAACAGTAACATCCAGAGCACCCTCCCCTTTAACAGTGACCTCCGCAGCAGCCACCCCTTTATTATTGAGCTCCACAGTACCCCGTCTCCTTAGCAGGGATTTCCACAATAGCCCGCCCCCTTAACAGTGACCTCCACAGAGCTCCGTTCGCTTAAAATGTGACCTCCATAACATTCCGCCCCCTTAACCGTGACCTCTACAGCAGCCCGCCCCTTAACACTGACCTCCATAGCGGACCGTCCCCTTAACTGTGACCTCCACCATTCCCTGCCCCCTTAACAGAGACCTCCACAGCACCTGCCCCCTTAACAGTGGCCTCCACAGCGGCCTGCCCCTTTAACAGTGACCTCCACAGCGGCTGCCCATTTATTAGTGACATCCACTGTACCCCTTAACAGTGATTTCCACAACACCCCTCCCCTTAACAGTGGCCTCTACAGCAATCTGCCCCTTAACACTGACCTCCACCACAGAGCTTCGTTCGCTTAAAATGTGACCTCCACAACACCCCGCCCCCTTAACAGTGACATTTACAGCACCCCGCCCCTTAACACTGACCTCCATAGCGGACCGCCCCCTTAACAGTGACCTCCACAGTGGCCCGCCCCTTTAATAGTGACCTCCACAGTGGACAGCCCTTTATCAGTGATATCCACAGTATCCCATCTTCTTAACAGGGATTTCCACAATAGCCCATCCCCTTAACAGAGCTCCGTTTGCTTAAAATGTGACCTGCACAACACCCTGCACCCTTAACAGTGACCTCTACAGCACCCCGCTCTTTTAACAGTGACCTCCACAGCGGACGCCCTTTAATAAGTGACATCGACAGTACCCCGTCTTCTTAACAGTGATTTCCACAACACCCCGCCCCCTTAACAGTCGCCTCTACAGCAATTTGCCCTTTAACACTGACCTCCATAGCGGACCGTCCCCTTAACTGTGACTTCCACAGCAGCTTTCCCTTAGGGTGGCCAGAGAGTATGGCTTTCAGACTCCCTGTCTTGGACTCTCCCACCCCTGCAGCTGACAGAAGCAGATTTTTACCTTCATTCTTTCAAACCCTTTTGGCAGCGCAGTGGGTCGGGGGCAAAATAATTTTTAATCCATTTGTTACTGAGGTGGGGGTCAGCAGCCATTTTAGCAACTGCAGTGTACTTGGAACTGCATGTGACCTGCATGTGTGCCAGCCTGCCAAGGACATCAGTCTAATTATTTTTTGGTAGCTCAGTGGAGGAAAAATTCCTTTTTTCTGGCAGGTCAAGTCCCCCTACATTACCTATTTTATAATTTTAGGGTGACAAAGTACATTTCTGTAGTTGGGGGAATAAACCTGTACTGTCATACCACAGAGCACGTTTGCATACACCACTGAAAAACCTATTTTAAAATTTTGCGGTGACATAGTGCAATTTTGCCATTGGTGGAATAAACCCGTACTGTCGTACCACAACGCTGAAAAAACTGTTTTAAATTTTTGCGGTGAAAAACTGTATTTGTGTAGTTCAGGGAATAAACTCGTACTGTTGTGCCACAGAGCACTTTTGCATACAACGCTGAAAAAACAGTTTTTTTTGCCAGTTTTGCCATATACAAACCCCTGCTCTGCATAGGTGACAGGGAAGTAAATTTTAAGAAATCATCTGTTACATTGGTGGGTGACATTTTGCCAGTTTTGCTGTATACAAACCCCTGCTCTGCATAGGTGACAGGGAGGTAAACCTCTAAAAATCATCTGTTACATTGGTGGGTGACATTTTGCCAGTTTTGCCGTATACAAACCCCTGCTCTTCATAACTGACAGCGAGGTAAATCTCTAAAAATCATCTGTTACATTAGTGGGTGACATTTTGCCAGTTTTGTCGTATACAAACCCCTGCTCTGCATAGGTTACAGGGAGGTAAATTTCTAAAAATCGTATGTTACATTCTTGGGCCATAAAGTACCCCTGCACTGCATGACTGACTTGATAACCGTGGAAATGTTACCCAACAATTTAACCGACAAATTTAATAAAATTATTTGCCTGTCACATCTGCGGCTCAGGCCGCAGGGGTCCTTGAGCACAAAATAAAGTGAATTTGTCCCACCAGAATCTAAGCGCTGGATTAACTGAATTAATTTTTACTGTCAGGTGTTCAGGAATTCCTGCACCACCAAATTCAGCACATGCGCCAGGCAAGGGATGTGTGTCAAACAGGCTAGGCCCAGAGCTGCTACGAGATTTCGCCCATTATCGCACACCACCAGGCCAGGCTTGAGGCTCAGTGACACCAACCACTCATCGGTCTGTTGTTCCATGCCCATCCACAGCTCCTGCGCGGTGTGGGGTTTGTCTCCCAAACAGATGAGTTTCAGAACAGCCTGCTGTCGTTCCACCGAACGCAGAAAGGATGAGGAGGTGGTAGAGGAGGAGGAAGCCTAATAGGAGGAGGAGGCAACAGGAGGCAAATAGAAATGCCCTGCAATCCTCGGGGGTGGAAGGACATGCGCCAAACTGCTATCCGCCTCTGGCCCAGCCGCCACTACATTTACCCAGTGTGCTGTTAGGGAGATATAACTTCCCTGCCCGTGCTTACCGGTCCACGTATTGGTGGTTATGTGGAGCTTGCCACAGATGGCGTTGCGCAGTGCACACCTGATTTTGTCCGCCACTTGGTTGTGCAGGGAAGGGATGGCTCGTCTGGAAAAGTAGTGGCGGCTCCATCCATCTCCACCAGACAGAATGACAGCATTTTAAAGGACCAGGAATTTTGAAATCCTGGCATTCAGGCATCCTGGTACTTCCTCTTTCTATTGATTTTTCTAATTGGGAGATTGACACCTGAACACTTCCATAGGATAGTGTGGAGATGCTTGGTGACGGTGAAAGAGGTGGTGTCGTTGCTGCCACATCCTCTGTTTGCGTGGTGGCAGGTGCCACTGTCACTCACTTGTGCTCAGGTTTAGAACGTTTATTTTAAATTTTTATGTATGTTATGTTATTTGAAGTTATTTCCCTATCCAAATTTGTTTGCAGAGCACTTGTCCTACTCTTACCTCCATTTAGCTTCAATTTCCAGCCCTCTAGCCCTTTCAGGGACTTTTTTTGAGACATTTTAGTGCCCCAAAGTTCGGGTCCCCTTTGACTTCAATACGGTTCGGGGTCAAGTTTGGGTCCCGAACTCTAACTTTGTGGTGAAGTTTGGCCGAACCCGGCGAACCCGAACTTCCAGGTGTTTGCTCAACTCTATTTATTATGCTAAAAAACAAAAATAACTGTATGGGTGCGGGCTAGCCTGCAGTGCAGCACAACAGCTTTCAATCTTACAGTGCTCTACAGTATTCCCCTCTCATAACTGGTCTTGTAGCACGTGCCTTATTCCTTCTGAGCAAAACGTAAGTCTAGCTTGAGTTTGTGGGAAGTTTATCAGCTCTCCAATATGAAATGTCACTTTAAGTTATGGAGTCCATGCAATGAACAACCAGCAACACTTGTGGCCTGACACAAACAGAGACCCTATCTAACTAACTACAGGCCTGGTCTCAGTCTCTAGGCGCCAACGCTGTAATGAGATGCGTGCACGATTTTACTAACCCGGGTCTGCTCTGCATTCGCTGGTGACTTTGAACCGAACAAAAACCTCTGTACCTCCCGCAATGTATGTATCTTTGCTCGTTCCTATGGATAGAATCAGGGTCTTGGATACGATCAGCTTCACTTAGCTGCCCCTCTGGTCACTGAGAGAATCTCTCATACCTGGATGCTATTGGATCGTCTGCTGACACAGTTCCTCAGTCTCAGCTCCCTCTAAGATGGCTGCTCCCTTTTTCTTCCTCTCCAGGCTCTGTGTAACCCCACCTCTCATGAATATGGAAATATATGCAGTCTGTAGCTGTGTTTAGTAAACAGCGGCATCTTGTGGCTGAACAGCAGAATGTCAGTCCAGATCATTTAATTTAATCTACACAAACAGTGTTCAGACAAAGAGAGCTGTTTCCCCATCTCACAGCTTAGCAGGGCCTGGGGGCGGATTTTTTTAAGTCCGTCTTTTGAGGGTGGCCTGAATGGTTCCCCTACCTGCCCCCTTAACAGTGTCATCCACAGCGGTCTGCCCTGTTAAAGCTGACCTACAGCAGTGAAGAAAAGTAACACCAGGTTTCCATAACAACCCAGCCAAACTATGTGCATGTAGAGACTAAGGGCCTGCGAGCTTCTATTGGCTGATAAGGGTCATGTGACCAGGCTTCTATTGGCTAATGCATTTTTTGACAATATCTCTGGAACGGTACGCCCTAGAGAGCTGAGGCCCGGTCTAAAACCTTCCCGGACACCTGATGTATCTGTGTGCCAAATGTATTGATTGTAAATGCGACAGTGCTGATTCCTTTAGCGGACATACACACACACACATACACTCAGCTTTATATATTAGATGTACCAGCACCATCTAGTGGTGACTAATGTGAAGTGCTGGCTACCAGCCTGTTAATAGGAATTTACAGCTACATACATATACAGCCACACAGACACAGGGCCCCACAACTGATACGGAGTGGAACCCTGTAGATTTGTGCCGCAACTGGTTTTGGGTCAAAATCACTGATGGAAATCACTGACTGATTTAAGTCCTCTTCAGTTCCGTTATTCCACAAAACATTTCCATATGGTTTCCGTATGCGGAATGTGTAACTTCCGTATTTTCTACTGCCCCATTAAAGTAAATGGTTCTGCATATGGGCCGCACAAAAAACGGAATGGAAGCGGAAAGAAAATACGGTCGTGTGCATGAGCCCTAACAGTAAGGGCTCATGCATACGAACATATTTTTCCGTGTTTGTTACATTTTTTTTCTTTTGTGGCCTGTATGCGGAACCATTCACGCTCTGTGTGCATTCCATATGTCCGCATGGCCGTTCTGCAAAAAAGAAAGAACGTGTCCTATACTTGTGTGTTTTCTGGACAAGGATCGACATTATTACAATAGATCCGCCAAAAAAATGGATGCAATACGTTATCTGTATTTTTGCGGATCTGTGTTTTTGCAGACCGTAAAATACATACGGTCGTGTGCATAAGGGCACCCCACCTGCTACAGCCGGGAGGCACTAAACAGGGTGTGCATGGTGGGACTACTACCTCCATCATCTGAAGAGCAACCCCATCATGACTGCACCAGCCCTAGGGTGAAGGAATTTTGGTGGAAAGAGGTTCAACCATAGCCATCAGATCAGACCCAGACCGAGGACTACCACCTCCATCCATTCCACTACTACTCGCATTCTCCTCTCAATTCTTCCCCTCTTGCAGGTGTGTGCATGATAAGAGCAGGTGTCATCATAAAGGAGTTTTCAAGATTTCTTTGAATTTCTGAAAACCCCTTTACTGCACCCCCATTAGAATGAAAATGATGTTCTAAACCTGATTCTGATTCTACAGAAATGCCGTCCCTCACAGCCGCTCCTGCTCCATGGTTAAAATGCGGGATATTATATGCGCCATCTGTCACTACTCAGTGCAATCTTGTAAAAAAGAACGTGCCACCTCTCCCAGGGGCGGAACTACCACTATAGTGGTAATGGTTACTGTGCATATTGGTGGGCGAGGACCAGGCCTTAATGGGTGACAGTCATCATTTGGGGCCCAGACCTCATCCCCGACCTGTGGTCTCCCCAGCAGCTACGATGCAGGGATGTCATCATACCTCCTGGGCTGAGTAGGGCTATGAACCAGGCATCATCCCCCGGCCTCTGTGATCTCCTGCTCAGCTCAGCAGGCACCATGAAATCACTGCATTGCATTTGCTGAAGAGAGCTCTATTTATCGGGGGACTGGAGATATATGAGCATTACTTTTAAATTTTGTTAACATCACAGTGGCTTCACTAATGTAAGGTGCAGAACTACTGTGTGCTACACTAGGTAAAAATAACTACTGTGTGCAGCACTAAAGGGGCATAACTACTGTGTGAGATACTAAGGGGGAATCACTACTGTGTGCGACACTAAGGAGGCATAACTTCTGTGTTCTACACTAATGGGGCATAACTACTGTGTGCAACACTAAGGGGGCATAGCTACTGTGTGAAATACTAGGGAAGCATAAATACTGTGTGTAACACTAAAGGTGCATAACTACTTTGTGCGACAAAAAGGGGGAATAACTACTGTGTGCGACACTAAGGGGCATAACTACTGTGCTCGACACTAATGGGGCATAACTACTGTGTGTGACACTAAGGGAGCATAACTACTGTGTGGAACACTTAGGGGGCATAACTACTGTGTGAAGCACTAAGGGAGAATAACTACGGTGTGCAACACTAAGGGGGGCAAAACGACTGTATGATCTAAAAGGATATAACTACTATGTGCGACACTAAGGTGGCATAACTACTGGGTGTAACACAAAGGGGGCATAACTACTGTGTGCATCACAAAAGTTTAAATGTTCTAAATGTATCTGATTCTACAGAAAAGCCGTCCTTCACAGCCGCCCCTTCTCCATGGTTAAAATGCGGGATATTATATGCGCCATCTGTTACTAACATAACCATAGCAAAGGCAGGTGCACTCTGCGGCAATACTAAACCCTCACACTCATGTTAAAATTGAGAGGTTAGAGCGACACATCCTACTAGGAGGACATGTCTTAAGCTCGGACACCACGCCAAGGTCTCTCAAGTAGCCCGAGACCCTACCACTCAACCTTCCTGTGCCGTACCCAACGCGCATTTCGCCCCCTGAGGAAGCTTGGCGAAACCAGCATTGGGTTGTGGGTCTTCTCCTCCTCTTTCCCGCGTTGTCATTCCGGTTTTAGGATCCAGCACTATCTGCCGGTATGTATCACATGCAGGTGTAGGTAGATATAGGCACAGCATTGGATTGGCGGCATTTTGCTGGATATCCTATATTGCTATTTACAATTTATGAGGATGTGACAACATGTGTAGTCCTGGCTTATTTAATGCACACGCTACATAAGTCTTGTGAGTCTGTATGGTGAGAGTGCACAACTCTAACTATCTCCAAGTGGTTATTTTGTATGTGCTGGCCGGTCTGGGAGGGGGAGGTGGAGAGACCTTTCTGTTTCTGCCATTGCACTTTATCTGCTATGCTGCTAAAATTTGTTGAATGTGTCAATTATGTGTCTAATATTTTTGTGGTAAAATAAAGAATGTTATTATTACATTCTATGTGTGGGTTGGCTATTTTTTTAGCTATGTTTTTGGTTGTTATTAATGCACACATAATATACTATTGCAGTTGTTGTTTTGGTGAAACTATTGGTGTTGATAGTGTTAAAATGGAATTTTGGTTATCTGAGGCCAAACTAGAATCACTAAGATTTAGCTTAGTATCGTTGTTGGCTAAGGTTAAATGTACATTAAAGGAATTGCAATCTGTGTTGGGGTCTTTAAACTTTGCATGTAGAATAATTCCAATGGGACGGGTTTTTTCCAAGAGATTATACTTTGCAACTAGAGGTCTGAAATCTCCATGGGCACACATTAGGTTGACCAGGCCTTTGAAGGATGACTTAGCTATGTGGTTAGAGTTTTTGTCAAAGTTTAATGGTAGGAGCTGCTGGCAGGAGGAATTTCAGGATTCTGATGCTTTGAATTTATATACAGATGCGGCAGGTAGCTGTGGGTTTGGCGCATTTTGGGATAATCATTGGTGCGCAGAAAAATGGCCCTCCTTTTGGATAGAGAGTGGTTTTACAAAAAATATAGTGTTATTGAAGTTGTTTCCCGTATTAGTGGCAATGGTTGTTTGGGGTAGCTTTTTTAGGAACAAGCGAATTCTCCTTTTTTCAGATAATAAGGGCGTTGTGTTTGCAATTAACACTTTGTCGTCAAAATGTGAGCGGATTGTTCGCTTATTAAGGCATTTAGTGTTATGTTGTCTATCATTTAATATTTGGTTAAAAGCTAAATATATAGAGGGTAAGTCTAATGTCATTGCGGACTCTCTATCTCGGTTTCAGTGGTCCAGATTTCGGGAATTGGCTTCAGCTGCAGAAGAAGTGGGTGTTCCTTGCCCCCTGCATTTATGGGACCTGGTGCTGGATTAATTGTAAACAGTATCCGTAATTCTTTGGCACCAAGAACGTGGGCCGCTTATGTGTCGGCCTGGGATAGTTGGTTAAATTTTGTCAATTCAGTGGAGCAGCAGGATAATGTGGATTTTGAAAGTGTTGGGCTGGGATTTGTGTCCTCTCTCTTAATGAAAAATGTATCTCCGTCCCATATTTCTAAGTTGTTAGCGGGAGTTTCCTTTTTTCAGAAGCTAGGTGGTCAAACCCCCTTGTCTTCTTTATTTCCCATCAAGCAAGTGTTAAAGGGTTACCGTAAGAGTAAATTCAGTAGTGGTGTTTCTCGTGCTATTTCTTGTGAGCTATTGCAACGGTTAATTGAGGTGCTGTCATCTGTAGCTAAGGATCAATTTGAGTTAGTGTTATTTAGAACGGCATTTATTTTAGCATTTTTTCATGCCTTTAGAATTGGTGAACTGGTTGCCCTTAAGAAATCAGATGATGCTGGATTATTGTTGTCAGACGTTCCAAGACAGATCAGTTGGGGAGAGGTCAAATGATATCTTTAAATAGTTGGGCTCAGTCTGGGCTTGGTCAGAGCTGTTAAAGCTTGGCTGCACATTAGACCGGCAGTTTAAGGTTCCTGACGAGGGCATTGGTTACCAGCCGCTCGACCCTCCTCCACAGCTTTATCAACATTACCCAGGCTGCTACCAAACCAACCCCCTTTCCTTTCATCCCTTCCCGTATCACCCCTCGAACCCCTCAAATAAGAGACAGACAACCGGGGTTGGATTTTAATTGCCACAGCAGCCGTTTATTACAAAATAAATAACATAAATTAACCAGCATAACTTAACATAACATTTATAACCCCAATCCCTTACCGTATGCAACAGCATACACCTCCTGAATACCACATGAATACCACCTCCTCAAGGGGGAGATCCTTGGGGCCCCAAAATATCCATATGATTCCACGCCGCGACGGGCCATCTTGCCTCCAGCCGTTTGACCCAGCTCGGAGACACCACTGATGACCCCAACTCCGACCAAAATTACCATGCCTCAATGGGAGTCCAGCCCCCACCGTGGGGCCCTCCCATCCTCCCCACTTACTATTACCTCCGACTCCAAGGACCTCCCCCCCGCCACCAACGGGCGGTCTTGACACCTTAAGACCGCCCGTCCCTCCACACTCTGAGGGCCACTTCAATTCCACCCTGCAGGCCCAGGCTCCACAAGTCTGTGCCGACCGCGTTTAAGTGCACCCCATCAGACCGCCAAAACGCTCCTTCTCCCTTCTCCAGCTCATGGTGCCTCACCACCAGAGCTCCATTCCTGGACATAAAACGCCCGATAGACCGGTTCACTTTCACCCGCGCTCTATTAACCCCAGCCACAGACCGAGCCCCCCGCCAAGTCTGCCTCGGCACAATATCTGACCAGACCGTGACCATGTCTGGAAACAGCGACCACAGTCTCAACATATCAAATTTTACATCCCGCACCAACTCGCGGAACGGGCGAGCCCCTAAATCATTGCCCCCCACATGTAACACTAAAACATCGGGGGCCCTGTCCCTCTGAACAAACCTATGGAATTCCGGCATGACTCCGGCCCAAACCATCCCCCGCCGCCCAATCCACCTTACCACCGCCTGCTCCCTGATGAAACCGAGCTGCCTCCCATCCGGCCGAACCGCTGCCCGCTCCGCGCCCCAAAACACAAATGAATGTCCCAAAATCCAAACGAGGGCCGGTCCGCCACCTGACACAAAAAACAAACAACAAGGAGCAACAAAGACAATGCCAACACCCCGGTTCCCCCACCCCGGCCACTCACAGCCTCTCCAGCCGAACGTACGACCCGAAACCGGACCGACTCCCACCGACCTATTCTCCTAATTACCTCATCCCCTGCACCCCAACGCGCTGCCTCCGTTGCAGCACCTATCCTGAACGAGTGTCCAGAATAACCTGCCCGACTCAACCCCAACCGCTCCAAACATCTCCTAAAAACCGCCAGAAACTGAAATCTCGACAGGTAAGACCCGTCCTCATGCACCAGCAAAGGCCCGGCCTCCCGACCACCGACCGGCCTGAACCGCTGCATGCACCGGACCGGACACATGCCGCAGCCTGGAACTTCGAAAAGCACCACCCGACGCCCTCTACCCTCCACGTCCGTCTTGGACCTACGAAGCAGGAATTCCACCCTGTCAGGGAACAGATTGACGTCCTCTCCCCGCAAACCCCCCGCTCTCCCCACAGCTAGGGACACCAATTCCCCCAAGCGTAACGCCCCTAAGAAAGCCCACGAAAAAGCTAACTGAAACAAACGGACCTCCCAGTCCGAATGACACACACTCTCCAACTGCTCCCCCATCTGCCCTAACAGCTCAAAAGACACGGGGCGTCTGCAATCAGCCACCCCCCTCGATCGCCGCCACCCCTTCAACGCCCGCGCCACCAAAAAGGATTTGGATCCGTCAACCCCCTCAAACGAAAACCAAAAGCCAGCCCGGCCATGTAACCATTAATTTTATGCACCGACCACCCCTCTTCCTTACATCTGCCCAGGAACAAAAGAAGCGGGACCTCCAAATCCCCGTCACACACCCCCAAGCCCCGGCACCAACCCTCCCAACACCCCCAGGCCTTGTCATACAAATCCCACATACCGGGCGACAAAGAAGCACGGATCAACCCCGCCACTGTGACTCCAGCACCTCCCACAGCTCGCTCGGACAGTCCAGCCCCACTTCCCGCGCCACCGGCGCCAACCGGCGGAAACGGTCCCACTGTGAACGAGAGAGAGCGTCAGCAATCTCATTCTCAACCCCGGGTACATGTACCGCCACCACCCACGCATTGATAGACAAGCACTCCAGCACCAAACGCTGCAGCAACTGTACCACCAACGGAGACGACGCCGACAAACCATTAATCGCGGTCACTACCCCCAAGTTATCACAGTGGAAACGCACCTTCCTGTCCCGAAACACTTCACCCCAGAGCAACACCGCCACCACTATGGGAAAAAGCTCCAGCAGCGCCAGATTCCTAACCCAGCCCCTCTCCACCCAGGCCGCAGGCCACTGCCCAGCACACCACTGCCCGCCGCAATACACCCCGAACCCGCAGCCACCCGCCGCATCCGAATATAACTCAAAATCAAAAGCATCAATCGTGTCCCCCATCAATATCGACCTCCCATTGTACCGTTCCAAAAAGGAGCCCCAGACCCGCAAGTCCCCCCGCAATTCCCTACCTAACCGCACAAAATGCATAGGGGAAACCACCCCTGCCGTCGCTCCGGCCAGCCGCCGACAGAAAACCCTACCCATGGGCATAATCCTGCACGCAAAGTTGAGTTTTCCCAACAACGACTGGAACTGTCGCAATCTGATCTTCCGCCGCCCTTGAGCCCTCGCCACCTCCTCCCTTAAATCCTCAAGCTTATCCAGCGGCAACCGGCACTCCATCCGCACGGTATCCAACACTATCCCTAGGAAGCTCAACTCCGTAACCGGCCCTACCGTCTTCTCCGCCGCCAGGGGCACCCCAAACTCCCGGAACAACCGCTCCAACGTATGCAACAATACCGAACAACAATGCGAACCCGGCGGACCTATGCACAAAAAATCATCTAAGTAGTGAATCAGTGACTCACAACCCAACTCCTCTTTTACCGCCCACTCCAAAAAATGTACTAAAGGTCTCGAAATACGCACACGAAAGAGAGCAGCCCATCGGCAGACAACGGTCTATGTAAAACCCACCCTCCCAAAAACAACCTAACAAGTGAATACTGTCCGGATGCACCGGCAACAAACGGAACGCGGCCTCAATGTCCGTCTTCGCCAAGAGGGACCCCCTCCCATAACGCCGCACCCAGGCAACTTCCGCGTCGAACGACGTATAAACCACTGAGCACAGCTCCGGATCTATACCATGGTTGACCGACGACCCCCTGGGAAATGATAGATGATGAATGAGGCGAAATTTATTCGCCTCCTTCTTGGGCACCACCCCCAGCGGCGACAGGCGCAAATTCTCCAGAGGCGGTTCCGCAAACGGACCCGCCATCCGCCCCAACTCAACTTCCTTCCTCAACTTATCTGTAACCACTTCCGGATTCTCACAAGCAGACTTCAAATTCTTTTTAACCAAAACCGCCTCTGACGGCACAAACGGGATCCTAAAACCAAACAAAAACCCATCCCTCAACAACTGCGCCGCGCCCCCATCAGGATACCTATTTAGGAAGGGCTCCATCCTTCCCACCAGCACCGGCGTCTCCCCCTTTGCTATGCCCCTCCCCCCGTTGCCTTCCCCCCTTGAAGCATCGCGACGCTCCGTGGGACCCACCACAAGTGGAGCACTCGTGCTTAAACTTGCACTTCGCTCCAAACTTGCAACCCCCTTCATTGAAGAGGAAACAGAGTCCCTTTCGCTTTATCATCTAAACGCTCAGCCTCCGCCGTACCAGACCCCCCAGCCTGCGTCTGCACCGACACCGAACTACCCCCCCAGTCAGCGGCGTCCCCCCAGACGGACCAGCACCCCCCGCACTAACCGTGACCCCAGGTGACCCCACACCCCCAGCCGAACCCGTGACCCCCCACGCCGGTAAAGGGGACAACCCGCCTGATCCCAAACCCGCCAACAAACCCGCCAGGCCCCCCAAAAACTGACCCAAACCTCTGCCTAAATCCCCAGAAGGGACCCCCACCGCCCCACTACCCAAACCCGCCACTACTTGTGCTAGCGAACCCCCCAAGGCCTCACCTGGCTGCCTGGGTGCTGTGACCCCATCAGCCGTCGATCCGGATTCCAGCCGTCCACTCCTCTGCGACGATCCTGCTGACAATGCTCCCAGAAGCTGTCCCCGGGCCACGCTGCAGCCCTGGACGATGTCCCTGCAGCTCTCACTGACGTCATCAAGGGGGGGGCGTGGCCAACCCGGTCTTCTTCCACCGCTGAGGGCCTGCTGCTTCCCGCCTCTTCCACTGCAGCAGCCCCGTAGCCGGCGCCATCTTGAACACGCTGGGGGGCCCTCCCGCACTCCGACACCGGGGACGGGCCCGCCGAACCTGCTCCGGATCCACTGCTGCGCCGGTCTTGTGCCAGAGGGGCCCGGGCTCGGACCCCTCGCGAGCTCCACCTACTGCCCGGATTCCTCCCGCTCCCGGACGTGCACGTAAGTGGCCGCACTGCCGCTCGGCGGAGCGGAGGGTCCCCTGTGGGGCTCCGTCTGCGGCGCTGAGCTCTGGGGGGACTCTGCTGGTCACTAAAGCGCGCCGGCGGCCTGGTCTGCCGCGGCCGGGGAGTAGGTGACTGGGGAATAGCAGGGACCCCAGCCGCCCCCCGCAGCAACTCCTGAACCGACTCCTGCAGCCACCCGGCACCATGGGTGGCCGCCGCTGCCCTCAACTGCTCAATCGCTGCCTCCAGCTCCATGCCGTGTCTCCAGCTTGTATGCAGCTCAAAAATGGCTGCTCCCCGCCCCGACCCTCGAACTTTTAACCCCTTTCCTACCACTCCCCTTTTCACCCCCCCCATCCAATCACAATCAAGGGGATGAGAGGGGGTCTCCCTAAACCAAGCCCCCCGTCATGGGCGCCTCCCCTCAGGCTTCGCCCCCAGTCCGGCTAATTCCTTTTTGTTACACAAGGATCTGAGTCTTTTGACAAGGTTTCAGTTTAAAGGGAACCTGTCACCGGGATTTTGGGTATAGAGCTGAGGACATGGGCTGCTAGATGGCCGCTAGGACATCTGCAATATCCAGTCCCCATAGCTCTGTGGGCTTTTATTGTGTAAAAAAACTGATTTGATACATATGCAAATTAACCTGAAATGAGTCCTGTCCCTGAGATGAGTCACGGACAGGACTCATCTCAGGTTAATTTGCATATGTATAAAATCAGTTTTTTTACACAATAAAAGCCCTCAGAGCTATGGGGACAGGTTCCCTTTAAGGGTACTTTCACACTAGCGTTTTGGATTTCGTTTGTGAGATCCGTTTCAGAGCTCTCACAAACGGTCCAAAACGGATCAGTTAAGACCCAATGCATTCTGAATGGATAAGGATCCGTTCAGAATGCATCAGTTAGGCTCCGTTCCGTCTCTATTCCGTTTTGGAGGCGGACACCAAATCGCAGCATGCAGCATTTTGGTGTCCGTCTGAAGAGGCGGAGCCTAACAGATCCGTTTTTTTACAATATAAGTCAATGGGGACGGATCCGTTGTCAATGACACAATATGGTGCATTTGAAAACGGATCCGTTCCCCATTGACTTTCAATGTAATTCAAAACGGATCCGTTTTGGACTTTGTCATTTTACTTTTAACTAATGCAAACGGATCCGTTCTGAACGGATACAAACGTTTGCATTAGAGGTGCGGATCCGTCTGTGCAAATAAACAGACGGATCCGCACCAACGCAAGTGTGAAAGTATCCTAATGCGTTGCTCAAGAGGAGTCTTGCTTTACTAGGATTAGGGCATTTAAAAATATCTTCTCACTCATTTCGTATTGGGGCTGCTACAGAGGCAGCAGGGTTAGGGTTAGAGGAGGCCGTTATAAAAAGATTAGGTCGCTGGAATTCTAATCGTTTTAAAGTTTATATAAGGCCGGACTTATAGTAGATTTATTTTCCTTATATTTTTCAGATGCCCAGTTTGAGGTTTGGGTGGTTGGGCATTCCTTTGTGTATTGGGCCCAGAAGAACGCCAGTAAGAGGAATTACACTAAAAATATATCTTTTGATTCTAATCAGTTTAAGATATTTTGGTGGGGAGTCAGAGGTCTACATTGGAATCATGTATTGCCCTTACTACATCTGGAGTGCCGAAGGTTGCTGATCCCTGATTTAGGTGGTAACGATGTAGGCAAAATTAGAACATTGGAGTTGCTGTGGAAGATGAAGCATGATCTAGCTTTTATAAAAAGCTTGCTGCCAGATAATTTTCTCTGAAATTGTACAAAGATTCCTTTGGTCGTCTGTTGAAGGTCGACCCTTCGAAACAACATAAGAAAAAGATTAAACAGAGCAATGTTCAAATTTTTGCCTATTCTGGGAGGGCTTAGTTACAGGCACGCTGACCTTGAAGGTTTTGTGCCTGGTTTGTATAGGTCGGAAAATGTACATTTGTCTGATGTAGGTCTTGATATTTTTAATTTAGGTTTACATAATGCATTGGAGAATTGTCTGTGTTGTTTTTTTTTTTGGGGGGGCCTCGGCCTTTTAAGCCTCGGCCTTGTGGGTAAAAGTCACCCACTGGACTTGGTGGTCATTGGTTTAATTGGTCTAGTACTTGATATTGGTTCATATCAAGTGGAGATTTACTGGTTCATTAAATTTCGGTAACCCCATAATAAAGCAAGACGTCCTAGTTTTCCAATAAAGTTGTTGATGTCTTATTTACTAGTTATATTTATGGTTGGGTTATTATGTGTCCTATGTCCTCCATGCAGGGGCCCCCCAGAGCGGATCACTTGGGGGACACATGGGGACATGGGCACTTTTTCTGTCAGGTGGTTTTAATATTCTGGTTGGTTCAGTGTTTCTGTGTAGTTGCCCCCCCCCCTCTTCTATTTTGACAGGTCTTACCTGGTTTTATCCGGATCCAGCTGGTCCTGTCAGATGATGGATGTTTGACAGCTGTCAGATGTCAGGAAGGTGATTGGCCAGATGTACAGCGGCGGGAAAATCTTCATCAGCTGATTGGAGAAGCAGTCCTGCGGCGGGAATCCCTGTGGAAATAAAAGATGGGACATCACTGTCAGCTGCTGCAGTGTCAAGAAAATCCGGACCTGAGCCCCGCGGTAACCCCATAATAAAGCAACACGTCCTATTTTTCCAACAAAGTGGTTGGTGTCTTATTTATTAGTTATATTTATGGTTGGGTTATTATGTGTCCTCCATCTGTCACCTCTCCCAGGGGCGGAACTACCACTGTAGCGGTAATTGTAGTGTACGGGAGTTGTAATGTCCGTCACTACAGAAGGGTCACTTGAGTGCTGTCGTTCCTCTCATCTATGGGGAGGCTGGTATAAGTCCTATTCATAAAATGCAATGTAATGTAATGCTATGTAATTCCCTGTTACTGTGTTATTGCTATATTCAGGCCTGCTAGGGATTTCATTCCAGCTCTAGTCACTAGAGGGAGCTAGGGAGCCCTAGTTTATATAAGGCCCAGTCAGGGAAGGGGAGAGCAGATTAGGCTGTGTCTGAGTTAAGCACAGGCCATGGGCCTGTGAAAGCAGAGCAGGCCTGGAGCCTGCAGGCTAGGAGAGGGCATTTCAGTCCCTGTAACCGGGTTCCAGATCCAAGGAGAAGGTTCCCCTCCTACGTCCATATAAGCAGAAGCAGGAGTCAAGCTGAGGCAATCCCTAGAGCAAGAGGTACTGTAATGTCAGAGGAGGTACGCAGCAAACTGGAGATTCAAGGATATAAGCCAGAAGTAGGGCATTGGGGCCTTGAAGAATAATTGCCAGTCAGGACAAGCCAGGAAGAAAGTAAGGTTCACCTGCAATTCAAAAGTCCTGTGATTTAACCCTCTGTTTACCTTGCTGGATATAAGCCTGCTGTAACTGCGACTGTACCAAAGCCTATTGTCTGCAACAAGAACTTTTTAAGAGAGTGCCTTCTGTATTACCACTTTCAATAAAGTTTGAATTCTGTTTCAAGATACAAGTCTGCACCTCCATTATTCCTACTATAAATACGGTGTGCCACCGTTTACTGGCACTGGCGTCACGAAACATCAGGGACTTAGCCATAGGCACGTTAATCTACAACACTAAGGGCACCTCATCTTGCACCTGGCTGTGTCCCTTCAGAACCCAGAGAGTGCCCCAGAGGAACAGCGTGCCGGCCTCTCCATCACTGGCATTCCCCAGGTTAGTCCCACACATTGCTCTGACTTGGGGATGCTACACCATGGACAGGTCTGAGCCATGTCGCTGGGAGTATACGCTGGGGGCGCTGGGCGCTCCTTAGTCGCTCCTGAGGTCGCCTCCATAAAATGACAATACAGGACTCTGACAATACCAGGGAAACACCTTCCTGGCAAGTCCTGCGTATTTTTAAAGTGCTGACATAAAAGAGCCCTTTCAACCTGAAATGGGGGTTAAAAGGGGATAAAGTGCAAATAAAAGCCCTTCGTCCGCACTTTAAAGATGGCGCCCGCTCCCGCACGGAGCGGGCGCATGAGCTGCGGGTAAACGCTTGATTCATCAAGCTGACACCCGCAGCTCATGTCCGCGATCGGCATCTGATCGCGCAAAAACCGAAAGTTTCACTTTCGGTTTTTGCTCCGGCTCCCCTGATGGCCACAAGGGGGAGCCGGAGCATGCATGTAGTACCCTAGGTTTCTGTGAATGAAACCTAGGTTACTACACAGTATTCCTATGGAGCCTATGACTGTAATAGGCTCCATAGGAAATATGCGATTTTCTCATACTATAAGAACTATAAGAAAGTGGTAAAAAAAAAAAAAAAAAAGTTTAAAAAATAAAAATTAAATAAAAAAAATATAAAAATTCAAATCACCCCCCTTTCCCCAAAATGAAAATAAAATAAATAAAAAAATAAAAAAATTACACATAATGGGTGTCGCAATGTGCGAAAACGCCCATACTATAATAATATTAAAAAAATATTCACCATACGGTAAACATAAAAACGGAAAGAAAGCGTCCAAATGGCTAATTCTCTATTTTTGGACGCTTCATTTCCTAAAAAAAAATGAATAAAAAGTGATCAAAACATCATACGCACCCCACAATAGTATCAATTAAAAGTTCAGATTGCCCCGCAAAAAATTAGCCCCTACACTGCTCCGTACGCATAATTACAAAAAAGTTATAGGGGTCAAAACATGGCGACAAAAAAATAAAATAAAAAAATTCCCACTTTTAATTTTTTTTTCACTATCAAAACGCAAGAAAAACTATACATATTAGGTATTGCCGGATTCGTACTGACCTGAAGAATAAAATTAACCAGTCAGTTTTATCGCAAATCGAACGTTGTAATTTAAAAACCCGTAAAACTGTGGTGAAATTGCTTTTTTGCAATTTCACCCCATTTGGAATTTTTCCCGTTTCCCACTACATCACATGCAAAAATAAATGGTAGCGTTAAAAAGTACAACTTGTCCCATAAAAAATAAGCCGTCATATGGCTATGTGAGCGGAAATATAAAAAATGTTATGGCTTTTGGAAGGCAGGGAGCGCAAAACAAAACGCAAAAATCCCAAAACCCCGGTCCTTAACCACTTCAGCCCCCTAAGCTTAAACACCCTTAATGACCAGGCCACTTTTTACAATTCCGCACTACACTACTTTACCCGTTTATTGCTCCGTCATGCAACTTACCACCCAAATGAATTTTACCTCCTTTTCTTCTCACTAATAGAGCTTTCATTTGGTGGTATTTCATTGTTGCTGACGTTTTTACTTTTGCTATTAATCAAAAATTACCGAAATTTTTGCAAAAAATGTCATTTTTCACTTTCTGTTGTAATTTTTTTAAAAACTACATTTCTATATAAATTTTTCATAAAATTTATTGTTCTACATGTCTTTGATAAAAAAAATACAATAAGTGTGTATTTATTGGTTTGGGTAAAAGTTATAGCGTTTACAAACTATGGTGCAAAAAAGTGAATTTCTGCATTTTGAAGCAGCTCTGACTTTCTGAGCGCCTGTCATGTTTCTTCAGGTGCTAGAATGCCAGGATAGTATAAATACCCCCAAATCACACCATTTTAGAAAGAAGACACCCCAAAGTATTCATGGAGGGCATGG
>CM065590.1:288655009-288695307 GCA_033119425.1 Bufotes viridis
CCGTGTGGGAAGCTATGTACCAAAACTAGCATTTTAAAAATTCTGGTGTCCAATTTGCAGCAGTTTTCTTGTAATTAATACCGGAAAAAGGAATTATATCATCCAGTGTGGGAATTTATGTACACAAACTAGCATTTTAAAAATTCTGGTGTCCAATTAGCAGCAGTCTTCTTGTAATTAATACTGCAAAAAGGCATTACATTGTCCAGTGTTGTAATTTTGGTGAAAAAAGGCCAATTTAATCAATCTGGTGTTTGTTAGACCAGAAACAGTAGGCCTCACGTTTTTACTCTTTTAAAAGGAATTAATACCGCAAAAAGGCATTACATTGTCCAGTGTTGTAATTTTGGTGAAAAAGGCCAATTTAATCAATCTGGTGTTTGTTAGACCAGAAACAGTAGGCCTCACGTTTTTACTCCTGTAAAAGGAATTATATCTCCCGTGTGGGAAGCTATGTACCAAAACTAGCATTTTAAAAATTCTGGTGTCCAATTAGCAGCAGTCTTCTTGTAATTAATACCGCAAAAAGGCATTACATTGTCCAGTGTTGTAATTTTGGTGAAAAAAGCCCAATTTAATCAATCTGGTGTTTGTTAGACCAGAAACAGTAGGCAGCACGTTTTTACTCCTGTAAAAGGAATTAATACCGGAAAAAGGCATTACATTGTCCAGTGTTGTAATTTTGGTGAAAAAAGGCCAATTTAATCAATCCGGTGTTTGTTAGACCAGAAACAGTAGGCCTCACGTTTTTACTCCTGTAAAAGGAATTATATCTTCCCGTGTGGGAAGCTATGTACCAAAACTAGCATTTTAAAAATTCTGGTGTCCAATTTGCAGCAGTTTTCTTGTAATTAATACCGGAAAAAGGAATTATATCTTCCAGTGTGGGAATTTATGTACACAAACTAGCATTTTAAAAATTCTGGTGTCCAATTAGCAGCAGTCTTCTTGTAATTAATACCGCAAAAAGGCATTACATTGTCCAGTGTTGTAATTTTGGTGAAAAAAAGGCCAATTTAATCAATCTGGTGTTTGTTAGACCAGAAACAGTAGGCCTCACGTTTTTACTCCTGTAAAAGGAATTATATCTTCCTGTGTGGGAAGCTATGTACCAAAACTAGCATTTTAAAAATTCTGGTGTCCAATTTGCAGCAGTTTTCTTGTAATTAATACCGGAAAAAGGAATTATATCTTCCAGTGTGGGAATTTATGTACACAAACTAGCATTTTAAAAATTCTGGTGTCCAATTAGCAGCAGTCTTCTTGTAATTAATACCGCAAAAAGGCATTACATTGTCCAGTGTTGTAATTTTGGTGAAAAAAGGCCAATTTAATCAATCTGGTGTTTGTTAGACCAGAAACAGTAGGCCTCACGTTTTACTCTTTTAAAAGGAATTAATACCGCAAAAAGGCATTACATTGTCCAGTGTTGTAATTTTTGTGAAAAAGGCCAATTTAATCAATCTGGTGTTTGTTAGACCAGAAACAGTAGGCCTCACGTTTTTACTCCTGTAAAAAGGAATTATATCTCCCCGTGTGGGAAGCTATGTACCAAAACTAGCATTTTAAAAATTCTGGTGTCCAATTAGCAGCAGTCTTCTTGTAATTAATACCGCAAAAAGGCATTACATTGTCCAGTGTTGTAATTTTGGTGAAAAAAAGCCCAATTTAATCAATCTGGTGTTTGTTAGACCAGAAAAAGTAGGCAGCTCTTTTTTACTCCTGTAAAAAGGAATTAATACCGGAAAAAGGCATTACATTGTCCAGTGTTGTAATTTTGGTGAAAAAAGGCCAATTTAATCAATCCGGTGTTTGTTAGACCAGAAACAGTAGGCCTCACGTTTTTACTCCTGTAAAAATGAATTATATCTCCCCGTGTGGGAAGCTATGTACCAAAACTAGCATTTTAAAAATTCTGGTGTCCAATTTGCAGCAGTTTTCTTGTAATTAATACCGGAAAAAGGAATTATATCATCCAGTGTGGGAATTTATGTACACAAACTAGCATTTTAAAAATTCTGGTGTCCAATTAGCAGCAGTCTTCTTGTAATTAATACTGCAAAAAGGCATTACATTTTCCAGTGTTGTAATTTTGGTGAAAAAAAGCCCAATTTAATCAATCTGGTGTTTGTTAGACCAGAAACAGTAGGCAGCACGTTTTTACTCCTGTAAAAAGGAATTAATACCGTTAAAAGGCATTACATTGTCCAGTGTTGTAATTTTGGTGAAAAAAGTCCAATTTAATCAATCCGGTGTTTGTTAGACCAGAAACAGTAGGCCTCACGTTTTTACTCCTGTAAAAAGGAATTATATCTTCCCGTGTGGGAAGCTATGTACCAAAACTAGCATTTTAAAAATTCTGGTGTCCAATTTGCAGCAGTTTTCTTGTAATTAATACCGCAAAAAGGCATTACATTGTCCAGTGTTGTAATTTTGGTGAAAAAAAGGCCAATTTAATCAATCTGGTGTTTGTTAGACCAGAAACAGTAGGCCTCACGTTTTTACTCCTGTAAAAGGAATTATATCTTCCTGTGTGGGAAGCTATGTACCAAAACTAGCATTTTAAAAATTCTGGTGTCCAATTTGCAGCAGTTTTCTTGTAATTAATACCGGAAAAAGGAATTATATCTTCCAGTGTGGGAATTTATGTACACAAACTAGCATTTTAAAAATTCTGGTGTCCAATTAGCAGCAGTCTTCTTGTAATTAATACCGCAAAAGGCATTACATTGTCCAGTGTTGTAATTTTGGTGAAAAAAAGGCCAATTTAATCAATCTGGTGTTTGTTAGACCAGAAACAGTAGGCCTCACGTTTTTACTCTTTTAAAAAGGAATTAATACCGCAAAAAGGCATTACATTGTCCAGTGTTGTAATTTTGGTGAAAAAAAGGCCAATTTAATCAATCTGGTGTTTGTTAGACCAGAAACAGTAGGCCGCACGTTTTTACTCCTGTAAAAAGGAATTATATCTCCCCGTGTGGGAAGCTATGTACCAAAACTAGCATTTAAAAAATTCTGGTGTCCAATTTGCAGCAGTTTTCTTGTAATTAATACCGGAAAAAGGAATTATATCTTCCAGAGTGGGAATTTATGTACACAAACTAGCATTTTAAAAATTCTGGTGTCCAATTAGCAGCAGTCTTCTTGTAATTAATACCGCAAAAAGGCATTACATTGTCCAGTGTTGTAATTTTGGTGAAAAAAGGCCAATTTAATCAATCTGGTGTTTGTTAGACCAGAAACAGTAGGCCTCACGTTTTACTCTTTTAAAAGGAATTAATACCGCAAAAGGCATTACATTGTCCAGTGTTGTAATTTTGGTGAAAAAAGGCCAATTTAATCAATCTGGTGTTTGTTAGACCAGAAACAGTAGGCCTCACGTTTTTACTCCTGTAAAAGGAATTATATCTCCCGTGTGGGAAGCTATGTACCAAAACTAGCATTTTAAAAATTCTGGTGTCCAATTAGCAGCAGTCTTCTTGTAATTAATACCGCAAAAGGCATTACATTGTCCAGTGTTGTAATTTTGGTGAAAAAAAGCCCAATTTAATCAATCTGGTGTTTGTTAGACCAGAAACAGTAGGCAGCACGTTTTTACTCCTGTAAAAGGAATTAATACCGGAAAAAGGCATTACATTGTCCAGTGTTGTAATTTTGGTGAAAAAAGGCCAATTTAATCAATCCGGTGTTTGTTAGACCAGAAACAGTAGGCCTCACGTTTTTACTCCTGTAAAAGGAATTATATCTTCCCGTGTGGGAAGCTATGTACCAAAACTAGCATTTTAAAAATTCTGGTGTCCAATTTGCAGCAGTTTTCTTGTAATTAATACCGGAAAAGGAATTATATCTTCCAGTGTGGGAATTTATGTACACAAACTAGCATTTTAAAAATTCTGGTGTCCAATTAGCAGCAGTCTTCTTGTAATTAATACCGCAAAAGGCATTACATTGTCCAGTGTTGTAATTTTGGTGAAAAAAAGGCCAATTTAATCAATCTGGTGTTTGTTAGACCAGAAACAGTAGGCCTCACGTTTTACTCCTGTAAAAGGAATTATATCTTCCTGTGTGGGAAGCTATGTACCAAAACTAGCATTTTAAAAATTCTGGTGTCCAATTTGCAGCAGTTTTCTTGTAATTAATACCGGAAAAAGGAATTATATCTTCCAGTGTGGGAATTTATGTACACAAACTAGCATTTTAAAAATTCTGGTGTCCAATTAGCAGCAGTCTTCTTGTAATTAATACCGCAAAAGGCATTACATTGTCCAGTGTTGTAATTTTGGTGAAAAAGGCCAATTTAATCAATCTGGTGTTTGTTAGACCAGAAACAGTAGGCCTCACGTTTTTACTCTTTTAAAAAGGAATTAATACCGCAAAAAGGCATTACATTGTCCAGTGTTGTAATTTTTGTGAAAAAAGGCCAATTTAATCAATCTGGTGTTTGTTAGACCAGAAACAGTAGGCCTCACGTTTTTACTCCTGTAAAAAGGAATTATATCTCCCGTGTGGGAAGCTATGTACCAAAACTAGCATTTTAAAAATTCTGGTGTCCAATTAGCAGCAGTCTTCTTGTAATTAATACCGCAAAAAGGCATTACATTGTCCAGTGTTGTAATTTTGGTGAAAAAAAGCCCAATTTAATCAATCTGGTGTTTGTTAGACTAGAAAAAGTAGGCAGCTCTTTTTTACTCCTGTAAAAAGGAATTAATACCGGAAAAAGGCATTACATTGTCCAGTGTTGTAATTTTGGTGAAAAAAGGCCAATTTAATCAATCCGGTGTTTGTTAGACCAGAAACAGTAGGCCTCACGTTTTACTCCTGTAAAAATGAATTATATCTCCCGTGTGGGAAGCTATGTACCAAAACTAGCATTTTAAAAATTCTGGTGTCCAATTTGCAGCAGTTTTCTTGTAATTAATACCGGAAAAAGGAATTATATCATCCAGTGTGGGAATTTATGTACACAAACTAGCATTTTAAAAATTCTGGTGTCCAATTAGCAGCAGTCTTCTTGTAATTAATACTGCAAAAAGGCATTACATTGTCCAGTGTTGTAATTTTGGTGAAAAAAAGCCCAATTTAATCAATCTGGTGTTTGTTAGACCAGAAACAGTAGGCAGCACGTTTTACTCCTGTAAAAGGAATTAATACCGTAAAAGGCATTACATTGTCCAGTGTTGTAATTTTGGTGAAAAAAGGCCAATTTAATCAATCCGGTGTTTGTTAGACCAGAAACAGTAGGCCTCACGTTTTTACTCCTGTAAAAGGAATTATATCTTCCGTGTGGGAAGCTATGTACCAAAACTAGCATTTTAAAAATTCTGGTGTCCAATTTGCAGCAGTTTTCTTGTAATTAATACCGCAAAAGGCATTACATTGTCCAGTGTTGTAATTTTGGTGAAAAAAAGGCCAATTTAATCAATCTGGTGTTTGTTAGACCAGAAACAGTAGGCCTCACGTTTTACTCCTGTAAAAGGAATTATATCTTCCTGTGTGGGAAGCTATGTACCAAAACTAGCATTTTAAAAATTCTGGTGTCCAATTTGCAGCAGTTTTCTTGTAATTAATACCGGAAAAAGGAATTATATCTTCCAGTGTGGGAATTTATGTACACAAACTAGCATTTTAAAAATTCTGGTGTCCAATTAGCAGCAGTCTTCTTGTAATTAATACCGCAAAAGGCATTACATTGTCCAGTGTTGTAATTTTGGTGAAAAAAAGGCCAATTTAATCAATCTGGTGTTTGTTAGACCAGAAACAGTAGGCCTCACGTTTTTACTCTTTTAAAAGGAATTAATACCGCAAAAAGGCATTACATTGTCCAGTGTTGTAATTTTGGTGAAAAAAGGCCAATTTAATCAATCTGGTGTTTGTTAGACCAGAAACAGTAGGCCTCACGTTTTTACTCCTGTAAAAAGGAATTATATCTCCCTGTGTGGGAAGCTATGTACCAAAACTAGCATTTAAAAAATTCTGGTGTCCAATTTGCAGCAGTTTACTTGTAATTAATACCGGAAAAAGGAATTATATCTTCCAGAGTGGGAATTTATGTACACAAACTAGCATTTTAAAAATTCTGGTGTCCAATTAGCAGCAGTCTTCTTGTAATTAATACCGCAAAAAGGCATTACATTGTCCAGTGTTGTAATTTTGGTGAAAAAAAGGCCAATTTAATCAATCTGGTGTTTGTTAGACCAGAAACAGTAGGCCTCACGTTTTTACTCTTTTAAAAAGGAATTAATACCGCAAAAAGGCATTACATTGTCCAGTGTTGTAATTTTGGTGAAAAAAGGCCAATTTAATCAATCTGGTGTTTGTTAGACCAGAAACAGTAGGCCTCACGTTTTTACTCCTGTAAAAGGAATTATATCTCCCCGTGTGGGAAGCTATGTACCAAAACTAGCATTTTAAAAATTCTGGTGTCCAATTTGCAGCAGTTTTCTTGTAATTAATACCGGAAAAAGGAATTATATCATCCAGTGTGGGAATTTATGTACACAAACTAGCATTTTAAAAATTCTGGTGTCCAATTAGCAGCAGTCTTCTTGTAATTAATACTGCAAAAAGGCATTACATTGTCCAGTGTTGTAATTTTGGTGAAAAAAAGGCCAATTTAATCAATCTGGTGTTTGTTAGACCAGAAACAGTAGGCCTAAAGTTTTTACTCTTTTAAAAAGGAATTAATACCGCAAAAAGGCATTACATTGTCCAGTGTTGTAATTTTGGTGAAAAAAGGCCAATTTAATCAATCTGGTGTTTGTTAGACCAGAAACAGTAGGCCTCACGTTTTTACTCCTGTAAAAGGAATTATATCTCCCGTGTGGGAAGCTATGTACCAAAACTAGCATTTTAAAAATTCTGGTGTCCAATTAGCAGCAGTCTTCTTGTAATTAATACCGCAAAAAGGCATTACATTGTCCAGTGTTGTAATTTTGGTGAAAAAAAGCCCAATTTAATCAATCTGGTGTTTGTTAGACCAGAAACAGTAGGCAGCACGTTTTTACTCCTGTAAAAGGAATTAATACCGGAAAAAGGCATTACATTGTCCAGTGTTGTAATTTTGGTGAAAAAAGGCCAATTTAATCAATCCGGTGTTTGTTAGACCAGAAACAGTAGGCCTCACGTTTTTACTCCTGTAAAAGGAATTATATCTTCCCGTGTGGGAAGCTATGTACCAAAACTAGCATTTTAAAAATTCTGGTGTCCAATTTGCAGCAGTTTTCTTGTAATTAATACCGGAAAAAGGAATTATATCTTCCAGTGTGGGAATTTATGTACACAAACTAGCATTTTAAAAATTCTGGTGTCCAATTAGCAGCAGTCTTCTTGTAATTAATACCGCAAAAAGGCATTACATTGTCCAGTGTTGTAATTTTGGTGAAAAAAAGGCCAATTTAATCAATCTGGTGTTTGTTAGACCAGAAACAGTAGGCCTCACGTTTTTACTCCTGTAAAAGGAATTATATCTTCCTGTGTGGGAAGCTATGTACCAAAACTAGCATTTTAAAAATTCTGGTGTCCAATTTGCAGCAGTTTTCTTGTAATTAATACCGGAAAAAGGAATTATATCTTCCAGTGTGGGAATTTATGTACACAAACTAGCATTTTAAAAATTCTGGTGTCCAATTAGCAGCAGTCTTCTTGTAATTAATACCGCAAAAGGCATTACATTGTCCAGTGTTGTAATTTTGGTGAAAAAAGGCCAATTTAATCAATCTGGTGTTTGTTAGACCAGAAACAGTAGGCCTCACGTTTTTACTCTTTTAAAAGGAATTAATACCGCAAAAAGGCATTACATTGTCCAGTGTTGTAATTTTTGTGAAAAAAGGCCAATTTAATCAATCTGGTGTTTGTTAGACCAGAAACAGTAGGCCTCACGTTTTTACTCCTGTAAAAGGAATTATATCTCCCGTGTGGGAAGCTATGTACCAAAACTAGCATTTTAAAAATTCTGGTGTCCAATTAGCAGCAGTCTTCTTGTAATTAATACCGCAAAAGGCATTACATTGTCCAGTGTTGTAATTTTGGTGAAAAAAGCCCAATTTAATCAATCTGGTGTTTGTTAGACCAGAAAAAGTAGGCAGCTCTTTTTACTCCTGTAAAAGGAATTAATACCGAAAAAGGCATTACATTGTCCAGTGTTGTAATTTTGGTGAAAAAAGGCCAATTTAATCAATCTGGTGTTTGTTAGACCAGAAACAGTAGGCCTCACGTTTTTACTCCTGTAAAATGAATTATATCTCCCGTGTGGGAAGCTATGTACCAAAACTAGCATTTTAAAAATTCTGGTGTCCAATTTGCAGCAGTTTTCTTGTAATTAATACCGGAAAAAGGAATTATATCATCCAGTGTGGGAATTTATGTACACAAACTAGCATTTTAAAAATTCTGGTGTCCAATTAGCAGCAGTCTTCTTGTAATTAATACTGCAAAAAGGCATTACATTGTCCAGTGTTGTAATTTTGGTGAAAAAAGGCCAATTTAATCAATCTGGTGTTTGTTAGACCAGAAACAGTAGGCCTCACGTTTTTACTCTTTTAAAAGGAATTAATACCGCAAAAGGCATTACATTGTCCAGTGTTGTAATTTTGGTGAAAAAGGCCAATTTAATCAATCTGGTGTTTGTTAGACCAGAAACAGTAGGCCTCACGTTTTACTCCTGTAAAAGGAATTATATCTCCCGTGTGGGAAGCTATGTACCAAAACTAGCATTTTAAAAATTCTGGTGTCCAATTAGCAGCAGTCTTCTTGTAATTAATACCGCAAAAAGGCATTACATTGTCCAGTGTTGTAATTTTGGTGAAAAAAGCCCAATTTAATCAATCTGGTGTTTGTTAGACCAGAAACAGTAGGCAGCACGTTTTACTCCTGTAAAAGGAATTAATACCGGAAAAAGGCATTACATTGTCCAGTGTTGTAATTTTGGTGAAAAAAGGCCAATTTAATCAATCCGGTGTTTGTTAGACCAGAAACAGTAGGCCTCACGTTTTTACTCCTGTAAAAGGAATTATATCTTCCCGTGTGGGAAGCTATGTACCAAAACTAGCATTTTAAAAATTCTGGTGTCCAATTTGCAGCAGTTTTCTTGTAATTAATACCGGAAAAGGAATTATATCTTCCAGTGTGGGAATTTATGTACACAAACTAGCATTTTAAAAATTCTGGTGTCCAATTAGCAGCAGTCTTCTTGTAATTAATACCGCAAAAGGCATTACATTGTCCAGTGTTGTAATTTTGGTGAAAAAAAGGCCAATTTAATCAATCTGGTGTTTGTTAGACCAGAAACAGTAGGCCTCACGTTTTTACTCCTGTAAAAGGAATTATATCTTCCTGTGTGGGAAGCTATGTACCAAAACTAGCATTTTAAAAATTCTGGTGTCCAATTTGCAGCAGTTTTCTTGTAATTAATACCGGAAAAAGGAATTATATCTTCCAGTGTGGGAATTTATGTACACAAACTAGCATTTTAAAAATTCTGGTGTCCAATTAGCAGCAGTCTTCTTGTAATTAATACCGCAAAAGGCATTACATTGTCCAGTGTTGTAATTTTGGTGAAAAAAGGCCAATTTAATCAATCTGGTGTTTGTTAGACCAGAAACAGTAGGCCTCACGTTTTACTCTTTTAAAAAGGAATTAATACCGCAAAAAGGCATTACATTGTCCAGTGTTGTAATTTTGGTGAAAAAGGCCAATTTAATCAATCTGGTGTTTGTTAGACCAGAAACAGTAGGCCTCACGTTTTTACTCCTGTAAAAGGAATTATATCTCCCGTGTGGGAAGCTATGTACCAAAACTAGCATTTTAAAAATTCTGGTGTCCAATTAGCAGCAGTCTTCTTGTAATTAATACCGCAAAAGGCATTACATTGTCCAGTGTTGTAATTTTGGTGAAAAAAGCCCAATTTAATCAATCTGGTGTTTGTTAGACCAGAAAAGTAGGCAGCTCTTTTTACTCCTGTAAAAGGAATTAATACCGGAAAAGGCATTACATTGTCCAGTGTTGTAATTTTGGTGAAAAAAGGCCAATTTAATCAATCCGGTGTTTGTTAGACCAGAAACAGTAGGCCTCACGTTTTACTCCTGTAAAAGGAATTATATCTCCCGTGTGGGAAGCTATGTACCAAAACTAGCATTTTAAAAATTCTGGTGTCCAATTTGCAGCAGTTTTCTTGTAATTAATACCGGAAAAGGAATTATATCTTCCAGTGTGGGAATTTATGTACACAAACTAGCATTTTAAAAATTCTGGTGTCCAATTAGCAGCAGTCTTCTTGTAATTAATACCGCAAAAAGGCATTACATTGTCCAGTGTTGTAATTTTGGTGAAAAAAGCCCAATTTAATCAATCTGGTATTTGTTAGACCAGAAACAGTAGGCAGCACGTTTTTACTCCTGTAAAAAGGAATTAATACCGGAAAAAGGCATTACATTGTCCAGTGTTGTAATTTTGGTGAAAAAAAGGCCAATTTAATCAATCTGGTGTTAGTTAGACCAGAAACAGAACGCCGCACGTTTTTACTCCTGTAAAAAGGAATTATATCTCCCCGTGTGGGAATCTATGTACCAAAACTAGCATTTAAAAAATTCTGGTGTCCAATTTGCAGCAGTTTTCTTGTAATTAATACCGGAAAAAGGAATTATATCTTTTAAATAATATATTTTATTGTGGTGCGAGTTGAATCGCAACAATGAGGAAACATTCTATTAAGGGACGAGGACGCGGTCGTGGTGGTGTCCGTGGAGCCTCTGTTGCTGACAGAGGACGTGGCCGTTCGGCCTCAGGCGCACAAAGTAGTGAACCAACTCCCTCAAGTAGCTGGCAAAATTTACAGCGATATTTGGTGGGGCCCAATGCCGTTATGAGGATGGTAAGGCCTGAGCAGGTACAGGCATTATTCGATTGGGTGGCCGACAGTGCTTCCAGCACGTTCACCACATTGTCTTCCGCCCAGTCTTCTGCGGAAAGCGCACAGGTGGCACCTGAAAACCAAGCCCATCAGTCTGTCACATCACCCCCATGCATATCAGGGAAACTGGCTGAGCCTCAAGTTATGCAGCAGTCTCTTATTCTGTTTGAAGACTCTGCTCCCACGGTTTTCCAGGGGCGTCCACCTAGCCCTTCCCCAGCGGTGGAAGACATTTCATGCACTGAAGCACAACCACATATGTATCCAGATGATGAGGACATGGGAATATCACCACAGCAGAGTGACCGAGTCTCTGATGATGACGAAACACTGGTGCCCACTGCCGCGTCTTATTGCAGTGTGCAGACTGAACAGGAGGAGGTCAGGGAGGAAGACTGGGTGGAAGACGATGCAGAGGACGATGAGGTCTTAGACCACACATGGACTGAAGGTCGTGCCGCTGACTTAAATAGTTCAGAGGAAGAGGCAGTGGTGAGACCGAGACAACAGCGAAGCCAAAGAGGGAGCAGGGGGCAAAAGCAGAACAGCCGCCGTCCAGAGAGTTCGCCTGCTATTGGCCAGCGCCAACAGGGACCCAGCACCCCAAAGGCATCTTCAAGGAGTTCCCTGGCATGGCACTTCTTCAAACAATGTGCTGACGACAAGACCAGAGTGGTTTGCACGCTGTGCCATCAGACCCTGAGGCGAGGCATTAACGTTCTTAACCTGAGCACCACCAGCATGATCAGGCATCTACATGCAAAGCATGAACTGCAGTGGAGTACACACTTTAAAAAAAAGGAACCCGCTCAGGCTCCCCCTGCTCCCTCTAGCGCTGCTGCCTCGGCTTCCTCCTCGAGAGGAATGTTGCCACCTGCCGAGCAGCAAACAGAGGATGTGCCACCGACACCACCACCACCACCGCCACCGTCACCTAGCGTCTCCACTATTTCACACAGCAGCGTTCAGCTCTCCATCTCTCAAACCTTTGAGAGGAAGCGCAAATTCCCACCTAGTCACCCTCGAGCCCTTGGCCTGAATGCCAGCATTTCTAAACTACTGGCCTTTGAAATGCTGTCATTCTGGCTGGTGGACACAGACAGCTTCAAACAGCTGATGGCCATGGCTGTCCCCCAGTATGTGGTTCCCAGCCGCCACTACTTCTCCAAGACAGCCGTGCCTTCCCTGCACATGCAAGTGTCCGATAAAATCAAGAGTGCACTGCGCAACGCCATTTGTGGCAAGGTCCACCTAACCACAGATACGTGGACCAGTAAGCACGGCCAGGGATGCTATATATCACTAACTGCACACTGGGTAAATGTAGTGGCGGCTGGGCCCCAGGCGGAGAGTTCCTTGTCGCACGTCCTTCCGCCGCCAAGGATCACAGGGCATCATTCTTTGCCTCCTGTAGCCTCCTCCTCCTACTCGGCTTCCTCCTCCTCTGCTTCCACCAGCTCATCCAGTCAGCCACACACCTTCACCACGAACTTCAGCACAGCCCGGGGTAAACGTCAGCAGGCCATTCTGAAACTCATATGTTTGGGGGACAGGCCCCACACCGCGCAGGAGTTGTGGCGGGGTATTGAACAACAGACCGACCAGTGGTTGCTGCCGGGGGGCCTTGCCTGGCGCATGTGCTGAATTTGGTGGTGCAAAAGTTCATTCACAACTACCCAGACATGTCAGAGCTGCTGCATAAAGTGCGGGCCGTCTGTGCGCGCTTCCGGCGTTCACATCCTGCCGCTGCTCGCCTGTCAGCGCTACAGCGGAACTTCGGCCTTCCCGCTCACCGCCTAATATGCGACGTGCCCACCCGGTGGAACTCCACCTTGCACATGCTGGAGAGACTGTGCGAGCAGCAGCAGGCCATAGTGGAGTTTCAGCTGCAGCACGCACAGGTCAGTCGCACTGCGGAACAGCACCACTTCACCACCAATGATTGGGACCCAATGCGAGACCTGTGTGCCCTGTTGCGCTATTTAGAGTACGCCACCAACATAGCCAGTGGCGATGCCACTGTTATCAGCGTGACGATACCAATTCTATGTCTCCTAGAGAAAACGCTTAGGGCGATGATGGAAGAGGAGGTGGGCCAGGGCCAGGAGGAGGAGGAGGAGGATGACGGGTCGTTTTTAGCACTTTCAGGCCAGTCTGTTAGAAGTGGCTCAGAGGGAGGTTTTTTGCAACAGCAGAGGGCAGGTACAAATGTGGCCAGCCAGGGACCACTACTGGAGGACGAGGAGGATGAGGAGGAGGTGGAGAAGGATGAGGATGAAGCAGGTTCACAGCGGGGTGGCGCCCAGCACAGCGCAGGCACATCCCTGGTGCGTGGCTGGGAGGATACAGAGGATGATGACGATACGCCTCCCACAGAGGACAGCTTGTCCCTACCTCTGGGGAGCCTGGCAAACATGAGCTATTACATGCTGCAGTGCCTGCGCAATGACAGCACAGTTTTTAACGTGCGCTGACTACTGGGTGGCCACCCTGCTGGATCCACGGTACAAAGACAATGTGCCCACTTTACTTCCTGCACTGGAGCGTGATAGGAAGATGCGCGAGTACAAGCGCACACTGGTAGACGCGCTCCTGAGAGCATTCCCAACTGTCACAGGGGAACAGGTGGAAGGCCAAGGCAGAGGAGGAGCTAGAGGTCGCCCATGCAGCAGTGTCACAGCCAGCTCCTCTGAGGGCAGGGTTAGCATGGCAGAAATGTGGAAAAGTTTTGTCTCCACGGCACAGCTAACTGCCCCACCACCTGATACGGAACGCGTTAGCAGGAGGCAACATTTCACTAACATGGTTGAACAGTACGTCTGCACACAACTCCACGTACTGACGGATGGTTCGGCCCCATTCAACTTCTGGGTTTCCAAATTGTCCACGTGGCCAGAATTAGCATGTTATGCCTTGGAGGTGCTGGCCTGCCCGGCGGCCAGCATTTTATCTGAACGTGTATTCAGCACGGCAGGGGGCGTCATTACTGACAAACGCAGCCGCCTGTCCGCAGCCAACGTGGACAAGCTGACGTTTATAAAAATGAACCAGGCATGGATCCCACAAGACCTGACCCTCCCTTGTGCAGAGTAGTCCTTAATAACTGCCTTAAACCATGTTGTCTTGTACTCCTGGCCACTTCTTCATTGAAAAATCAATTTTTGAAATTAAGTAGGATCTTGGTGTGCAACCCAGAGTTGAATGAACCTTCCCTCTGTCTGGGTGCCGGGGCCAAAGTACATGAAAGTGTCCTTCTCCTGTGCAGGGTGATATGAATGTTATACTTGTGCTGTCTGACATGTCTCCTTTGTGTGGGTGCAGGGGCCAAAGTCACTGAAAGCGGCCTTCTCCTGTGCTGGCTGATATAAATGCCTGAATCTCTGCTGTGGGACCTCTCTCCTCTTTCTGGGTGCAGGGGTCAAAGAAACAAAAGGTGGCCTACTCCTGTGGTGGTTGACATGATGCCTGATTCTCTGCTGTGGGACCTCTCTCCTCCGTGTGGCTGCAGGGGTCAAAGTCTCTAAAAGTGCCCTTCTCCTGTGGTGGTTGATGTAAAACTGATGCTTGTGCTATCTGACCTGTCTCCTCTGTGTCGGTGCTAAGGCCTAAGTCACTGAAAGCGGCCTTCTCCTGTGCTGGCTGATATAAATGCCTGAATCTCTGCTGTGGGACCTCTCTCCTCCGTGTGGCTGCAGGGGTCAAAGTCTCTAAAAGTGCCCTTCTCCTGTGTTGGTTGATCTAAAACTGATGCTTGTGCTATCTGACCTGTCTCCTCTGTGTCGGTGCTAAGGCCTAACTCACTGAAAGTGGCCTTGTCATGTGCTGGGTGATAAAAATGTGATACAAGTGCCATCTGACATGGTTGAAGCTATCAAATTAACTAAAGGTGGCCGACTCCTGTAGTGGGTGATCAGTAAAACTGATGCTTGTGCTATCTGACCTGTCTCCTCTGTCTCGTTGCTAAGGCCTAACTCACTGAAAGTGGCCTTGTCATGTGCTGGGTGATATAAATGTGATACAAGTGCCATCTGACATGGTTGCCGGGGTCCCATTAAATGATGGCCTACTCCTGTGGTGGGTGATCTAAATGCCTGATTCTCTGCTGTGAAAACCTCTCTCCTCCGTCTGGGTGCAGGGGTCAAAGTCTCTCAAAGTGGCCTTCTCTTGTGTTGGGTGATGTGAAACTGATGCTTGTGCCATCTGACATGGTTGCCGGGGTCCCATTAAATGCTGGCCTACTCCTGTGGTGGGTGATCTAAATGCCTGATTCTCTGCTGTGAAACCTCTCTCCTCCGTCTGGGTGCAGGGGTCAAAGTCTCTAAAAGTGGCCTTCTCTTGTGCTGGGTGATGTAAAACTGATGCTTGTACCAGCTGACATGGGTGCAGGGGTCAAATTAACTAAATGGTGGCCTACTCCTGTGGTGGGTGATATGATGCCTGAATATGTGCTGTGGGGCCTCTCTCCTCTTTCTGGGTGCAGGGGTCAAAGTAACTAAAAGTGGCCTTCTCCTGTGCTGGATGGTATAAATGTAATGCTTGTGCTATCTGACATGTCTCCTCTGTCTGGGTGCTAAGGCCTAAGTCACTGAAAGTGGCCTTCTCCTGTGGTGGTTGATATGATGCCAGATTCTCTGCTATGGGACCTCTCTCCTTTGTCTGGATGCTGGGGTGGAAATAATAGTAAGCGACCTTCTCCATTGGTGGGTGATTTGAAGCCTGATTCTGTGCTATGGGACCTAACTCCAATTAATATTGGTTAATTTTATTTTATTTTATGTTAAGTCATCATTTCCCTATCTACATTTGTTTGCAGGGGATTTACCTACATTTTGCTGCCTTTTGCAGCCCTCTAGCCCTTTCCGGGAGTCTTTTACAGCCTTTTTAGTGCCCAAAAGTTCGGGTCCCCATTGACTTCTATGGGGTTCGGGTTCGGGATGAAGTACGGGTTGAGTTCGGATCACGAACCCGGACATTTTCCGGAAGTTCGGCCGAACCTCTCGAACCCGAACATCCAGGTGTTCGCTCATCTCTAGCCCCTATACGTTTTCACCTAAAATAACTGCAGAAGTGACCAAAGAATACATTTTTCTTGTTGGACTGTAATACGCCCCTATATGCTTTCACCAGAAATAACTGCAACAGTGTAGTGCATATATATTTTTCTTGTTGCACTGAAATAAGCCCCTATACGCTTTCACCAGAAGTAGCTGCAACAGTGCAGTGCGTATATATTTTTCTTGTTGTACTGAAATACGTCCCTATACACTTTAAACAGAAATAACTGCAGAAGTGAACTGAGAATATATTTTTCTTGTAGTACTGATTAAGATACTAAGATATAAGCAACGAAAAGCTTTTCAACTCAACAGTTGCAGCCCAATAACAAAAAGCTGGAATGACAGAGCTGTCTAATGACTATTTGGATCCCCAAATAATCTTTCCCTGCACTTGTCAATCACTTCCCTTTCAATGTCCCTGGCGCCTTCTAACGTCTCTTCCTGCACTAAGATGCTGTAAAATGATTCCTCCCTATCCTTTCCCTGCACTTATAAGGCCATGTTCACACTTCAGTTATTTGATCAGTTATTACCATCAGTTTTTTCTGTCTTTGTTTTACACAATCGTTTTTACAATTGCTGTTCCTAGCGCCTTCTCACATCTGTCCCTGCACTCCAGAAAGCTGGAAAATGGCAGAATCTAAAATGGGTGCCGTATTTATAGGGCTATGACTACACAGGGCTGTCTGGCTGCTGATTGGCTGCATGCATCAATCTGGGCGATCCCGCCTTCCCAGAGTTTCTTGCCCTATGTCCTCAGTCCTCACACATGTAGCCGCCATTTTAGGAAAATTGCGATTCGTTACCATGAAGCGCGAGGAAATTCGCATTCATTGCGAATCACATTTTTCCTGAAATTCTAAACGAATTCCACTTCGACAGCTTCGATTCGCTCATCTCTAACTGTAACCCTTAGGGACACATTTGGAGTCATTTTTTTAAATTATTGATTTACATGTATTTCAGTAATTTTTTTTAAATTCATTTATTTTATTTTTTTTGCTTCTGTAACTTCTATGTTTCATACTACCTAGCAATGGCAGAATGCTGTTCACAGTGAAATCTGTCAGACTACAGTAGGTTTCTACAAGCTTAGTCTTGAGTCCGTCTCTTTCTCTTGGATGATCTTCTATCTCTGATTTATGACAACATAAAAGTTGAACTCAGCTTAGAAAATTGATCAGCAGAAGTCAGAGTGGAGCTGGAGACCGAGCCATAGAAGATCAAAAGATCCCTCTGATTTTTCATAAAACATCATTCTACAGCTTGGTGTGTACTGTGAAACATAGAGATGTATAAGACAAACAAAGCAAATGTTTAAATACAAACCGGATTCCAAAAAAGTTGGGACACTATACAAATCGTGAATAAAAACTGAATGCAATGATGTGGAGGTGCCAACTTCTAATATTTTATTCAGAATAGATAGAACATAAATCACGGAACAAAAGTTTAAACTGAGAAAATGTACCATTTTAAGGGAAAAATATGTTGATTCAGAATTTCATGGTGTCAACAAATCCCAAAAAAGTTGGGACAAGGCCATTTTCACCACTGTGTGGCATCTTCCCTTCTTCTTACAACACTCAACAGACGTCTGGGGACCGAGGAGACCAGTTTTTCAAGTTTAGAAATAGGAATGCTCTCCCATTCTTGTCTAATACAGGCCTCTAACTGTTCAATTGTCTTGGGCCTTCTTTGTTGCACCTTCCTCTTTGATGCGCCAAATGTTCTCTATAGGTGAAAGATCTGGACTGCAGACTGGCCATTTCAGTACCCGGATCCTTCTCCTACGCAGCCATGATGTTGTGATTGATGCAGAATGTGGTCTGGCATTATCTTGTTGAAAAATGCAGGGGTTTCCCTGAAAGAGATGACGTCTGGATGGGAGCATATGTTGTTCTAGAACCTGAATATATTTTTCTGCATTGATGGTGCCTTTCCAGACATGCAAGCTGCCCATGCCACACGCACTCATGCAACCCCATACCATCAGACATGCAGGCTTCTGAACTGAGCATTGATAACAACTTGGGTTGTCCTTGTCCTCTTTGGTCCGGATGACATGGCGTCCCAGATTTCCAAAAAGAACTTCAAATCGTGACTCGTCTGACCACAGAACAGTCTTCCATTTTGCCACACTCCATTTTAAATGATCCCTGGCCCAGTGAAAACGCCTGAGCTTGTGGATCTTGCTTAGAAATGGCTTCTTCTTTGCACTGTAGAGTTTCAGCTGGCAACGGCGGATGGCACGGTGGATTGTGTTTTACTGACAATGGTTTCTGGAAGTTTTCCTGAGGCCATTCTGTGATTTCCTTTACAGTAGCATTCCTGTTTGTGGTGCAGTGTCATTTAAGGGCCCGGAGATCACGGGCATCCAGTATGGTTTTACGGCCTTGACCCTTATGCACAGAGATTGTTCCAGATTCTCTGACTCTTCGGATGATGTTATGCACAGTTGATGATGATAAATGCAAAGTCTTTGCAATTTTTCGCTGGGTAACACCTTTCTGATATTGCTCCACTATCTTTCTGCGCAACATTGTGGGAATTGGTGATCCTCTACCCATCTTGGCTTCTGAGAGACACTGCCACTCTGAGAAGCTCTTTTTATACCCAATCATGTTGCCAATTGACCTAATTAGTGTTAATTGGTCTTCCAGCTCTTCGTTATGCTCAAATTTACTTTTTTCAGCCTTATTGCTACTTGTCCCAACTTTTTTGGGACTTGTTGACACCGTGAAATTTTCAATCAACATATTTTTCCTTTAAAATGATACATTTACTCGGATTAAATGTTTGATCTGTCATCTACGTTCTATTACAAATAATATATTGACATTTGCGATCTCCACATCATTGCATTCAGTTTTTATTCACAATTTGTTTAGTGTCCCAACTTTTTTGGAATCCGGTTTGTAGAAATCTATTATACAATTGATTTTAACCCAAATTATATCTGAATCAATTACAAGACGTTCCCTCTCTTTAAATGATAGTTCAGCACATCTCAAAATTATAAAATTAAAATTCAGTATATCAGTGAAAGCATGTAACATAGAAAAACTCTTAAAGATTCAGTTAATTTCCTTGCATCAAAAACTAGATTATGTTGCTTTATTTTCTGGAGTAATGCCAATAATGATAAGATTATGAAAAAGCTGATTGTAATTATTGAATTTATTTTCTTATTACATGTAAATAAGGCATGAAAGCTCTAAAAAATACAATGGGGCAATCATTAGCTCTCATATTACCATATTTATGTGGATGGGAGCGACTAGGATGTGAAAAATGTTGCTTAAATTTTGTAAAAGTCTTGAAAAAATCTGCAATAGTAAGTGTACTATGAAGTCATTCACAATATTTTAGCAGCTAAATATACTCACGATTTGGTTAGCTAAATTTCATAGAACAGAGTTCTGGATTACACAGTTCTTACACTGGTCATTAGACATGGGTGAAAATTGCTTTGCCAGCTTTGCAGCCCTCTAATTGAGGCATAGTGAAAAACCATTCCCCAAAATGCAAATTTCAATTCTGCTCCTTTTTTTTTTTTTTTTTTACTTTAGACCATAATGCAGTTTTCTTCTAATAAAGTCAGAGCACCCAAGCAGTTCTTTACAGAGTCCCTTGCTCTAAATTAGTACATCATAGAGCATCCCTTATATCCTACTAAGTGTACTTTCACACTGGCGTTTTGGATTCCGTTTGTGAGATCTGTTTCAGGGCTCTCACAAACGGTCCAAAACGGATCAGTTCAGCCCCAATACATTTTGATTGGATAAGGATCCGTTCACAATGCATTAGTTCGGCTCCATTCTGCCTCTCTTCCATTCTGGAGGCAGACACCAAAGCGCAGCTTGCAGCATTTTGGTGTCTGTCTGACAATGCAGAGCCGAACAGATCAGTTTTGACTTACAATGTAAGTCAATGGGGACGGATCCATTTTTCAATTACACAATATGGTGCATTTGAAAACGGATCCGTCCCCCATTGACTTTCAATGTAATTCAAAACGGATCCGTTTTGACTTTGACATTTTTCTTTAAACCTAATTCAAACGGATCCATTCTGAACGGATAGAAACGTTTGCGTTATAGGTGCAGATCCGTCTGTGCAAATAACAGACGGATCCGCACCTAGCACAAGTGTGAAAGTAGCCTAACAATTCATTAGTAGTTGTGAACTATAAAATTCTTTAGCTTAGACCAGAGATGTCAAATTCTTCGCCTTCCAGCTGTTGCAAAACTACAGGACAGGTCCCATCATTCCCTAATACTTGTAGGCTGTCTGGGCATGATGGTAGTTTTTCCACTGTTGGAGAGTAATGAGTTGTAATGAGGTGTAATGAAAAAAAAAAATTCTTATTGTCCCCCTCTAAAACCTAGGAGCGTCTTATAGGGCGAAAAATACAGAAAGTTTAAAAATTATTTCTTCTCCCTTCATTATATTAATAATGCGGGTCTGTATGTATGTGTACAGAGTGTATTTGTATATATATATGTGTGTATGTGTATATAATATATATACATACATACATGCATGCATACATACACACACACAGGTGCACACTTAGGGTGCACACCCTAATGTAATAGGCTGCGCACGCCTATGATCAAACCCCTCAGTATGCATTAACCACCTGCATATGGCGTCCACCCGCTCGCCCTTATTTTACATCTTGTGCCGTGTTGATGGCGAATAAAGTGTTTATATGAAGACATCCCTGGTGAGTGCCGCTTTTTTCATAACTTTTTCTACGTGGTGTGGTAAGGTGCAGGGTGCCGTCGTAGATGGCAGGTACGTGTCACCGAGGTTCATAGCCTCGGTGAGGTAAGAGTCATTTTTGTTGATGTCAGTAGCAGGTAGTGCTACTGACACAGTTGCTAAATAGTGTGGCTGCAAAGCCGATCCGGGCCGGCTCTTACCGGGAGCAGCTAAAGTGTAGGGTGGGTGGCTGCTCCCCACGACCCAGTCCTGGTTTTGGGGCTGGGTTTAAAACTCAGCCAGCTCAGCAGCTGAAGGAAATGATTGACCTGGAGCTGCTAACAGTGCTGTGGAGCTCTCTGACCTGGAAGCTAGAGCACAGAAAAGAGGTGTGCAGTCGGCCTGAAAGCCTGAGTGTGATTGTCCTGCGGCTGGGCTAACAGCCAGGTGCGAACACGCACCTACACTTCCCAGGTGATTGGAACCGTTATTGGACTTTTTGTTTTGCCGTACGTTTTCTGTTGTGTGAGAAATTAACACAAAGTGACTGTTTGGACTTTATTATATGCAAGTGTGAATTAAACACTGTTTTGCTGCACTTCCTGGACTCCCTTTTGCCTCTGTACTGCACCCGCACTGCTATCTACCAGAGCGACTCCCCACAGTGGATACAATTGAGTTCTGATTCTAGTAATCGGCAGAGCACCACCTTATGGGATATACCGTAGCCGGAGGAGCCACTATTTGGGGATAGGTGCGAACTATTGTCTATAGAGGAGTGCAGGGCAGTGCCACGGGCAAATTGCTCTATTCAGTATCTACACCCCTCAGTATGTCACACCTATTGATAGCACACCAATACCAGTCCTTAAAAGGACTTTTATGGTCCTATTAGCAAGCGTTTGGTGTCCCTAACAGTCTGTGCCTGCTCCACAAAGCAACCTCTCCCTACACTGGCAAAACACAGAATGTAAAATGGCTGCCAGATCTGGTTTATTTATAGGGTGGGGGTGTGTCCATGTGCTGAAATGTTTTAATTGGCTGTCCTGTCCCACCTGATGGATGTGTCATAGGTCAAAGTTCGGTGCAATGAAAGAGAATATGGAGCATGCGAATATAGACATATGTTCGCATGTTCGGCGAATCGTGAACGCCCAAAGTTCCCCGCGAAATGACTGCTGGTCGAGACGCAAGGCCATCTCTAATGATGACCTGTCCTGAGGGTAAGTCATAATTATCTTTTCCAGGATAACCCATTTAAAAAAGCTCAGAGCATTACATAATTGTCATTATTTTGGTCTCCAATCTGCACCAAATGAATTTTGCTCACAGTGCTAAGATGCTGTATCTCAGGAATATTCCCATTAGAATTGTCACAGTAGTGGGATAATGCATATAATATACTGATATAATGTGCTCAATGATGTCACAGTACAGATATATTTTAGCTTTGCATTTGTAGCAGCAAAACGATTCTCAAGCTTTATCATAGTAAAGCTTATTTATCATTGTACAAATTAAACATTCAACTACTTTGTGTTTCAGTTCATCATTTTCAAGATATGTGTTGACTTTCAGCAAATATAAACATTCTTGGTTAATCTCCCTGAAAATAGGTTGTTCACCTCTGAGGACAGAAGAAATCATACCTGATACCTGCTGCTAGGTTCTGACTTCTTGGTCAGAACCCCCTGGGCTGCTGCAACTCTTAGGCCTTATTCACACATCCGTTGTGTTTTGCGGATCCACGGAGCCGCGGATCCTCAAAACACGGACACACCGGCAATGTGCATTCCGCATTTTTGCGGACCGCACATTGCCCGAACTCCATAGAAAATGCCTCTTCTTGTCCGCAATTGCGGACAAGAATAGGACATGCTCTATTTTTTTTGTGGAGCCGCGGACCGGAAGATCGGCGGCGCGCTCCGCAAAATCGGATGCGGAGAGCACAGTGTGTGCTCTCCGCATCGTTCCCGGCCCCATTCACAGTCAATGGGTCCGCATGTATTCCGCAAAATTGCGGAATGCATGCGGACTACATTGCGGATGTGTGAATAGGGCCTTAGGTTCCCTTTCATGGGTCACGTGACTACTGCAGCTATTGACTGGCGGCAGCAGTCACATTTCCTATGTATCACTGGGTCAAGTGAAGTATCGGAAACATGCCACCACTGCAGTTGACTGCAATGGCCATGTGACCTGCGACAAACGAGATGTTGATGCTTGAAGACCTGAGAGCTGCAGAGAAAGTGAAGTTGTAAGAATCCAGCGGTAGGAATCAGGCAAGTGCGATTCCTTCTGCAGGTCTGGCCATGATGAGAGGTCTGCATGATAGGCCACCAGGGGTGAACAGCTTCTTTAATAATAGATGACATTTACTTAGTCACTAAATATCAACAACATGCCCAAGCAAATATGTGTGAAACACTGCAGTAGTAGAGGACATTGTTCCATCATTCTCAGGTATTTTAGATAGACTTACTTTAAACTGAACTAGAGAGTCTTCAGTTGATACAGCCAAGGTCTTGTTTCATGGTGTGAGTGAGTTCTTTCAAAGTACATAAAAATCTGTCCCTGAAAATATCCTGTGCTGGCGCTTAAAACCCCACAAATACCCAAAAAGGGTCACTCGACAAAACCGAACCTATTAAACCCTTTTAATTTCCTAACGTGAAAGGAGTCCTTGAATTTTTTAAAATAAAAACTGTCCTTTCTTTTAACCTCTGGAAGAACGATTGTTAGGCTAATACTTACCCAGCTGATGCTCCTTTGATGCTACCGTCCCCGCTGCACTCACAAAGGTTGCAGGCTCTTCCGCATAATAGTAAACGCATAATAGTAAATGCAGCTGAACAGGAAAAGAAGGACACACATCCATTTGGGACCCAGGCAGAAAAGCCTGCAGCCTGTGCGAGTGCAGTCGGGACCGCAACATCGGTGGAGCGAGGAATCGCTAAGGATTAACCTAACAATCTTTCTAACACAGATAAGAAGAAATGACAGTGTTTATAAAAAGCCCAAAGAATAGTGTTGAGCGAGCATGCTTGGCGGAACACCTGTTCGGCTCAAGCTTCGCGATGCTCGACACTCTGCGGTGTTTGGCCGAACACCCCATGTACTCGAGCCCGATGCTTGAGTCTCCTCCCCTGCTAGTCAACTGTCCGTCCAAGCAGCAAAGAATGAGGTAAAACGCATTCTTTGTATCTGAATAACATATCACGAATATCGGCACTTCGAGAATTCACAAATATTTTGAATATTGAATCCATTACCTAGTATACCTACCTGCTTCTTGCTTGTGGGCCAATGTTAGAAAGCTGCAATATTGTAGTATGTAGTAAATTAGAGTATTCTTCATTATTTAATTTATTTCCTCTTATGCGAAAAATCGGCAATTTAATATTCGCGTAATGCGAATATTCTAAAACACGAATATATAGCATTATAGAATATAGTGCTATATATTTGTTTTTTAGAATATTCGTAATTTTTTCCATTTTAATGTGAACAGTCATTGGTCCAACAGCAACTTAAGTAGGGAGAAATCATGACTTTAGATGGAAAAAAATGCTGAATATTCGTCAATGACGAATATTCTAAAAAGCGAATATATAGCACTATATTGAATATAGTGCTATATATTAGTTTTTTAAAATATTTGTCATTTTTTTTCCATCTAAAGTCCTGATTGCTCCCTGCTCAAGTTGCTTTTGGGCCAATGACTGTTCACATTAAATTGGAAAAAATGACGAATATTCTAAAAAATGAATATATGGCACTATATTCTATAGTGCTACATATTCGTGTTTTAGAATATTCGCATTATGCGAATATTACATTGCCGATTTTTCGCAATCAATAGAATAATCTCAAATACGAATACTAGCGAATAAATGATGAATATTTTGACATATATCCGCGAAATATCGCAAATTTGAATATTGCCCCTGCCGCTCATTACTAGGTATAACCTGGGTATCTACTATATATAATTATACATGTTGAGCTGGTATAAGTATATATCTCCTTGTGTACAACCTGGGAGTTCAAAATGCATTCAGACATCGTCCTCATGCTGTTCCCGAACTATTCAATGGTGTTTCCATCAATTTCTGTCCTTTTCCTTTGAACCAGACACCCTCCCCTCTTCAGAGCAGGGGGTGCCTGGTTTAATGCTCTGGTTTTCCCCTTGACTTCCACCCGAGAATCCTGATGTGTTCGGCCCGAGCACCCGAGCACTTTGGTGCTCGATCAACACTACCAAAGAACCCCTCCAATTTTCAATCAATCAATCCCAGACATATTTCACAGTATAACTGTGATGATCGGTGAGAGACAAAAGACTGGTTCAAAAAGACCAGTTCAGACTAGGTAAAGACCAGCATTTATAAAGCTTAGGACTTCCTACCATGGAGCTATGTGAAACTGGCACCATACTGGCTACATATACACACCTCAGAGAGCCACTGAGCTTTCCAAAAACTTACGAGGAATAACCCTATTTCCAGCCATTATATCACTTGTATCTAGGGTGGCCATTAGCTTCACCCAAGAAAGCTGGACCTCACCGACCATGTCCCCTAAAACTGATAAACCACGCCTACCTCTGTGAATCCCTGCACCGTCACCACGGGGGGCGGGGGGAAGGCCTTTCACAGTAGATATTAACCCCTATTAGCAGTCCCCCATTTACAGTATTTATTAATCACTTTCAGTGAAGGAGGGACTTTTGAGGGGTCAATAACTACTGTGAATCGGGGACTGCTGAAAGGGGTTAATTATTAACCCCTTTCAGAAGTCCCCCATTCACAGTATTTATTAACCCCTTTCAGTCCCCTCTTCACATCACAGTAGTTATTATTCCCCCTTTCAGCTCCCAAAGTAGTTATTAACCCCTTTCAAAATCAGCAGCACCAGTAGCCATTCACAGACTTTCTTCTAACTTATTTTCCCCCCCTTTCAGCAGTTATCACATTCCCCCAACATTCACAGACTTCCCCCTTTTCAGTTTCAGCACAGTCTTTCAGTGTATGAGCTATGACTACCGCTCAGCGCTCCTCTGTGAGACTGTTCCTTTACTTCCCGCCACGTCTGCGAACCAAAATTGATTGGCGCGATCTGCAGGCAGCGCTGCCGGACAGGTGAAGTCAGTGCACTCTGCACTGTGACTACTGACGCGGTGATCATGTGAGTGATTCTTAAAGTGCCCCGTATAGTCTCACCGATAACCACAAAAAAGGAGGACTTCTGGCCGTCCGTCCTGGCCTTGTGCCAGACGGAGGACCAGAATTCTAAAAACTGGACTGTCCGGTCTAAAACCGGACGTCTGGCCACCCTACTTGTATATGGAATTCTCTTTGCTGAATATCTGGTTTGCAGATCAATTTTCTTAAATATGGTGGGCGGAGACTAGCTGTTATCCAATGCACACACATAAAATTTTCTTCTTGTCTCACAGACACTCAGAAGCAGCCCCAGGATAATGTAGGACATTACAGAAAAATACTGATACAATAATGACCATGTCATCTGAGCGCGCTGAAAACCGAAAGCTGTCGGTTGTGCTCTGACTCCCCCGTGCGGCGATCGGAGGAGCCGGAGCATGTATGCAGCAGCCTGTCTTTATGAATGACTTGAGGCTGCTGCATAGTATTTCTTATGGAGCCCTTGCCTGTAATAGGGCTCCATGGGAAAGTAGTAAAATCATCATAGATTCCCTATGGGAACTTAAAAAAGTTAAAAAAAAAAAATTTAAAACACATAAAAATTCAAATCACCCGCCTTTTCCCAAAATATAAATAAAAGAACTAAAAAAATAAAAAATATATACATCAAGGGTGTCACAATGTGCGAAAACGCCGATAGTATAAAAATATATTCCCCATACGGCAAACAGCAAAATGAAACAAAGTGCCAAAATGGCCGATTCGCCGTTTTTGGTCACTTCATTTTCTACAAAAAATTAAATAAAAAGTGATCAAAAAGTCAATACAGCTCCATACACATAAATTTAAAAAAGTTATAGGGGGTCAAAAGATGGCGACAAAAAAATACAAGTGATTTTTTTCCCACATTTTAATTTTTTTTTACCACTATCAAAACGCAAGAAAAACTATACATATAAGGTATTGCCGGATTTGTACTGACCTTTAGAATAAAAGTAACCAGTCAGCTTTATCGTACATCGAACGTCATAATTAAAAAACCCATAAAACTGTGGTGGAATCAATTTTTTTTTGCAATTTTACCCAATTTGTTTACTTGTCCTGCAAAAAACAAGCCCTCATTTGGCTATGTGAACTGACAAATAAAAAAGTTATGGATCTGGGAAGGCAGAGAGCGCAAAACAAAAACGCAAAAGAAAAAAAAGGCCATGTCCTGAAAGGGTTAATTCCATGGCGCTGTATATCTAGCTGGGGTTACACAGAAATACACAGTAAACAAGAAACTATTAACGGACTGGTACAGAGAGGTAAATGACCCTGCCTGCAAGAGCTTACAATTTATAAGGGAAGAGGAGAACACAGTAGGTGAGGGTATAGGCTGCTCTTTTGGCTGTGTGGTGCAAGATGCTTATTACAGATGGTAGGTTTTCCTGAAAAGATGGGTTTTAAGGTTACTCTTGAAGTTTTGGATGTTGGGGGAGAGCCTGATGTGTTGGGGCAGTGAGTTCCAGAGTATAGGAGAGGCACGTGAGAAATCTTGTAGTCAATTGTGTGAGGAACAGATGAGAGGAGAACTTTGGAGGAGGTCCTGTGAGGATCTGAGATTACGTGTGGGGATGTATTAAGAAAGCAGGTCCAAGATTCAAGGAGGGGACAGGTTGTGGATGGCCTTATTTTTAGTTGTAAGTATTTTAAACTTAATTCACTGGGCAAAGGGGAGCTAGTGAAGAGATTGGCAGGGGGGGAGGCAGAGGAGTAACAGGGTGAGAGGTGGATTAATCGGGCAGCAGAGTTGAGAATACATTGAAGGGGAGTGAGAGTGCTTAATGGGAGGCCACACAGGAGGATGTTGCAGTAGTCCAGACGGGATATGACGAGAGCATGCGCTAGTATTTTAGTTGACTCAGGGCTGAGGAAGCAAGCCTGCAAGACTGGAGAAAGTGTTGTGCTATTAACTGTGATGGACAGGTCAGGTAGGGGGGCTGAGTGACATGAGAGAAAGACAATGAATTCAGTTTTCTCCATGTTGAGTTTTAGCAAGGGGGACGAGAAGAATGAAAATATTGCTGACAGACACGCTGGTATTCTGGGTAGGAGGGAGATTTGAGTGTCATCAGCATAAAGGTGGTATTGGAAGCCATGGGATCTATGAGCTGTCCCAGGCCTTCCTATGTAGCTGTGCAGTCTCTCTTTGTCTGTCTCGGTCTCCTCAGCTACTGCTCACTCCTCCCCCTCCCCTCACCATAAACTTGACACGTATAATAAGATCCTATTGCAGTGACTATCCATCCTGGATGGGGAAAAGGAATTTTTTTAAGTGAAAAGCAATTAGCTGTGTGTGTCTGTTTGTGTGTGAAGGAGGGTGGGGGTAAAGAGCTGATAATATGAAAAAAAAAATTCAGTGATTTCTCACTTGTTGTCTCTTGTATTATTGGTGTATGCAACTTTGTGTGAAAAGTTAGCGACCATTTAAAGGGATTGTCTCATCTCGCAGTTACTATGGCTAGATGAAACTAAGCCCCTTCCAGCTTAATGTGCTATGCTGTTTCCATAGCTCCCATTCACTTCACTGATACAGCACAGGCCTGCTCCGTTTTTTCCCAGCCATCTGGTGGTCAGGGCTTAGGGTACATTCGCACTTGCATTGTGAGGATCTGGCAGGCAGTTCCAGCTATGTGGATCCGTCTAACAAATGCATTAAAACACCGGATCCATCTCTCCGGTGTCATCCGGAAATATATTAGGGAAAATCTGCTGGAATCGGCAGGCACCACTAAAGTTTCAAAAAATATACTGAACTTCACATACTTGGGAGAAGAGTGCATTCTTAAGCCTCCATTTAGGGAACTAGTCCAATTGGAATCTTTTATTGTTATTATTAAAAAAAACAGCAAAAAGGCATGTGTGAACCCAGCCTGAGCTATTAAAACACAGTTCTGTACTTTTAGCAGTAATTCTAATGAAAAGGCTTCTTACCATCTGCTATGAAAAAGCTGTTTTAATGTTACACAGTTTATGCAGCTTAATTAGTGTAAATGATTTCTTTAGAATACCAAACTCAATATTTAGAGGTTAATATTCAATTATGTTACTAGGTGCATATAAAGATATGTATATTTGACTGTATATGTACTGTGTAAAAAATATATAAAATACAATAATTTCATTGGCAAAAGTAATCACAAAATTGCACAATGACTGAGAATAGCTGAGACGTTAAGGTTTTGGGTAGATGGATAAGCCTTGCAGGCAGCACCAGGATAATCCGCTGTGATTGATGAGCCCGGCTAGTCACATGACAGAAACATCCGTCAGGCAGTGGGTCATTTGACCAGAAAAGCACAGGCTCGGGACATCATTTCACAGCGTGAAGTCTACAATTGTTAATTCTAGTAAAAACTTGGGGTATCTCTCACATGATATACATCATCACTAAGGCCTATCACTTTATTTTTAACTATAAGATGCAAATCTTATTGTAATAGTTTATATATATATATATATATATATATATATATATATATATAATTTTTTTTACTAGGGGTTTACCATGCCTACTAAACTAGGAAACTTATTGCAGATGAGTGGTACTCGCTAAAAAGAAACAAGATTCTTTGTTGGGAGATGCTTATGCTATATGCAGGGTCAGACTTGCCAACCAGCCTTCCAGAGGATCCTCCAGTGGGCCCAGGCTCTGATACCATAATAGACCACAAAGATTCAGGAGAAAAAAGCCCATTGTTTGCGTTTGGAGATATTCACTTGCCACTAGGGTCTATTTCTTTGATTCAAAAACATATTATGTTGATAGTGGTTGAGAATAATTTCTTCTGGTGGGCCCCAGGAACCCCAGTCAGATAATGGCTATATGTGTTTGTAAGAGTGGGTTCACATCACGTTTTTGTCATACGTTTAACGTACACAAAAAAAATATAGGTTAATGGAGTTCTATTGTAAAAAAAAAAAAAAAAAAAAAAAACATATGTGTTGACATATACATTTTTTTGCAGGACTCTGCAGGATGGAAAAGCATAGTATATCACACTTTTCCGTCCTGCAAAGTGCAGCAAAAAATGTATACATTAACGTATATATTTTTTTCACAATGGACCCTTTAACGTATACGTTTTTTGTGTACGGTAAACATATGACAAAGACGTGATGTGAACCCAGCCGAAGACGGCAGGATATGCCCTTGTCTCTCTTACAAGAAATTCCTGGTAACCTTTAACAAGTTATACGAATTATGTTTTGTTGCTAAGGGTTAACTTTGACCTTGTTGTAGTGGTACCTTCACCTAAGTTGAACTGTTGAACTGCTACAATTGAGGGCATGTCAGCTTTACACTTTATTATATGCTATTTCCCCATGCCTAAGTGTGCCACAATGACAGCACAATGTACTATATGCCATGTAATGCACCATGTTATGTTTCTTTAACCTTTCTGGACATCTGCCATATAGGTACAGATAATATTGGGTCTGTAAAGAGCTGAATGGGTCCCAGGCTTTCCAAATTAGTTGCTATAGAAACTTTGGGCCCTCTGAAGGGTCACAGGCCTGCTATAGTATTGTCATGCAGTGTGCACTTAACCAAATCATAGGTTGATTAGGTCCAAGACGTAGCGAGTCTGAGCAGTGGCTACAATTTCCTTTTTACTATAACCAATTTTTTTTTCATTGGATAGATAGTCTCTTCTCTGGTCTGCTTTATGAGAAGTACATTTTACACTTATGCCTCTTGTATATTGATGTCGAATCAAGATGCTGACATTGAGCAAGGTGTTAGGTTTTATATTATTTTTACATCTAGTACATTTTTCAAAGTGGTGACACAGATTAATGATAACCAAATAAAAAGAAAATTTGCTATGCTGCTTCATGACCTCTGAAAACAAAATGTTGTCATGTTATCTTCTGCATTAAATAAGGGCAAACTGAAGGTCCCAGTACAAGGGACCTAGTCACCAAAAGATCAGCAGCAGCAGCTTCTTTCATTCAGCATCTTTATTGGGTTTGTGCATCCTTTTTATTATAGATGAGAGAATCGAAGCTGACGAAGTGGAATTCGTTTAGAATTGATGGCTACACGTGTGAGGACTGAGGACATCGGGCAAGGAACTCTGGGAAGGCGCGATCAGCCAGATTGACATTTTCCAGTGTTCTGAGTGCAGGAAGATGACGTGTGAAGGTGCTAAGGATAGCAAGTGGAAAAACGATTGTTGAAAAAAAAGACAGAAAAAACTATTTATAAGTGCAGGGATAGGAAGGAATCATTTAGTGCAGGGAGAGACATCAGAAGGCGCTAGGGACATTGATAGGAAAGTGATTTACAAGTGCAGGGAAAGATTATTTGGGGATCCAAATAGTCATTAGACATCTCTGTCATTCCAGCTTTTTGTTATGAGGCTGCAAGTGTTATGTTGAGAAGCCTTTAATGGCTTATATCATGGTATCTTATTCAGTACTACAAGAAAAATATGTACGCATTTCCCTTCTGCAATTATTTCTTGTGAAAGAGTATAGTGGCCTTTTTCAGTCCAACAAGAAATATATATTCTCAGGTCACTTATGCAGTTATTTCTGGTGAAAGCGTATAGAGGCATATTTCAGTCCAACAAGAAATATACACTGCCTGTCAAAAAAAAGTCGCCACCTGGATTTAACTAAGCAAATAGTTATGAGCCTCCTAATGGATAATTACTGCAAGAGCGATTCTCTTTCAGCTGGCAACAAGTTATTTAACCCCAAATGGTGCAATGAGTTGCTTCTAATTTCTTAACCTCTTAAGGACATAGGGCGTATGGGTACGCCCTAATGTTCGAGTCCTTAAGAACACAGGGCGTACCCATACGCCCTAAATTAAATCTGGTGTAAAAAAAAAAAAAAAAAATTGCGATAGAAACATGATTCCTGCTGTGATCGTGCAGCAGGAACCATGTTCATATGCCGAGGGAGGTCCTGTGACCCCCCCCCCCCTCCCGTATTGGCGATCGCTGCAAACTGCAGGTCAATTCAGACCTGCGGTTTGCAGAGCTTTGCAATGTATCTGATCAGATACTTTAAAATGCCGGCAAATGTTTTTTTTTATTTCTGTAACCTCCCCCCTGTGCCCTCATTGTGATGGGCGGTGCGGGGAGGCTTGCGGGTGGTGCGGGAGGCGGTGCGGGTGGGCGCGCGATCCTCTGCCCGCCCCTCCGCTCAATTTCAGGATGGCCGAGCTGGGCAAGCAGAGTGTCAACATATTGCTGACACTCTGCTTGTAAAGGCTGACATCCGTGCAGGCACGGATGTCAGCCTTTTAACCCCTTCCATGCCGCGGTCCGTAGGGACCGCTGTATGAAAGTGGTTAAGAGGGAGAGAGCTGCTGTGGGGGGCTGCTGTGCCTGGTGCAGCCCCCCTAGCTCCAGTCCCCAGCTTCCCTCCCTCCCCATTCTCCGCTGCTTTGTTATAGCAGCGGAGGAGGACAACCATGCAACAGGACGCCTTCAAAGGCGTCCTGCTTGCCATGGTAACAGAACTCTTATCAGACTTTTGGTAAAGGCAAAAGTCTGATCAGACTAAGGCCTAATTCACACGTCCGCAATCTACGTCCGCACCCGTTCCGCAAATTTGCAGAATGGGTGCGGACCCATTCAATTTAAATGGGGGCGTGATGGATGCAGAGAGCACACACTGTGCTCTCCGCATCCGCATTTGCGGAGCGTGCCGCCGATCTTCCGGACAGCGGCTCCGCAAAAATATAGATCATGTCCTATTCTTGCCTGCAATTGCGGACAAGTATACGCATCTCTATAGGGCTGGTGGCAAGGTGTTTTGCGGATCTGCAAAACACTACGGACGTGTGAATAAGGCCTAAGTGTCAAGTAAAAAATACAGTAAAGTACATTATATAATCTATTGTACTGTATTATACAGACACCAGATCCACTGGATCTTCAAGAACCAAGTGGGTCTGGGTCAAAGAAAAAATGTAAAAACAGTGAAAAATGATCAAAACAAAAAACACATTTATCACTAATAAAAAAAAAAAAAATTAAATACACTACACATGTTATATATCACAGCCTCCATAACGACCTGATCTATAAAATGGGTTTGTTCCTTTCCCCGCACAGTGAACATCATAAAAAAAAAAAACTGCCGTATGATAAAATTGAAATTTTGCCCACCTCACTTCCCAAAAAAGTTAATAAAAGTGATCAAAAAAGTTGTACCTAGACCCAAATGGTACTAAGCAAACCGTCACCTCGTCCCGCTACAAATGATACCTTACCTAAGAAAATCGCCTAAAAATTAAAAAAATTATGGCTCTGCAGACACTAAAACATGATTTTTTTTTTGTTTCAAAAATATGATTGTGTAAAACCTAAATAAATAAATAAAAAGTAGATATATTAGGTATCACCACGTCCGTAAGAACCTGAACCTAACACCTCAGGTGAACACTGCAAAAAAAAAAAAAAACTGTGCTAAAAGCCATTTTTTGTCACCTTACCTCACAAAACGTCTAATTGCAAGCGGTCAAAAAGTCATATACACTCCAAAATAGTGCCTTTAACCATTTCAGCCCCCCTAGCTTAAACACCCTTAATGACCAGGCCACTTCTTACAATTCTGCACTACACTACTTTCACCGTTTATTGCCCGGCCATACAACTTACCACCCAAATGAATTTTACCTCCTTTTCTTCTGACTAATAGAACTTTAATTTGGTGCCATTTCATTCTTGCTGACATTTTTACTTTTTTTGATATTAATCCAAAATAACCGAAATTTTTGCCAAAATATTTACATATACCCATACTATGTGTGAGAAATATCTCTGTAAATGACAACTTTTTAAAAAAATGTATACAAAGTTATCAATTTACAGAGATATTTCTCTCACCCAGCATGGGTATATGTAAAAATACACCCCAAAACACATTGCCCTACTTCTCCTGAGTACGGCGATACCACATGTGTGACACTTTTTTGCAGCCAAGATGCGCTAACAGGCCCTAATTCCAATGAGTACCTTTTAGGAGGGCATTTTTACTCATTTGGATTCCAGACTTCTTCTCACGCTTTAGGACCCCTGAAATGCCAGGGCAGTATAAATACCCCACATGTGGCCCCATTCTGTGATGGGCATGGCAAGTTCATAGAAGATTTTTTTTTTGGCACAAGTTAACGGAAATTGATTTTTTATTGTTTTTTCTCACAAAGACTCCCTTTCCGCTAACTTGTGACAAAAAGTTCAATTTTTCATGGACTCACTATGCCCCTCAGCGAATAACTTGGGGTGTCTTCTTTCCAAAATGGGGTCATTTGTGGGGTGTTTGTACTGTTCTGGCATTTTGGGCGGGCCTAAAGGTACTTGTTGGACTTTACGCCCCTTTATGCACCTAGGCTGCAAAAAAGTGGCACACATGTGGTATCGCCGTACTCAGAAGAAGTAGGGCAATGTGTTTTGGGGTGTATTTTTACATATACCCATGCTGGGTGAGAGAAATATCTCTGTAAACTGACAACTTTGTTTAAAAAAAATTAAAAAGTTGTCATTTACAGAGATATTTCTCTACGGCGATACCACATGAGTGACACTTTTTTGCAGCCAAGATGAGCAAAGGGGCCCAAATTCCAATGAGCACCTTTTAGGAGTGCATTTTTACGCATTTGGATTCCAGACTTCTTCTCTCGCTTTAGGACCCCTAAAATGCCAGGGCAGTATGAATACCCCACATGTGACCCCATTTTGGATAGAAAACACCCCAAGGTATTGCGTGAGGGGCATGGCGAGTTCATAGAAGATTTTTTATTTTGAAAATTGATTTTTTATAGTTTTTTCTCACAAAGTCTCCGTTTCCGCTAACTTGTGAAAAAAAGTTACATTTTTCATGGACTGAATATGCCCCTCAGCGAATACCTTGGGGTGTCTTCTTTCCAAAATGGGGTCATTTGTGGGGTGTTTGTACTGTTCTGGCATTTTGGGCGGGGCTAAATTGTGAGCAGCCCTGTAAAGCCTAAACGTACTCATTGGACTTAATGCCCCTTTACGCACTTAGGCTGCAAAAAAGTGGCACACATGTGGTATCGCCTTACTAAGGAGAAGTAGGGCAATGTGTTTTGGGGTGTATTTTTACATATACCCATGCTAGGTGAGAGAAATATCTCTGTAAATTGACAACTTTGCATAAAAAAATTTAAAAAGTTGTCGTTTACAGCGATATTTCTCACACAAAGTATGGGTATATATAAAAATACACCCCAAAACACATTGCCCTAGTTCTCCTGAGTACGGCGATACCACATGTGTGCCACTTTTTTGCAGCCAAGATGCGCAAAGGGGCCTAAATTCCAATGAGTACCTTTAGGATTTCACAGGGCATTTTTACGCATTTGGAATCTCACGCTTTAGGGCCCCTAAAATGCCAGGGCAGTATAAATACCCCATATGTGACCCCATTTTAGAAAGAAGACACCCCAAGGTATTCTGTGAGGGGCCTGGCAAGTTCAAAGAAATTGTTTTTTTTTGGCACAAGTTAGCGGAAATTGATATTTTTTTATTTTATTTTATTTTTTACAAAGTCTCATATTCCACTAACTTGAGACAAAAAATTACATTTTATATGAACTCACCATACCCCTCACGGAATACCTTGGGGTGTCTTCATTCTAAAATGGGGTCACATGTGAGGTGGTTGTACTGCCCTGGCATTTGAGGGTCTCCGCAATCATTACATTTATGTCCAGCATTAGGAGTTTCTGCTATTCTCCTGATATTGAGCATACGGGTAATGAGATTTTTTTTTTCTGTTCAGCCTCTGGGCTGAAAAAATAAATAAATGAACCGCACAGATTTCTTCATTCGCATCGATCAATGTGGATGAAAAAATCTCTGCCGAAAATCAGTGACTGCAGTGCGGTGGGCTGGGCGCTAACTACCTAACAAGTAGCTAACTAACTGGCAGTGATAAGGGACCCTTAGGACTCATTTACACAACCACAATTCTGTTTGCGGAACGGAATTGCAGACCCATTCATTTCTATGGCGACAGACTTTGTCCCGCTCGGATCCGGAATTGCGGATCCACACTTCGGGTCTGCACTTTCGTTCCGCAAAAATATAGAACATGTCCTATTCTTGTCCACAATTGCGGACAAGAAAAGGCACTTTCTATATAGTTCTGGCAATGTGCGGATCTGCAAAATGCGGAAAGCACATTGCTGGTGTCTGTGTTTTGCAGATCCACGGATCCACGGATCCGCAATACACATATGGACATCTGAATGGAGCCATACAGGGGGGTGATCAATGATAGGGGGGTGATCAGGGAGTCTATATGGGGTGATCAAGGGTTAATAAGTGGTTAATAAGTGACGGGGGGGTAGTGTGATGCTTGGTGCTACTTTACAGAGCTACCTGGTACTTTGGTGGTCGATCACAGCAAATGGGACCACCAGAGGACCAGGTGGTAGCAGGTATATCAGACGCTGTTAACAAAACAGCGTCTGATATACCTGTTTTATGCGATTTATTTTACATCTACAGCCTGCCAGCGATTGATCATCGCTGGCATGCTATAGTATAATTGCCGAGCTGTGCGCCGCTGTGAATGCGTGCGCATTCACAGCAATTCTCGCGTCTCGCAAGATGATGCACGGATGCAACCAGGAGGAACAAACCTGCCGCCACCTGGACGGATCCATGCGTTAGGCGGTCAGCAGTCGGCTAGAATAGAAACAACATAAAAGTGACCCCATATAAGAAACAACACCACTCAAGGTATTTAAAACTGATTTTACAAACTTTATTAACCCTTTAGGTGTTCCGCAAAAGTTTATGGCAAATGGAGATGAAATTTCAGAATTTCTATTTTTTATTACCTTGTCTCACAAAAATGTTTTATAGAGCAACCAAAAATCATATGTACCCTAAAAATAATACCACCAAAACTGCCACCTTATCCAGTAGTTTCCAAAATGGGGTCACTTATTTGGAGTTTCTCCTCTAGGGGTGAATCAGGGGGCTTGAAATGGGTCATGGTGTAAATAAACCAGTCAAAATTTGCCTTCCAAAAACCATATGACGTTCCATTCATTCTATGCCCTGCCGTTTGGCGATACAGCAGTTTACAACCACATATGGGGTGTTTCTGCAAATTACAGAATCAGGGAAATAAATATTGGATTATGTTTGGCTGTTAACCCTTGCTTTGTTCCTTGAAAAAATGTATTCAAATGGAAAATTTGCCAAAAAATCGAAATTCTGAAATTTTATGTCCATTTGCAATGAACTCTTGTGGAACACCTAAAGGGTTAACAAAATTTGTAAAATCAGTTTTGAATACCTAGAGGGGTGTAGTTTCTAGAATGGGGTCATTTTTGGGTGGTTTCTTTTATGTAAGCCTCACAAAGTGACTTCAGACCTGAACTGGTCCTTAAAAATTGGGTTTTTGAAATTTTCTGAAAATTTTGAAAATTTGCTTCTAAACTTCAAAGCCTTGTAACGTCCCCAAAAAATAAAATGGCATTCCGAAAATTATCCAAACATGAAGTAGACATTTGGGGAAAGTAAAGTAATAACTATTTTTGGAGGTATTACAATGTATTATAAAAGTGGAGAAATTGGAACTTGAAAATTTGCAAATTTTTCAAAATTTTTGGTAAATTTAGTATTTTTTTATTTTTTGATAAAATGTTACCAGTTTCATGAAGTACAATATGTGACGAAAAAACAATCTCAGAATGGCCTGGATAAGTAAAAGCGTTTTAAAGTTATCACCACATAAATTGACATTGGTCAGATTTGCAAAAAATGGCCTGGTCCTTAAAGTGAAATAGGGCCGTGTCCTTAACCTCTTGCCGCCACGCTAACGCCGATGGGCGTCAGCGCGGCGGCTCTCTCAGGTCTCAGTCACGCCTATCGGCGTCATCTCGTGAGACCTGAGATTTCACATGAACGCGCGCGCGGCGTGCGCGCGCGTTCATGTGATCGGAGCCGGGACAACTGAAACTACAGCCTGCCAGCGCTGATCATGCGCTGGCAGGCTGTAGATGCGGAAAAACGCATTTAAATCGCGATATCAGACGCTGTTTTTGAACAGCGCCTGATATGCCTAATGTCTGCTCGTCTGGTGGTCCTTTGTTTGGGACCACCAGAGGAAAATAGGAAAAGTGCACCAATCACTACACACACACCCCCCCACCCCCATCACTGATTAACCCCTGATCACCCATGTGACCCCCTGATCACCCCCTGTCACCCCCTGTCACTAATCACCCCCTACAGGCTCATTCAGACGTCCGTATGTGTTTTATGGATCCATGGATCTGCGGATCCATGGATCTGCGGATCCGCAAAATACGGACACCGGCAATGCGCTTTCCGCATTTTGCAGATCCGCACAGAACTATATAGAAAATGCTTTTTCTTGTCCGCAATTGCGGACAAGAATAGGACATGTTCTATATTTTTGCGGAACGGAAGTGCAGACTCTGAAGCGCGGATCCGTAATTCCGATCCGAGCGGGACAAAGTCTGTCCCCATAGAAATGAATGGGTCCGCAATCCTGCTCCGCAAACAGAATTTCGGACGTGTGAATGGGGCATAAGGGTCCCCTATCACCGCCAGTTAGCTAGCTACTTGTTAGGTAGCTAGCGCCCAGCCCACCGCACCGCAGTCACTGATTTGGCAGAGATTTTTCATCTACATTGACCGATGCGAATGAAAAATCTGTGCCGCTCATTTTTTTTTTTTTTCAGCGCAGCGGCTGAACGGAAAAAAATCTCATTACCCGTATGCTCAATATACGGAGAATCGCAGAAACTCCTAATGCTGGCCATACGTGTAATGATTGCGGAGACCCCTCAAATGCCAGAGCAGTACAAACACCTCACATGTGACCCCATTTTAGAAAGAAGACACCCCTAGGTATTCCGTGAGGGGTATGGCGAGTTCATGTAAAATTTTATTTTTTGTCACAAGTTAGTGGAATATGAGACTTTGTAAAAAAAAAAATATATATATATATATATAGAAGTAGGTGAAGGAGGTAGCAGCACACTCGTAGACTGTGGGTGCAAATCAAGGCCTAAGGACTGGCATCAAAGTCCATAATATATAAACTGAAAGAAGGGCCAGCAGCACTCGATAAATCCGTGAACAACGTTTATTCACCCAGTGTTCGGAACAAACAGCAACGTTTCGACTGCTTGTTGCAGTCTTTCTCAAGCCATACAGTCATGTGTACATACAAAGTATATATAGAGGGTGCATGTAATTACTATCAATCACATCATTAATCAACAAAGTATAAAATTCATTACTAAAAATTACTGATATAAAAACTCAATTACCGGTTTGTGCTACCCCATACATAGTGTTCAAAGTGCAAGTGCTTCCGTGCAAAAATATATTATATTATACAAAATATGTCTCAAAGTGCTAATTATTCAATAATAAACTTACAGGTGTAATTCATAAATATAAGTGTGATTAAAAACTCACTCATCGACAATTCATTGGTGGCAGGTGACATCGGAAAACATCGCGTCCTCATAGCGTTCTATTGTTGTTACTGCGCATGCACAAGATTAACCAAATCTCACGATAACTTACTCTAGGTAATCAAGAACTGGCCTTAACCTAGTCAAAGATGGCCGCTTAGATATTTCCTGTTTCCAACTTCCTCTTAGCTCCGATCATGTGATATCTAGTACTGCCCACAGGCAAAAGTCACATGATTCTGGCTATAGAAACAGTATCGCCAAACTTATAACATATCATAGAACATTATCTTAAATTATGTACATAGTATCGTTAATCAAGGAGACTTGGAATTAGAGTTTTTCAGTAGCCAAATATATTCCAATTGTTTCAAATAGTTTTATATAGATTTCCACCACCGATGTTCCGACTGTCACTGCACATAAGTGTCGATGATTTGACTTGCAAAAAATAATCTGAAAAAACAAAAAATCAATAAAAAGAAAAATAAAAAGAAACGTTATAATCAAATATTAGTACACATGTCTTTCATGTCCGATATATAATGATGAATGATGGACTCGGACACAATGACAGACACCTCATCCAAACATCTCTATGTTGCCTTAAAATCCACATTCAGACCATAAGGTCTGAGTGTGTTTAATGTAAAAATCCAGAATAATTCACGTTTTTTAGTATAGCCTGTCTGTCACCCCCACGTCTACCAAGTTGTACTTGTTCAAGAAGGCGGAATCTAAGGTCCCTTTCCGTATGTCCCGCCTCCTTGAAATGCCTAGATACCGGCAAATCCATCTTTTCTTTGCGTATGGAGTATCTATGTTGGTTTAACCTAGTTTTTACATCCCACGTGGTCTCACCCACATACCATAGTCCACACGGGCATGATAGTAGGTAGACCACGTAGGATGAATCACATGTCATAAATTGTCTGATTTTCACATTCTTATTCGTTGCTGGGTTG
>CM065590.1:288695807-288806524 GCA_033119425.1 Bufotes viridis
CATGTGCCAGGCTCCCCAGAGGTAAGGACAAGCTGTCCTCTGTGGAAGGCGTATCGTCATTGTCCTCCGTATCCCCCCAGCCACGCACCAGTGATGGGCCTGAGCGTGTCGGGTGCCACACCGCTGTGAACCTGCTTCATCCTCATCCTCCTCCACCTCCTCCTCATCCTCCTCGTCCTCCAGTAGTGGGCCCTGGCTGGCCACATTTGTACCTGGCCTCTGCTGTTGCAAAAAAACTCCCTCTGAGCCATTTCTAACAGACTGGCCTGAAAGTGCTAAAAATGACCCCTCATCCTCCTCCTCCTCCTGGGCCACCTCCTCTTCCATCATCGCCCTAAGCGTTTTCTCAAGGAGACATAGAAGTGGTATTGTAACGCTCATAACGGTGTCATCGCCACTGGCCATGTTGGTGGAGTACTCGAAACAGCGCAACAGGGCACACAGGTCTCGCATGGAGGCCCAATCATTGGTGGTGAAGTGGTGCTGTTCCGCAGTGCGACTGACGCGTGCGTGCTACAGCTGAAACTCCACTAAGGCCTGCTGCTGCTCGCACAGTCTCTCCAGCATGTGCAAGGTGGAGTTCCACCTGGTGGGCACGTCGCACATGAGGCGGTGAGCGGGAAGGCCAAAGTTACGCTGTAGCGCAGACAGGCGAGCAGCGGCAGGATGTGAACGCCAGAAGCGAGCACAGACGGCCCGCACTTTATGCAGCAGCTCTGACATGTCGGGGTAGTTGTGAATGAACTTCTGCACCACCAAATTCAGCACATGCGCCAGGCAAGGGATGTGCATCAAACCGGCTATTCCCAGAGCTGCGACGAGATTTCGCCCATTATCGCACACCACCAGGCCGGGCTTGAGGCCCACTGGCAGAAACCACTCGTCGGTCTGTTGTTCAATACCCCGCCACAACTCCTGCGTGGTGTGGGGCCTGTCCCCCAAACATATGAGTTTCTGAATGGCCTGCTGACGTTTACCCCGGGCTGTGCTGAAGTTGGTGGTGAAGGTGTGTGGCTGACTGGATGAGCTGGTGGAAGCAGAGGAGAAGGAAGCCGAGTAGGAGGAGGAGGCTACAGGAGGCAAAGAATTATGCCCTGCGATCCTTGGCGGCGGAAGGACGTGCGCCAAGGAACTCTCCGCCTGGGGCACAGCCACCACTACATTTACCCAGTGTGCAGTTAGGGAGATATAGCGTCCCTGGCCGTGCTTACTGGTCCACGTATCTGTGGTTAGGTGGACCTTGCCACAGGTGGCGTTGTGCAGTGCACACTTGATTTTATCGGATACTTGGTTGTGCAGGAAAGGCACGGCTGTCTTGGAGAAATAGTGGCGGCTGGGAACAACATACTGTGGGACAGACATGGACATCAGCTGTTTGAAGCTGTCTGTGTCCACCAGCCTTAATGACAGCATTTCAAAGGCGAGTAGTTTAGAAATGCTGGCATTCAGGCCCAGGTCTCGAGGGTGGCTAGGTGGGAATTTACGCTTTCTCTCCAAGGTTTGTGAGATGGAGAGCTGAACGCTGCCGTGTGATATGGTGGAGATGCTTGGTGACGCAGGTGGTGGTGTCGGTGGCACATCCTCTGTTTGCTGGGTGGCAGGTGCCAACGTTCCTCTCGAGGCTGAGGAAGAGGCCGAGGCAGCAGCAGAAGAGGGAGCAGGGGGAGCCAGAGTGAGTTCCTTGCTTTTAAGGTGTTTACTCCACTACAGTTCATGCTTTGCATGTAGTTGCCTGGTCATGCGGTTTGTGCTAAGGTTCAGAACGTTAATGCCTCGCTTCAGGCTCTGATGGCACAACGTGCAAACCATTCGGGTCTTGTCGTCAGCACATTGTTTGAAGAAGTGCCATGCCTGGGAACTCCTTGAAGCTGCCTTTGGGGTGCTCGGTCCCTAGTAGCGGTGCCCAGTAGTAGGCGAACTCTTTTGGCGGCGGCTGTTCTGCTTTTGCCCCCTGCTCCCTCTTTTGCTACGCTGTTGGCTCAGGTCTCACCATTTCCTCTTCCTCTGAACTATGAAAGTCAGTGGCACGACCTTCATTCCATGTGGGGTCTAGGACCTCATCGTCCCCTGCATCGTCTTCCACACAGTCTTCCTCCCTGACCTCCTGTTCGGCCTGCACACTGCAGAAAGAAGCAGCAGTTGGCACCTGTGTTTCGTCGTCATCAGAGACGTGCGGACTCCGATGAGGTGGTATTCCCATGTCCTCATCATCAGGAAACATCAGTGGTTGTGCATCAGTGCATTCTATGTCTTCCACCACTGGGGAATGGCTAGGTGGATTCCCTTGGGAAACACTGCCAGCAGAGTCTTCAAACAGCATAAGAGACTGCTGCTTAACTTGAGGCTCAGACAGTTTCCCTGATATGCATGGGGGTGATGTGACAGACTGATGGGCTTGGTTTTCAGGTGCTAGGGAGATAATGTTGTGAACGTGCTGGATCCACTGTCTGCCACCCAATTAACTAGCGCCTGTACCTTCTCAGGCCTTACCATCCTTAGAACGGCATTGGGCCCCACGAAATATCGCTGTAAATTCTGGCAGGTTCTGTAATCTGAGGTAGTTGGTTCACTAGGACGTGTGGCTGTGGCAGAATGGCCACGTCCTCTCCCAGCACCAGAGGGTCCACTAACACCACCACGACCGCATCCGCGTCCCTTACTTGATGTTTTCCTCATTGTTACCGTTCACCAAGCACCACAATAAGAAAAAAAATATTTGGCCCAATGTATTGATTTAAAATTCAGGCCTTTTTTTTACAGGCACCTAGCACTATCTGCCTATTTATTTATGTACCGTATTACACTAATCCAGGCACAGCAGTAACCACTGATTTAGGGGAATATCTATTGTAGGGCTAGTATTTAGGCCCTGGATGAAAGGTATCCTTTTATGGACAAATTTACACTTGGAGATGCACAATAGCGTGAGAAAAAATATGTAGGATTATGCCTTCAGCAATTGTATTTTAACAATTTGTGTAATATACCCTTTATCCGACAGAAATACAATGGGAGATGCACAGTAGCGTGTGAAGTTAATGAGGATGACCCTCTCAGCACTTGTATATACATCTTAAGTGAAATATACCCTTTTACGGACAGTTTAACACTTGGCCTGCAACAGCTGTGACACCAGATTCAGGGTATTGCTATTTTGGCAATTGAATTTGACCCCAAAACAAAATATATGTTTTGGCGGACACTATTATACTTTGCCAGCCCCAGCTGAAACCACTGATTTATGGTATTGCTATTTTGGCAATTGAATTTCACCCCAGAACAATATATTCCCTTTTATGGACAGATTAACACTTGGCCTGCAACAGCTGGGACACCAGATTCAGGGTATTGCTATTTTTGCAATTGAATTTCACCCCAGAACAAAATATACCCTTTTACGGACAGATTAACACTTGGCCTGCAACAGCTGGGACACCAGATTCAGGGTATTGCTATTTTGGCAATTGAATTTCACCCCAGAACAAAATATATGTTTTGGCGGACACTATTATACTTTGCCAGCCACAGCTGAAACCACTGATTTATGGTATTGCTATTTTGGCAATTGAATTTAACCCTAGAACAAAATATACCCTTTTACGGACATATTAACACTTGGCCTGCAACAGCTGGGACACCAGATTCAGGGTATTGCTATTTTGGCAATTGAATTTCACCACAGAACAAAATATACCCTTTTACGGACAGATTAACACTTGGCCTGCAACAGCTGGGACACCAGATTCAGGGTATTGCTATTTTGACAATTGAATTTCATCCCAGAACAAAATATATGTTTTGGCGAACAATATTATACTTTGCCAGCCATAGCTGAAACCACTGATTTATGGTATTGCTATTTTGGCAATTGAATTTCACCCCAGAACAAAATATACCCTTTTACGGACAGATTAACACTTGGCCTGCAACAGCTGGGACACCAGATTCAGGGTATTGCTATTTTGGCAATTGAATTTCACCCCAGAACAAAATATACCTTTTTACGGACAGAATAACACTTGACCTGCAACAGCTGGGACACCAGATTCAGGGTATTTCACCCCAGAACAAAATACACCCTTTTACGGACAGGTTAACACTTGGCCTGCAACAGCTGGGACACCAGATTCAGGTTTTTGATATTTTAGCTATTGATTTTCACCCCAGAACAAAATATATGTTTTGGCGGACACTATTATACTTTGCCAGCCACAGCTGAAACCACTGATTTATGGTATTGCTATTTTGGCAATAGAATTTTACCCCAAAACAAAATATATGTTTTGGCGGACACTATTATACTTTGCCAGCCCAAGCTGAAACCACTGATTTATGGTATTGCTATTTTGGGAATTGAATTTCACCCCAGAACAATATATACCCTTTTATGGACAGATTAACACTTGGCCTGCAACAGCTGGGACACCAGATTCAGGGTATTGCTATTTTGGCAATTGAATTTCACCCCAGAACAAAATATATGTTTTGGTGGACACTATTATACTTTGCCAGCCACAGCTGAAACCACTGATTTATGGTATTGCTATTTTTGCAATTGAATTTCACCCCAGAACAAAATATACCCTTTTATGGACAGATTAACACTTGGCCTGCAACATCTGGGACACCAGATTCAGGGTATTGCTATTTTTGCAATTGATTATCACCCCAGAACAAAATATACCCTTTTACGGACAGAGTAACACTTGGCCTGCAACAGCTGGGACACCAGATTCAGGGTATTGCTATTTTGGCAATTGAATTTAACCCCAGAAAAAAATATACCCTTTTACGGACAGATTAAAACTTGGCCAGCAACAGCTGGGACACCAGATTCAGGGTATTGCTATAATGGCAATTGAATTTCACCCCAGAACAAAATATATGTTTTGGCGGACACTATTATACTTTGCCAGCCACAGCTGAAACCACTGATTTATGGTATTGCTATTTTGGCAATTGAATTTAACCCCAGAACAAAATATACCCTTTTACGGACATATTAACACTTGGCCTGCAAAAGCTGGGACACCAGATTCAGGGTATTGCTATTTTGGCAATTGAATTTCACCCCAGAGCAAAATATACCCTTTTACGGACAGATTAACACTTGGCCTACAACAGCTGGGACACCAGATTCAGGGTATTGCTATTTTGACAATTGAATTTCATCCCAGAACAAAATATATGTTTTGTCGAACAATAATATACTTTGCCAGCCATAGCTGAAACCACTGATTTATGGTATTGCTATTTTGGCAATTGAATTTCACCCCAGAACAAAATATACCCTTTTACGGACAGATTAACACTTGGCCTGCAACAGCTGGGACACCAAATTCAGGGTATTGCTATTTTGGCAATTGAATTTCACACCAGAACAAAATATACCTTTTTAAGGACAGAATAACACTTGACCTGCAACAGCTGGGACACCAGATTCAGGGTATTGCTATTTTGGCAATTGAATTTCAACCCAGAACAAAATATACCCTTTTACGGACAGGTTAACACTTGGCCTGCAACAGCTGGGACACCAGATTCAGGGTATTGCTATTTTGGCAATTGAATTTCACCCCAGAACAAAATATATGTTTTGGAGGACACTATTATACTTTGCCAGCCACAGCTGAAACCACTGATTTATGGTATTGCTATTTTGGCAATAGAATTTTACCCCAGAACAAAATATACCCTTTTACAGACAGATTAACACTTGGCCTGCAACATCTGGGACACCAGATTCAGGTTTTTGCTATTTTAGCAATTGAATTTCACCCCAGAACAAAATATATGTTTTGGAGGACACTATTATACTTTGCCAGCCACAGCTGAAACCACTGATTTATGGTATTGCTATTTTGGCAATAGAATTTTACCCCAGAACAAAATATATGTTTTGGCAGACACTATTATAGTTTGCCAGCCAGTGCTTGGACACCAGATTTATGGTATTGCTATCTTGGCAATTGAATTTCACCCCAGAACAAAATATATGTTTTGGCGGACACTATTATAGTTTGCCAGCCAGTGCTGGGACACCAGATTTATGGTATTGCTATTTTGACAATTGAATTTCACCAAAGAACAAAATGCATGTTTTGGCGGACACTATTATAGTTTGCCAGCCACAGCTGTGACACCAGATTTAGGGGATTGCTATTTTGGCAATTGAATTTCACGCAAGAACAAAATCTTTGTTTTGGCGAACACTATTATAGTTTGCCAGCCACAGCTGTGACACCAGATTTAGGGGATTGCTATTTTGGCAATTGAATTTCACGCTAGAACAAAATCTTTGTTTTGGCGTACACTATTATAGTTTGCCAGCCACAGCTGTGACACCAGATTTTGGGGATTGCTATTTTGGCAATTGAATTTCACCCCAGAACAAAATATATGTTTTGGCGGACACTATTTTAGTTTGCCAGCCAGTGCTGGAACACCAGATTTATGGTATTGATATTTTGGCAATTGAATTTCACCACAGAACAAAATATATGTTTTGGCGGACACTATTATAGTTTGCCAGCCACAGCTGTGACACCAGATTTAGCGGATTGCTATTTTGGCAAGTGAATTTCACTCAGAACAAAATATATGTTTTGGCGGACACTATTATAGTTTGCCAGCCACAGCTGTGACACCAGATTTAGGGGATTGCTATTTTGGCAATTTAATTTCACCCCAAAACAAAATATATGTTTTGGCGGACACTATTATAGTTTGCCAGCCACAGCTGTGGCACCAGATTTAGGAGATTGCTATTTTGGCAATTGAATTTCACCCCAGAACAAAATATTTGTTTTGGAGGACACTCTTATAGTTTGCCAGCCAGTGCTGGGACACTAGACTTAGGGGATTGCTATTTTGGCAAGTGAATTTCACTCAGAACAAAATATATGTTTTGGCGGACACTATTATAGTTTGCCAGCCAGTGCTGAGACACCAGATTTATGGTATTGCTATTTTGGCAATTTAATTTCACCACAGAACAAAATATATGTTTTGGTGGACACTATTATAGTTTGCCAGCCAGTGCTGGGACACCAGATTTAGGGGATTGCTATTTTGGCAAGTGAATTTCACCCCAGAACAAAATATATGTTTTGGCAGACACTATTATAGTTTGCCTGCCAGTATTTTAAGCAACGTCCTGTGCCGCACGGTATGATTGATGGGCAGCACTGGCAGAGGGCACACTACAGTCTGGGGTGCTGACACACACACACTGGCAGGCAGGCAACTGAAATTAGATTAAAGTGTACAGATAAAGTGCCTTATTTTAGGCAACGTACTGTGCCGCACGGTATGATTGATGGGCAGCACTGGCAGAGGGCGCTCTACAGTCTGTGGGCCTGACACACACACCGGCCGGCAGGCAACTGAAATTAGATTAAAGTGTACAGATAAAGTGCCTTATTTTAAGGCAAAGTCCAGTGCCACACGGTATAATTGATGGGCAGCACTGGCAGAGGGCACATTACAGTCGGGCCTGACACACACACACACTGGCCAGCAGGCAAGTAAAATTAGATTAAAGTGTACAGATAAAGTGCCTTATTTTAAGGCAAAGTCCAGTGCCACACGGTATGATTGATAGGCAGCACATTGATAGGCACACTACAGTCTGTGGACCTGCAGCTCCTCACACACAGGCAAGCCAGGCAACTGCAATATATATATGGAGAAAAATAAAAAGTAGACTAATGTAGCAGCCCTAAAAAGTGCTTTTTGGGGTGCTATCTTGACGCTGTCCTTACAGCAGAGATCAGATGAGTCTTTCAGGACTGGAGTGGACACTGAATACACTAGCCTAGCTATCAATTACCCTATTAACTCAGCAGCAACTACACTGTCCCTCCTCTCACTAAGACTGCAGCTGCCGAATGAATCTAAAATGGATGCTGTCTATGAGATGGGAGGGTCTGGGAGGCAGGGTATGCTGCTGATTGGCTGGAATGTGTCTGCTGACTGTTAGGTACAGGGTCAAAGTTTGCTCAATGATGATGTATAGGGGGCGGACCGAACATCGCATATGTTCGCCCGCCGCGGCGAACGCGAACAAGCTATGTTCGCCGGGAACTGTTGCGGACCGCAAGATACTGAAAAAGCCATATGGTCGTGGGCAAGAGGCCTTATTCATTCATAACTCTTTCAAGCATATAGTATTGTACAACGTAATTTTATTAGTCTAGTCTTTTTATAATACAGTGAAATTTTTTAATCTGATAATCTTGAAAGCTGTGTCAGACTAGACCCCTTGAGTACCAGAGGATCATCCGGTGGGCTCAGGCTCTGATACTATAGTAACCCCCAAAAAATTGAACATTTGGAGCTGCCTTTGGAGCCAATAACTTGCCACTAGGTCTATTTCTTTGAATCAAAATCGATTAGACTTTATTGATGATATCAAGTTTGGACCTCAAGAATAATTTCCTTTGATGGGCTTAAAGGGGTTTTCCCATCTCAGACAATGGGGGCATATCACCATAGCACTTTGTCTGTTAAGCTGCTAACAAATTTTATACATGTGTTGTCAATTTAATTTTTGGCTTTGGTGAAATAAAGAATGCGATTATTACATTATATGTGTGGCTTTGCTAATTATTTAGCTATTTCTTTGGTGATCCACATTAATATTAATGTCAGATGCCGCGATCAGCAATGAACTTGGCAACTGAGGAGTACAATGACGGGGAGTGGTGCAAGTGCTGTTCCCTGTCATTGCACCCACTACTTACAAAGAAATGCACTTCGTGACGAAATAATTTGTCAGAAAGAACCTTTTTTTTTGTAGAATCGGCAAAGCAGCAAAATTGAATTTTCAAGAACTCCACTCATCTCTAGTTACCATGAAGCACAAGGAAATTCGGCTTCACTGCGAATCTAATTTTCCCTGAAATTCGGATTGACTTTGGATATTTCGATTTGCTTAACACTAGTGCTGGGTGCAAAAAAAACACAAAGCTTTGGTCAGTCTATCAAAGAGACATGGTGCGTGAACTGATTTTGATGTTTGGCAGTTGTTAGAAAAGTTTCATGTATACCAGCTCTGCAAATAACCACCTCTGGACTATAGGTAGGTGATTTGTCATGATGGTCCAACAATGTCAAATGGACACCAGAGCATCTTTGTGCCATATATTACTTTTTCTATAATTAGAAGCATTATTCAAAGCAAGAGGCAGGCATTTAACATTATTCTTCTTCTCTTTAGAATTAGACTACTTTTATACTTGCGGTAGCATTTTCCAGCAGGCTGTTCTGGCGGGGGAACAGAATGCCGGATCCGTGCTACCGCTAGTTCACCATGCCGCCAGAAGTCCGCTCCGGCCCCATTCACTATTATGGGGGCGGGCCGGAAGTCTGGCCGCAGCACGGCAAAAAAGTCGAGAGGTAGCCGGACAAAAACCACAGCATGTTGTAGTTTTTGTCCGGCCGCTTCTCGGCATGTTTGCAGTGCTGTGGCTGGACCTCCGTCCCTCCCCCATTATAGTTAATAGGGCCGGAACGGACTTCTGGCGCCACAATGCACTAGCTGTAGCAGGCTACCACAAGTGTGAAAGTAGCCATAAAACCATATGTGATCTTGTTATTTAATTTGAACATTGGTATTATTCCATTACACTAACAATGTTGAGGGCATTGGTAGTGTAATGGAAGATGTTGATGTGCACTGGCCGGCTTCAAGATCAGATGTGCCATATATTACTTTTACAGTTAGGTCCATATATATCTGGACAGATACTACATTTTTCAAATTTTTGTTCTGTACATTACCACAACGGATTTTGAACACAACAATTCAGATGCAATTGAAGTTCAGACTTTCAGCTTTAATTCAGTGGGTTGAATAAAATTATTTCATAAAAATAAGAGGAACTAAAGCAATTTTTTAAACTCAATTACTTCATTTTAGGGGAATAAAATTAATTGGACAAATTAAATAATTGTAAATCAAATGTTAATTTCTAATTAGGGTTGAGTAGGGTTCGGTGTTCTGCGATTTCTAAGGCGCTTTTTGAAAGGCTGCAAAGCAGCCAATCAACAAGCATCATACCTCTTGACCCAAGAGGCCATCACAGCCATGCCTACTATTGGCATGGCTGTGATTGGCCAAGTGCAGCTTGTGACCCAGCCTCTATTTAAGCTGGAGTCACGTATCAACCCGCCGCCCGTCACTCTGCTCTGATTAGTGTAGGGATAGGATGCAGCTGCTGTGAGGGCAAGATTAGGCAGGGAAGACTCAGCAAAACCACTTAATGAAGTGATCGATAGTGATGAGCGGCAGGTGCTATATTCGATTTCGACGAAATTCGCGAATATTCGAATGAATATTCGTTTCATATTCGTCGAAATCGAATATTCGTCATTTTCCTAGTTATCCCGATTAACATGCGATTTAAATAATCGCATATTGCGATTTTTTTTTTTTTTAACTTAAGGCTACTTTCCTATTGGTTTCATATCTAGAATTATCGAGGATGACGAATATGACGAATGTATTCGTCATATTCCTCAAAACGAAGATAACGAAGTATTCTACATCTTCGTTTTAGCTACCTATTCGTCAACTTCGCTAAGTCTAGCAATCAAATAGGAAGGTTGACTATAGAGACAGCTGTGTTAAATTCGCTATGCGATTTTTTTTTTTTTTTAATAAATAGAATACTTATAATAATTTTATCAAGTAATATAATTGTTGTATAAAAAAAAAAAAAATCGCATAGCGAATTTAACACAGCTGTCTCTATAGTCAACCTTCCTATTTGATTGCTAGAATTAGCGAATAGCGAGATTGACGAATAGGTTGCTAAAACGAAGATGTAGAATACTCGTTATCTTCGTTTTGAGGAATATGACGAATACATTCGTCATATTCGCTATTCGCTAATTCTACCAAGCCAACCATAACTTCCGTGCTCATGGAGCGTCCCCATCACCATGGGAACATCTCCATATACTAAAATGTACTGTCGGATTTGAGGAATTATGTTTAAATCGCAATGCGATTAATTCAAGTTATATTAATCGCATTGCGATTTCAACTTAGAGCTGGGTTTATAATGGGTCAGCTTGCTAGAATTAACGACGTTAACGAATATGGTCATGAATATTCTAAGTTAGAATATTCACAAATATTCGAAAAACTAATTTATAGTATTATAGCGAATATATTCGTATTGTATAATATTCGTCTTTTTCGCACCATCGGATCTGAGTAAAATACTGAAAACTCATATCCGATAGTATATTCCTAACCACCCGGCATTCCCATGGTGAAGCCCGGGACGCTTGTCGGGGCGTAGTTTGTCGACGGCAAATAACTAGGACGAATATTTGAAAATACGAATATATTCAATGTACTATGTATTTGTTCGTGAGAGTACAACGGTTTTCGTTAGAAGTCGTGTGTGCGATTATTCGCTATATCTATACGAATTTTTATTTTCCCCAATATGAACAGCACTGTTTGTGTGACAGTTAAAAGTAGATATAGTATACTATTTGAATATTTGCACTCAATACATTACATTATTCCTTATATCATCTACCGGCACAGGGTGTACTGATCCTGCATAGGTCACACTACAATAAGGGCTCGTTCACACAATCGTATGTCTTTTTCAGTGTTTTGCGGGCCGTATTTCGTGTATCCGTTTTTCAGTTTTTTGTTTCAGTAGTGTTTCTTTTTCGTTTTTCCGTTCCGTTTTCCGTATGGCATATACAGTATACAGTAATTACATAAAAAAATTGGGCTGGGCATAAGATTTTCAATAGATGGTTCATAAAAATGGAACAGATATGGAAGACATACGGATGTGTTTCCGTATGAATTCCTTTTTTTTTTTTTGCGAACCCATTAACTTGAATGGAGCCATAGAACGTGATTTGCAAGCAATAATAGAACATGTTCAATCTTTCAATGGAATGGAAAAACGGAAATACAGAAATGGAATGCATACGGAACACATTCCGTTTTTTTGCGGAAACATTGAAATGAATGGTTCCATATACGGACCGTATACGGAACACAAAAACCGTCCCGTATACGGAATGCAAAAAACGTTCGTGTGAACGAGCCCTAAATGCTATAAAAGCTGCTGTCTGTGTTGTGTTGTACTTTTAGGCCTCTTTCACACGGGCGAGTTTTCCGCGCGGGTGCAATGCGTGAGGAGGACGCATTGCACCCGCACTGAATCCTGACCCATTCAGTTCTATGGGGCTGTGCACATGAGCGGTGATTTTCACGCATCACTTTTGCGTTGCGTGAAAATCGCAGCATGTTCTATATTCTGCGATTTTCACGCAAAGCAGGCCCCATAGAAGTGAATGGGGATGCGGAAAATCGCAAGCATCCGCAATCATGTGCGGATGCGTTGCGATTTCCCGCATGGTTGCTTAGCAACGGGACCCAATCTCTATTATTTCCCCTTATAACATGGTTATAAGGGAAATAATAGCATTCTTAATAAAGAATGCATTGTTAAATGATGAGGAAGGGGTTAAAAATAATAAAAGTTAACTTACCTTAGCCACTTGATCGCGTAGTCGCGATCTGTCCTCTCTTTCCCTGCAGCATCGATGATCTAAAGGACCTGTGATGACGTCACATCACATGGCCCAATCACATGGTCCATCACTATGGTGATGGAGCATGTGATGGTCCATGTGACCATGTGACATCATCCAAGGTCATAATCACTATCCTCAGGCTGTGGATAGTGCTTAGGACCTTGGATGATGTCACGTGGTCACATGGACCAATCACATGCTCCATCACCATAGTGATGGAGCAGGTGATTGAGCCATGTGATGCTGTGTCTATCATTACAGGTCCTTTTCATCTTTCAAGCTAACGGAGAGGAGGCCGGGCTTCGCGATCAAATGGAACAGGTAAGTTATGATTAGTTTATTATTTTTAACCCATTCTGCACCTGTTTAAACATTAGGGAGATGGCCAAGGGTATTATTTTACATTATAACTATGTTATAATGTGAAATAATACCAGCGAGATTATTTCTGACCCAAACATGCACTTCTGTGAAGAAGTGCAGGTTCGAGTCTGGGTACCAAAGTGCCGATTTTCTCCCGCGCGTGCAAAGCGCATGACAGCGCTTTGCACTCGCAGGGAAAAATCGCGGCGATTCCCGCAACGCACCCGCACTGTTTGACGGAGTGCACCCGCAACGCCCGTCTGAAAGAGGCCTTACACTTGCGGCAGGACGGATCCGACAGGCTGTTCACCCTGTCGGATTCGTCCTTCCGCTATGTCACCGTGCCGCCGGACTGCCGCTCCGTCCCCAATACACCCAGGTCGTCAAAAAATAACCAATTAACCTTAATAGCGTGGAAACTTGACGGTGATTGGTTCACAGGACCAAGGGAACTCTCATATCATTGGCTGAATCTTCCATATACATTGAATGGAGCCAATTTTCTTATGAGTTATCATACCGGTATGCTGCCGCCGGACTAAAAGTACTGCATGTCTGACTTTTTATTTAATAATAAGTGTATATTTACTTCTCACTGGTCACATAAAGCAGAGTTTGAACAATACAGAAACTGACTGTTACTGCTATTTGGATTAAATATAGGCCTCACACACTGTCTAGAAATAAGTGTAAAAAATATAACAAAGGGCGTACTGCAAACTTTCTTAACCTGGGGTGGGGCAGCAAACCTAGTGTGTAATGGGAAACCAGAAGAACAAAGGCTCTTTACAAAGAGTGATTAACATTCGGTCTGGCCTCTATAAGGGTGGATTCACACCAGAGTTAGGGCTCATTCAGACGACAGTATTTTGCGTTCAGTATACTGACCTTTTTCAAAGCTCAAGATACTGAACATATACTGAACCATTCATTTCAATGGGTCAGCAAAAAATACTGAAGTGTCTCCGTGTGGTTCCGTTTCCGTTTGTTCACTATTTCCATTCTGTTTAAATATGGAACCTGTCCTATACTTGTCCGCAAAATGGATTCCATGGCTCAATTCAAGTCAATGGGTCCACAAAAACGTACCACATACGGAAATGCATCCGTATGTCTTCCGTATCCGTTCCGCTTTTACTGAACCATTCAATGCAAATTTTAAGCCCAGCCCAATTTTTCTATGTTATTACTGTATACTGTATATGCCATACGGAAAAGCGGAACGGAAAAACAGAACCAAAACGGAAACACTACTGAAACAAAAACGGAAACACGGATCAGTAAAAAACGGTCAGCAAAACACTGAAAACACCATACTGTCGTCTGAATGAGCCCTTATGGGTTCCGTTATGACTTTCCTTTATAACATGGTTATAACGGAAAATAACGCAATGCCCAGATAGAATGCAAAATGGAAGGCTTTATAGGCATTCCGTTTTGCATTCCGCTATAATAGAAGTCTATGGGAAATCATAACGGATCCGTCAAACAATGAATGAATGAATGAACAATGAATGGAGAATGTGGGGATGGGTGCGCTCATTGTACAGAACCTGGGTTAATCAAACTTCAATGCCATAGTCTTTGAATTCTGTCCCGTCAGTCTACAGTCTATTCTGTCTACTGCTATAGAGAGAGAGCATTTTAGGTTGAAACAGAGGAGTCTAAAATGTATTTACCCAATTAAAATATATATAAAAAATGTTTTTAACTATAATTATAAAGTCCTGATTGTAAAATCCACACCAATTGTACTAATGTAACTTTACAGCCCAAGAATGAAATCAACCTCATTACAAGAGAGCTCTTACCCACTGCAACGAGCCCTGCACCAGTTTTAGTGGGTTGTGAACAAGCAGTGTGTCCAATTCACTGACAGCAAGCAGAGATGTAAATAAACTGCAAGTACTGCAACATGTTGCCGTTTTTATTTTTAGTGGCCTTACAACACAATTATAAAATTACAACGTAATATAACATAAAAAAAAAAAAAAAAAAATGGCCTCTAGGGCAACTTTCTTAGTTGAGAAAATAGTTCTTCCATTTTTTTCACGCGGATATCTTGTTTTTGGTCCATTTCACGGATTTTCAAATTAACTTGATACTGCAGCTTTTTTAAATCAATCATATCAAGTCTGTGTTCGGCCTTCATTTCTTCAAAATGTTTGATGCACTTTTTTAATACTGAAAATTAAAAAAAAAAAAAAAAAAGCAGTTCAGTTTACTGTAATTCCAAGACAATTATTGCATTGTGTGCAGTATGTGTTTAACCGCCTCAGCCCCCCTAGCTTAAACACTACTTTCACCGTTTCTGCACTACACTACACAATTCTGCACTACACTACTTTCCTTATATTGGGCTGAAAGAAAAAATGAACGGCACAGATTTCCTCATTCGCATCGATCAATGTGGATGAAAAAATCTCTGCCAAAAATGTTAAAAAAAAAAAAAAAAGAGGGGAAAGGACATAGGAGTGCTTATGAGTAAAGCTGCGATCGCTAATAAAGATCCAAAAAACTCAAAAGTGATCTTTATAGCGCCGCAGCGATTTTACGGTGTTTTTGCAGTGATCAGAAAAAAAAAAAATTGCGATGACGCTATTTCATTTCTATGGGGACAGACTTTGTCCCGCTCGGATCCGGAATTGCGGATCCGCACTTCTGGGTCCGCACTTCCGTTCCGCAAAAATATTGAACATGTCCTATTCTTGTCCGCAAAATGCGGAAAGCACATTGCCGGTGTCCGTGCATTGCAGCGCTGGAGAAGCAGGGTGGTGGGGGATCGTGGGATGCTTGGGAATATGTTATGTATACCGAATTATAGGAATGTGTGCACATATTTACCCTCCTGGTGGGGGTGTAGACCACCTGGCTCTCCTCCTCTTCTGCAGCTGGGGGTCTGAATCCTGGGTTTGGGAGGGTCCGGCTTCCTCCCCTGAACCGCCACTATTACAGCAACATCATGTGAAGGTCCAGGCCGCTCTGGATCCGCCTGCTCCTCCACTAACTCCTCCTCTTCCTCCATGGAGTCCTCTGGCTCCTCCACCACCTCCTCCTCTTCCTCCATGGAGTCCTCTGGCTCCTCCACCACCTCCTCCTCTTCCTCCATGGAGTCCTCTGGCTCCTCCTCAACCACCTGTTTAGGTTTGCGAATTTTTACTTTTGGAACGGCTTGACCTGTAATTACACATTTTTAAGAATTAAGTTAAACTAATCAGATATCATAACAAAGTTAAAGATCCAGAAATTGCTATATGGAGGGATCTGCATGGGATTATGAATATCCCAACGGTGGATCTGCCTCATTTTGGGTTGAAATAACATGCATTCAAAAAATGCGTAAAGCAATTTTACATTTTTTTTTACAAGATAGCGCAATGAGTTAAGACATTTCAGTTAAGAGGTTGTGTTAACTCTGCTACATCTGTACTGATTGCTAAGCAGCTGAACTGAATATATACATTACAGAGTGTTATAGAGAGAAATACAAAAGTCATGTAAGCACACTAAGCAATCATTTTACCTGGGCATAATGTGTTGCTCATATTTGCGATTCTTGTGGGATGGTGTCTTTTAAGGTCACACCACTTCTTTTGAAGTGCCCTCTTGCTGTGACTCAGTTGAAAAGTTTGCCACAGCTCATAACGGAGTGCCCTCACTATGGCATTTTTTTCCATCCTCTTCCTGGTGCGGTCATATCCACGAACCAACATGCGCTGTAGAATAAAGATATAAGCATGTAATCACAATGTTTGACTAATCAATTGTTACAACGCGGTCCTCAACTAAACAGCAAAAATGTCCATCTTCATGTATTTAACTATATGCCATATATGCCAAAGAGACATGTGAATAAGGCTTAACTCATGATGGAACTTCTGGCAGCTGCTGGATAACTGTTTTTGCACATTATTCAAATTTGTTGGAAAGCCCTGAGGTGCAGTACAGTATACAGTATAGTATACTGTATCTACTTTTAACTGTCACACAAACAAACTGACGGGACAGAATTCAAAGACTATGGCATTGAAGTTTGATTAACCCAGGTTCTGTACAATGAGCGCACCCATCCCCCACATTCTCCATTCATTGTTCTCCAAGAAAACCACTGTACAAACAAAGGACATACTGCATATACAGTAGTTGTACTTTCTTTTGCTAGGGTTGGGCAGTGAGCCTCTTGCCTTTTAACCCCTTAAGGTCACGGCTCTATTTCACCTTAAGGACCAGGCCATTTTGTGCAAATCTGACCAGTGTCACTTTAAATGGTGATAACTTTAAAACACTTTGACTTATCCAGTCTTATCCATTATTTTTTATGTTATTTTTTTATTTTTTGGGTGATTGTCTTAGGTACAGTAGGGGCTCATTTCTATGGAGCCAGGGCTGCTTGAAAAACGCAGAATATAGAACATGCAGCGATTTTCACGCAACGCAGAACTGATGCATGAAAAAAAACGCTCATGTACACAGCCCCATAGAAATGAATGGGTCAGGATTCAGTGCGGGTGCTATGCGTTCACGTCACGCATTGCACCCGCGCGGAAAACTCGCTCGTGTGAAAGGGGCCTAAGATAAAATATATATTATAGAGGCCAGACCGAATGTTAATCAGTCTTTGTAAAGAGCCTTTGTTCTTCTGGTTTCCCATTACACACTAGGTTTGCTGCCCCACCCCAGGTTAAGAAAGTTTGCAGTACGCCCTTTGTTATATTTTTTACACTTATTTCTAGACAGTGTGTGAGGCCTATATTTAATCCAAATAGCAGTAACAGTCAGTTTCTGTATTGTTCAAACTCTGCTTTATGTGACCAGTGAGAAGTAAATATACACTTATTATTAAATAAAAAGTCAGACATGCAGTACTTTTAGTCTGGCGATCTCTCGCTGTGCACTGCCATGCTGCGCCGTAGCTCTGGCCCCAGCCTCAGCAACACTTCAGCCAGTAAGCCAATAAAATAGAAACAGAGTGTAAAGTGTAAAAGTACAACACAACACAGACAGCAGCTTTTATAGCGTTTAGGGCTCTGCTCACACAAACGTTTTTTGCGTTCTGTATACGGGACGGTTTTTGTGTTCCGTATACGGTCCGTATAACGGAACCATTCATTTCAATGTTTCCAAAAAAACGGAATGTGTTCCGTATGCATTCCATTTCCGTATTTCCGTTTTCCATTCCGTTGAAAGATAGAACATGTTCTATTATTGCTCGCAAATCACGTTCTATGGCTCCATTCAAGTTAATGGGTTCGCAAAAAAAAAGGAATTCATACGGAAACACATCCGTATGTCTTCCATATCTGTTCCATTTTTATGGAACCATCTATTGAAAATCTTATGCCCAGCCCAATTTTTTTTATGTAATTACTGTATACTGTATATGCCATACGGAAAACGGAACGGAAAAACGAAAAAGAAACACTACTGAAACAAAAACTGAAAAACGGATACACGAAATACGGCCCGCAAAACACTGAAAAAGACATACGATTGTGTGAACGAGCCCTTATTGTAGTGTGACCTATGCAGGATCAGTACACCCTGTGCCGGTAGATGATATAAGGAATAATGTAATGTATTGAGTGCAAATATTCATATAGTATACTATATCTACTTTTAACTGTCACACAAACAGTGCTGTTCATATTGGGGAAAATAAAAATTTGTATAGCTAATAATCGCACACACAAACATTTTTAAACACTACAAAAAGTACATGGCTTAAATGCAATCTTACTTACTGTTATAAGGATTTCTTCTTCTTCGGGTTTGAAGGAATTATGCACCATTTTTTCGAATATCTGATGCGATTCTTCAATGGCCGACTTCAAACGAAAACCGTTGTACTCTCGCGAACTTACATACTAAATCATGTGATCGTGTACTGAATGCGATCATTTGCCTCCCGATTTTCAAATAAAAAATGTGAATTCAATCTTAACATTGGATTTGGACTAGTATGACAGACGATGACGAATATTCTAAAAAACGAATACATAGTACGATATCGAATATATTCGTATTTTAGAATATTCGTTTTAGTTATTTGCCCCGACAAGCGTCCCGGGCGTCACCATGGGAACACCGGGTGTGTAGAATATACCATCTGATATGAGTTTTCAGTATTTTACTCAGATCCGACAGTGCGAAAAAGAATATTATAAAATACGAATATATTTTATACGAATTTTCGCATTCGAATTTTTCGTTATTCGAATATTCGCGCTCAACACTATGTTAATTCTAGCCTATGTAAGATAAGTTAGATAGCAGTGCTAAGTTGTAATCGCAATGCGATTAATATAACTTGAATTAATCGCATTGCGATTTCAACGTAATTCCTCAAATCCGACAGTACATTTTAGTATATGGAGACGTTCCCATGGATGGGGACGCTCAGAGCAGCCAGGAAGCCTGGAATCCTCAGGACAGGTAAGAAGAACTACTTTTGGGAAGTGGGAAAGAAAAAAATATAACTAAAAAAAAAAAAAAAAAACGAATATTCGAAATAGCGAATTTATAGCGCTATATTCGAAATATTCGCGAATTAGCGAAGTGCCGATATTCGCTAAAAAAATTCGCTTTTCGAATATTCGCGCTCAACACTAGTGATCGATCTACAGCTATGAATCATTCAACTTCTGTTAGTTCATTGCTCACTGGTTTTTAGGCTGCCCAGAGTGTTTTTCTGTCACTTTTTTCTGGTATGATCGGCGGCCATTTTGTGATCTTTTGGTGCACCAGCACATGTTTTGAGCTGCCACCAAGTTCAACATACATTTTTGGGTTCAATAGTAGGCTTTTTTTGCAATATCCTACATCAGGGGTTGTGCTTACTGTCACACCTTGAAACACAGGATAGAAATTGCTATATTTTATTAAGGTGTAAAATTCAATTGCCAAAATACCAATCCCCTAAATCAGTGGTTTCAGCTGTTGCTGGCCAAGTGTAAATCTGTCCCTAAAAGGATAGATTTTTTTTCTGGGGTGAAAGTCAATTGCCAAAATACCAATCCCCTAAATCTGGGGTTCCAGCTGTGGCTGTCCAAGTGTAATACTGTCCGTAAAAGGATAGATTATTTTCAGGGGTGAAATTCAATTGGCAAAATACCAATCCCCTAAATTTGCGGTTCCAACTGTGGCTGGCAAAGTTTAATACTGTCTGTCAAAGGATAGATTTTTTTTCTGGGGTGAAATTCAATTGCCAAAATACCAATCCCCTAAATCTGGTGTTCCAGCTGTGGCTGGCTAAGTTTAATACTTTCCGCCAAGAGATAGATTTTTTTCTGGGGTGAAATTCAATTGCCAAAATACCAATCCCCTCAATCTGGGGTTCCAGCTGTGGCTGGTCAAGTGTAATACTGACCGTTAAAAGATAGATTTTTTTCTGTGGTTAAATAAAATCCCTGAAATAGAAATCCTAAACATCCCTGCTTTCCGCGGTGTAATTCTGTCCGTAATAGGGTATATTACACTCAGCATGTCAGCGTCCAAATACAAGGCCTGAAAAATAAATCCTCTATATTTGCGCACGCGGCTGTGCATCTCCAAGTGTATTTTTGTCTGTAAAAGGGTATATTACACTAACCCTGGGAACATACTTCGCGTGTTCCCAGGGCGCGCATATGACGCGCGCTTCTCCCGCGAAGTGGCTGTTTTATTGAAGCTCGCGTCATATGCGCGCTCCCATAATAGAATATGGGTTGGATCGCGCGTGCTGCCGCGCGATAGTCACGGCAGCCGGCGCGATCGCGTAGGGCGTTTTACAGCGAGGTCATCCGCGCTGTAAAACGCCGACATGTGAACCATGCACATAGGGATGCATGGCTTTTCACATGTTAAGCGTTTTTCAGCGCGTATGAACGCGCTGAAAAATGCTCAGGTGTGTTCCCAGGGTAAGTGTCTAAATACAAGGGCCGATAGCTAAATCCTCTATATTTGCACACGCTACTGTGCATCTCCAAGTGTATTTCTGTCCGTAAAAGGGTATATTACACTCAAGGTCTAAATACAAATGCTGAAAGCTTAATCCTCTATATTTGCACACGCTACTGTGCATCTCCAAGTGTAATTCTGTCCGTAAAAGGGTATATTACACTAAGTGTCTAAATACAAGGGCTGAAAGCTAAATCCGCTATATTTGCACACGCTACTGTGCATCTCCAAGTGGAGTTTCAGCTGTAGCACACACGGGTGAGTCGCACTGCGGAACAGCACCACTTCACCACCAATGACTGGGCCTCCATGCGAGACCTGTGTGCCCTGTTGCGCTATTTCGGGTACTCCACCAACATGTCTCCTTGAGAAAACACTTAAGGCGATGATGGAAGAGAATGTGGCCCAGGAGGAGGAGGAGGAGGAAGAGAGGTCATTTCTAACACTTTCAGGCCAGTCTTTTAAAAGTGGCTCAGAGAGAGTTTTTTTGCAACAGCAGACGCCAGGTACAAATTTGGCCAGCCAGGGCCCACTACAGAAGGACGAGGAGGACGAGGAAAAGGAAAAGGTGGAGGAGGATGAGGATGAAGCATGTTCACAGCGGGGTGGCACCCAACGATACGCCTCCCACAGATGACATCTTGTCCTTACCTCTGGGCATCCTGGCACACATGAGCGACTATATGCTGCAGTGCCTGCGCAACAAAAGCAGAGTTGCCCACATTTTAATGTGTGCTGACTACTGGGTGGCCACCCTGCTGGATCCCCGGTACAAAGACAACGTGCCCACCTTAATTCCCGCACTGGAGCGTGATAGGAAAATGCTCCTGAGAGCATTTCCAACTGAAATGGGGGGACAAGTGGAAGCACAAGGCGAAGGCAGAGGAGGAGCAAGAGGTCGCCAACGCAGCTGTGTAACGGCCAGCTCCTCTGAAGGCAGGGTTAGCATGGCCGAGATGTGGAAAAGTTTTGTCACCACGCCACAGCTAACTGCACCACCACCTGATACGTGTTAGAAGGAGGCAGCATTTCAATAACATGGTGGAACAGTACGTGTGCACCCCCTCAATGTACTGACTGATGGTTCGGCCCCATTCAACTTCTGGGTCTCCAAATTGTCCACATGGCCAGAGCTAGCCTTTTATGCCTTGGAGGTGCTGGACTGCCTTGTGGCCAGCGTTTTGTCTGAACGTGTATTCAGCACAGCAGGTGGCTTCATTACTGACAAACGCAGCCTCCTGTCCACAGCCAACGTGGACAAGCTGACGTTCATAAAAATGAACCAGGCATGGATCCCACAGAACCTGTCCATCCCTTGTGCAGAATAGACATTTATAACTACCTCCCCTTAACTATATATTCTTGTACTCCAGGGCACTTCTTTATTGAATCCTCTATTTTTAATTTTACCATTATTTTGTGGGGCAACCCGAAGTTGAATGAACCTCTCCTCCATCTGGGTGCCAGGGGCCTAAATATCTGAAAGTGGCCTTCTCCATTGGTGGGTGACATGAAGCCTGATTCTCTGCTATGGGACCTCTCTCCTCTGTCTGGGTGCTGGGGCCTAAAAAGCTGAAAGCGGCCTTCTCTGTTAGTGGGTGACATAATGCCTCTTTTGCTGATATGGGACCTCTCTCCTCTGTCTGGGTGTCAGGGGCCTAACTCTCACGTACTTGCTTGCTGTCTTGGTGGCAGATATTTAGTTAGCCACAGCTAACTGCACCACCAGCTAATACGGAACGTGTTAGCAGGAGGCAGCATTTCAACAACATGGTGGAACACGCCTCCATGTACTGACTGAAGGTTCGGCCCATTCAACATCTAAGTCTCCAATTTGTCCACATGGCCAGAGCTAGCCTTTTATGCCTTGGAGGTGCTGGCCTGCCCTGCGGCCAGTGTATTGTCTGAACGTGTATTTAGCACGGCAGGGGCCGTCATTACAGACAAAAGCAGCCGCCTGTCCGCAGCCAACGTGGACAAGCTGACGTTCATAAAAATGAACCAGGCATGGTTCCCTCAGGACCTGTCCATCCCTTGTGCAGAATAAACATTTATAACTGCCTCGCCCTCAACCATACATTCTTGTACTCCAGGGCACTTCTTTAGTGAATCCTCTTTTTTTAATTGTACCAATATTTTGGGGGCAACACCAAGTTGAATGAACCTCTTCTCTGTCTGGATGCCAGGGACCTACATTTCAGCTAATCGCTTGCTGCTTTGGTGCGTGACATTAACCTCTTTTTGCTGTCAAATGACCTCTCCTCTGTCTGGGTGTCAGGAGCCTAAAATTCTGTTAATTGTCTGCTGCTTTGGCGGGTGACATGAAGCCTTATTTTCTGCTATGGGACCTCTCTCCTCTTTCTGGGTGCTGGGGCTTAAATTACTGAAAGTGGCCTGTTCCAATAATGGGTAACATGATGCCTCTTTTGTTGCTATGGGACCTTTTTCCTCTGTCTGGGTGCCAGAGGCCTACATTTCAGATAATCGCCTGTTGCTTTGGTGGGTGACATTATCCTCTTTTTGCTGTCAAATGACTGCCCCATTGTGTGGGTGTCAGGGGCCTATATGTCGTTTAATTATTTGCTGTCTTGGTGGGAGATATTAAACTCTTTTTACTGTCAAATGACTGCCCCATTGTGTGGGTGTCAGGGACCTATATGTCGTTTAATAATTTCTTGTCTTGGTGGGAGATATTAAACTCTTTTTACTGTCAAATGACCGCCCCATTGTGTGGGTGTCAGGGGCCTATACTTCGTTGAGTTGCTTGCTGTCTTGGTGGGAGACATTTAACTCTTTTTACTGTCAAATGACTGCCCCATTGCGTGGGTGTTAGGGGCCTATATGTCGTTCAATCATTTGTTGTCTTGGTGGGAGATATTAAACTCTTTTTACTGTCAAATGACTTCCCCATTGTGTGGGTGTCAGAGACTTATATGTCGTTTAATCATCTGTTGTCTTGGTGGGAGATATTAAACTCTTTTTACTGTTAAATGACCGCCCCATTGTGTGGGTGTCAAGGACCTATATCTTGTTTAATCATTTTTTGTCTTGGTGGGAGACATTTAACTCTTTTTACTGTCAAATGACCTCTACATTGTCTGCTTGTCAGGGGCCTATATTTAGTTTAAACGCTTGCTGTCTTGGTGAGTAAAATAAACTCTTTTTATTGTCAAATGACCGCCCCATTGTGTGGGTGTCAGGGGCCTATATTTCGTTTAATTGCTTGCTGTCTTGGTGGGAGACATGAAACTCTTTGTACTGTAAAATGACCTCTCCTCTGTCTGGATGTCAGGGGCCTACATAAATGATAATGGCCTGTTCCATTGCAGGTTGACCTAAGGCCTGTGTTGCTGTTACGGGACCGCTCTCCTCTTTGCGGAAGCCATGGTCCTCCTGAATTAGTAAGTGAGGCCTGTGGCACTGCTGGAGTGAAATCAATACTGATTTGGCATGATTGTAGCTCTCCTCTTTGTGGGTGCCATGGGTCTGAATCTGTGAATGAGGCCTGTGGCTTTGCTGGGTGAAATCAATACTGTCTTGGCGTGATTTTAACTCTACTCTTTGTGGGTCCTGTGGGCCTGAATGTTTGAATAAGGCTTGTGGCAATGCAGGCAGACATGATTCCTTCTTGGCTGTGATGACAACTTTAACTCCCATGTATGGTTGCCATTGGCCTGAGTCTCTGTGTAAGGCCTGTGACACTGCTGGCAGACATGAATCCTTCTTGCCTGTGATGTGAACTTCAACTCCCATGTATGGTTGCCATGGCCCTGAGTCTGTGAATAAGGCCTGTGGCAATGCAGGCAGACATTATTTTTTTTTGGCTGTGATGAGAACATCTACTCCCATAGCATTCCCACCTGACGCCACCCCAACCTCCTACTCCACCTCCTCCTCCAAGTTGCCAATTAATATTGGTTAATTTTTATTTATTTTATTTTATTTTAAGTAATTTCCCTATCCACATTTGTTTGCAGGGGATTTACTATCACTTTTTTTTTTTACATTTTGCTGCCTTTTGTAGCCCTGTAGCCCTTTCCTGGGCTATTTTACAGCCTTTTTAGACTTCAATGGGGTTCGGGGTCAAGTTCAGGTCGAGTTCGGATCCCGAACCCGAACATTTTCATGAAGTTCGGCCGAACTTCTCGAACCAGAACATTCAGGTGTTCCCTTAACTCTATTTCTAATACTTGGTTGAAAACACTTTTGTTGGCAATGACTGCCTGAGGTCTTAAATATCCAATTCTTTGCTTTAATAAACTGCTGGGTTGCTTTGGATTTATGTTTTGTCCATCTGTATTATGAAGTTTGGTTGCATTTGGCTGGATTTGAGCACACAGTATGTCTCTGAAAACCCCACAATTTATCTGGATGCTTCTGTCCTTTGTCACATCATTAATAAACACTAGGGACCCAGTGCCACTGGAAGCCATGCATGCCCAAGCCATCACACTGCCTCCACCGTATTTTACAATTGATATGTTATGCTTTGGATCACGAGCTATACCATGCCTTTCGCATATTTTTTTCTTTCCATCATTCTGGTAGAGGTTAATCTTGGTTTCAAAGAATATTCTTCCAGAAGTATGCTGGTTATCATCTTAAATTATATCATCTGGTTAACATCTTAAAAGATGTTTTTAGCAAAGTCCAATCTAGCCTTCTTATTCTTGAGGATTATAAGTGGCTTGCACAGAGCAGTGAACCCTCTGTATTTACTTTCATGCAGTCTTCTCTTTATGGTAGATTTGGATATTGATACGCCTATAACCTGGAGAGTGTTGTTCACTTGGTTGGCTGTTATGAATGGGTTTCACTTCACCATGGTAATTATTCTGCGCTCATCCACTACTGTTGTCTTCTGTTGGGCGTACAGGTCTTTTTGCATTGTTGAGGTCACCAGTGCTTTCTTTCTTTCTTTCTCAGGATATACAAACTGTAGATTTTGCCACTCCTAATAGTGTATCAATTTCTCGGATGGGTTTTTTCTGTTTTCGCAGATGAAGGATAGTTTGTATCACCTGCTTGGAGAGCTCCTTTGACCACATGTTTACTTCTCAGCAAAATCTTTAAAATGCAAGCACCACACCTGAAATCACCTGCAGGCCTTTTATGTGCTTAATTGAGAATTAAATAAAGAAGGAAATGCCCACGAAACAGCATTTTAGTCAGTTGTCCAATTACTTTTAGTCCCTTTAAAAACAGGGTGCCACATGCAAAGGAGCTGAAACTCCTAAACCCTTTATCCAATTTTAATGTGGATACCCTCAAATGAAAGCAGTCTGGACTTTATGTCCATGTCCATTATATAACTCTAACTTGAATATGTTTTAGTAAACAGTTTAAAAACTAAATTTGTGTCAGTGTCCAAACATATATGGACCTAACTGTATATACCATATTTTCAATAACAATTAAAATGTACCCTTACCTCAGATTAGATTTATTGAAATATGCTGACTATGGTTGTTGTTATTCACAGTGGCGCAATAAGTAATATATGTTTCACATCCCTAAGATGAATGACTCCCTTAATAAACTATCCTTAATACAGATCACTGACCGATGACATTCCTATCAGATGATTGATTTGGCCACTTCACGTTCCCCACCATTAGATTATATAGTTCTGTCTAATATAACTGGCAAAGGATCATTGTCCTGGGCATCTACCCCTAACATAACATCATAAGATAAATCAATAATCCATGAATGGCTTTTATTTTCTCTGGATATCCCCAGAACATACATTTGACATACAAAGAATACATTTTCATGATACACATTTTCTTCTCACACAGCAAACATATGTAAAAACCAAACCAATGTATATATCTTTAGTTTACTATTAACAAGTATTAAAATAAATGTGACATAGTAATAATATATCCCTGTCCAACATGAGTAGCCTGCTGGTCTTAGAAGCAGCTGGTTGGCATTGCATGCTGATATTTAGCCCATGGTGTACAAGTACATCCAAAAAGATGTACTGTAAATTGTATTTTACCTAGAATTTGTGTCTGAACTGTGTATTTTGAGCCTATTTTCTATACCTTCATTTATCTCATAAGTATAGGCAACTTAATGTAAATCAGTATATTAGTATTATCCATAGGAACCAGTTAGTGCAAGTTCAGACATATTTCTTATGCAATCTTTGAAAACAATATTGTTACAGTCCAGGTTTCATTTTTATATTTTATTTTTGCAGAAAAGTTTATTGAATTGATGACAATTGCCAAAATGCTAACCTTTTCTTAAAATCGTTTTTATGTACATGGACATATTTCCATACAGTTGGACCCACTGAGATTACCTAAGGGAATACGTGTTTTTTTTTTTTTTTTTTTTACAAAATATTGTCTAATTTATCTAAATTCTGTCAAATTCATTATGTTCCAAATATTGTATGTCCAGCAGTCTTGTTTTAGAAATTCCTTTGTTTTGAAAACCTATAATGTCCAAAGCACATTTTACTTTCACATGGTTCTATAAAACAGCAGCAGTAAACTTAAAAATGTAAAATTTTAGAGGCTAGTTTATTGGTCCTTATGAAGTATTTAACTGTGCTTTTTAGAATTTCCCAAATAAATCTATTTTCCATCTAGCTGTACAAATGCAGAAAGATTTAAAGGAAAAATTCGGGAAGGAATTTTTTCCCCTTAAGTGGGGAAAATTTGCTCTACCTCACAGGGGTTTTTTGCCTTCCTCTGGATCAACTTGCAGGAAACAGGTCGAACTGGATGGACAAATGTCTTTTTTCGGCCTTATATACTATGTTACTATGTTACTATGTAATATGGTCTTTTTTGAACAAGGAACATTTCTTAACATACATGAAAATGAACAAAAGATGTATAATACAGTCAATCAATATACTGTATAATAAAATAGAAAGATAGATAGGTAGATAGATAGATAGTTAGATAGATAGATAGATAGATAGATAGATAGATAGATAGATCTTGAAAAATGAGACAGCACTCCAATGTTGGTAGAATGGTGATGGACCTGCTTTATTACCCCAAACTGGAACATTTCAGCCCAGCTCAATAGGGCCTTTCTCAAGCTTGGAGTGCTGCCTAATTTTTCAACGTCTTGGAGGGATTTCACTTGGTATCTTCATCCTTTTCTGACAGTGCTGATGTTGCTTCTTTGTTTTGGATAGATAGATAGATAGATAGATAGATAGATAGATAGATAGATCCAACATTTTAGCAAAAGCTTTTACTTGCTGTACAATTTAAGGATGAACCATCATAAATGGTGCCGTATTCTTTTTTGTGAGAAAATGGAGCATGGAATTCCCAATAAACTCAAATGATCTGGGAAATGAACAGAACACTTAGGCTGGGTTCACATGAGCGTGTCCGGATCAGGTGCGGAAGCGTTGTGGATGCGTTCAGTCAAAACAGTGCGATTTCACAGGCAAAGCCATTCAGTTTTGCCTGCGATTGCTTTCAGTTGTTCAGTTTTTTCTGCGTGGGTGCAATGCGTTTTGATGCGTTTTTCACGCGCGTGATAAAAAACTGAAGGTTTACAAACAACATCTCCTAGCAACCATCAGTGAAAAACACAACACACCCGCACTTGCTTGCGGATGCAAGGCGTTTTTAACGCAGCCCCATTCACTTCTATGGGGCCAGGGCTGCGTGAAAACGCAGAATATAGAACATGCTGCGATTTTCACGCAACGCACAAGTGATGCGTGAAAAAAAACGCTTGTGTACACAGCCCCATTGAAATGAATGGGTCAGGATTCAGTGCGGGTGCTATGCGTTCACATCACGCATTGTACCCGCGCGGAAAACTCGCCCGTGTGAATGCAGCCTTACCCAGTAACCTCCTTTTATCTTTTCAGTTACAGATCCCTCAATTCCCAGTCTGCTCCTCTGCCATCCAAGATGGTCGCACTATGTCTCACGGCAGAGTCTCCTTGGATTCTGTATGTTTTCACCTTGTTTGAGTGACTCCTAAATAAAATCAGAGGTTTGAATGAAAAGATTACTAGTTCTACTAAATCTTTCACCATAAAACTATATATCAGTCTGCTTAGCATATTTTGGTCTAAACTATATTTCCTGCTGAATGGATTACATTTTCAACAAGGCTGGTTCCCATTAAAGGTAATGTCATCAGAAAAAGACCCATTATTTAAATAGTTTTTATATTTCATTGATTTTTGATTATATTATTTTTAATTTTCCACGTCAATATCTATATTTAAACAAAAACTATACCATCCTGCAGTTTTCACGTTGGCCACTAAGCCTAATAGGTGCCACCAGTCAGCTTATCTATTCCTTCCTTGTACAACGACCTCTGCACAGGTCACCGAGCAGGCCTAGAAAACTCTCCCATAGAAGTAAAAACTCTCCCATCAGAAAATAAAAACAAATTAGAAAAAAATGTGTGTATTACAATCAGGTTTAAACTGGCAGGTAACATTTTTGGTGACACATTTCCCTGCTAGTTAACAATGAGTTTTTGCTGTTTATATGTTACATAGCTATGTACAGTACTGTAAATTGTCAAGCGGTGAGTCTCAGTTATGAAATTAATGTATTAATTTAGATACAATATCAAGAAGCCTAGTCATTTCTGACTACATGTATATAAAATGTACAAGCTTTGACTGTGTATAAAAAAAAAAAATTTTTTATATACAACTAATTATTAACAGGTCAACAAACTACTTTCTTACGATGACTGGACGATTGGAGGTACAATTTGATTTCCAGTGTACCAGCAATTATATTGTACATAACACCTAAAATTTTATAAAGTGTAACGACTACAATTACATTGTCACTAAAATGTCAAAATGAAACATGGCATTGTTGTCATTATTATCTATTTGAAATGTTTCCAGTATATTGTGACAGCCCTAAAGATAACTGCAAGGACTAGTTTTTACATACTGTATAGATGCCTGTGAATTTAATTTATAATTCCTTTTAGTGAGGGATTCTGGAGGATGAATCTGTTATTCCATCAGTCTCTGAATAAAACCTCTCTTCTAATGCACTATGAATTGCATATTAAATATAGGTGTTAAGAAAGCCTGTTATATTTATCAGTTTTAGGGCGGGTTCTCCCCAGTGCTAGGAATTTCTTTATAGTGTTCTATTACGGAATATAACAGAATTTTAGGATGGAATGCAAAACTAAAGCCTATAAGAGCCATTATGTTTTGCTCCATCCTAATACATGTTTATGTGCACAAATAATGGTTCTGTTTTGTCCCGTTATACATGACTGAAAAAAATGTATATATGCCCTATAATGCAGAAGATCTACTATATATGCATAGTACTATATATACTATAGTTCTCCTGAATAATTCACAACATGGAGATCCCTACCTGCTGCTGGAATCAGGCTACAGAACTCACAGGGGTGTAAACATAATCAGGGAGGTGGACAACAAAGGCAGACAGTCAGGTGCATGGAGAGACAGGCGTGCGCACCAAAAATGCGGACAGGAGTACTGGCAAGTTTCCTAAGCCTGCCTAGTTGCTTTGTCCTTGCCGGATTGGTGAAGCGGCAGTCAGTGGGATAGACAAATATACACTGCAGGACTACCCTTAGAAATCTAAGTTCCCTATGAGTCTGGAAGGAAACCGGAGTACCCGAAGGAAACCCACACAGACACGTAGAGAACATATAAACTCCATGACTATGTTGTCCTTGGTTGGATTCGAACCTAGGACCCCAGCGAAAAGGCACCAGTGCTAATCACTGAGCCACCGTGCTGTATATATATATAGAAAAAAAAGGGGAGAGAGCAGCACACTGTATCCAGCGGGTGCAAAATCCGGCAAGTGACCAGTGCCAAGGTCCAATTCAATAAATGTAGAAAAGCACAGGAGCACTTTAAAAGAATGAAAAACGCTGTGCTTTATTCAACCCAGTGTCAATAGCAATGTTTAAACTGCTTGTTGCAGTCTTTCTCAAGCTTGAGAAAGACTGCAACAAGCAGTTGAAACGTTGCTATTGACACTGGGCTGAATAAACCACTGTGTTTTTCATTCTATTGGAGTGCTGCCTTGCTTTTCTATCTATATATATATATATATATATATATATATATATAATTTTATTTAGGGTCCTTTCACACTGACGTTTTTGTTTTCCGGCATAGAGATCCGTCGTTGGGTCTCTATGCCGGAAAAATCCTGATCAGGATCATCCCCATGCATTCTGAATGGAGAGAAATCCATTCAGGATGCATCAGGATGTCTTCAGTTCAGGACCGGAACGTTTTTTGGATGCAGCAAATACCGCAGCATGCTGCGCTTTTTGTTCCGTCCAAAAATCCGGAACACTTGCCGCAAGGCCGGATCCAGAATTAATGCCCATTGAAAGACATTAATCTGGATCCGGCCTTAAGCTAAACGTCGTTTCGGCGCATCGCCGGATCCGACGTTTAGCTTTTCTCAGTGTTACCATGGCAGCCAGGACGCTAAAGTCCTGGTTGCCATGGTAAATGTAGTGGGAGCGGGGGAGCAGTATACTTACCGTCCGTGCGGCTCCCGGGGCGCTCCAGAGTGACGTCAGGGCGCCCTACACGCATGGATCACGTGATCGCATGGATCACGTGATCCATGGGCATGGGACGCTCTGACGTCATTCTGGAGCGCCCCGGGAGCCGCACGGACTGTAAGTATACCGCTCCCCCACTCCCCGCTCCTACTATGGCAACCAGGACTTTAATAGCGTCCTGGCTGCCATAGCAACCTGAAAGCATTTCGTAGACTGATCAGGATCCTGATCAGTCTTCTAATGCTTCAGGCGACTTGCGTTCTGACGGATCCGGCGTGTGTGAAAGGACCCTTAGTTGTTTTTACACTGAAAGACTACACATGATAATATATGCATATATTGCAGAGGACTACCCCTAGTAATATGTATATATGATGTTGCAGGTGGTGATGTCATCATACCTGGCAGGAATAAATATGCCTGTGTGGAGAGCAGGTGATGGGTGGGCTGTCCTTGGACTTGAGGTCATCCCTTCTCTGGAGCACACGGCATCGGGTAGGAGGGGTCCACAATTTATTATTTTCTCCACATAATAAATTAATAAGTGTATTTTTTTTCCAAAGGTATCCATAGCCTTTAAGAACCATGAGAATTTTTAGGTACATACATGGTAGTTAGAGATGAGCGAATTAAAGTTGACAATGTTGAATTCGATCCGAATTTCCGGAAAATTTTGTTTCGCACCGAATCCGAATTTTCTCACGCTTCATGGTAACAAATCACATTTTTTCCTAAAATGGCTGCTGCCTGTGTGAGGACATGAAGCAAGGAACTATGGGAAGGTGGGATCACCCATAATGCCATGCATGCAGCCAATCAGCAGCCAGCCAGCCCTGTGATGTCACATCCCTAGAAATAGCCTCAGCCATCTTGGATTCTGCCACTTTGCAGTGTATTCAGTGCAGGGAAAGACTTTAGCAGGCGCTAGGGACAGTGCTAGAAAAAACTTAATTGTGCTAAAAAATTGATTTACAATTTCAAGGAAAGATTATTCAAGGTGTAGGAAAAGGAAACGGAGGAACCTTGCTGCACTGTCTGGGAACCCAAATTGCCATTATACAGCTCTTCAATTCCAGCAAACCGTTCTTGTTATTGGGGTGAAAGTGCAGTTTGATACAGCAATTAATAGGGTTTATCACAGGAATTATTTATATGCCTTATTTGCCCTTGTGCGGTGCAGTTATATGTTCTAAAGCATTTTTTGGCTTGTAAAAAAGTTTAGATGATACAAATTCAAATGATTAGTCGGTAGATGTCCAATTAATATAACACACAATTTATAAAATTAAATAGTAGCAAAATCGGAACCAGCAATAATTCACAAAATACATAGACATGCAGTAAATTTCATAACATAGTATCCCTCAAAAGGGTCTCCATCAATAGTCTATCAATAGATGACCTCCAATAGTTCCTAATAGCTGAATGGGGTACTAGCAATCCAGACCCACAATGGTGTTCAATTGTCCACAGTGTTAAAAAATTGTCAATATAATTAAAATATAGCCAGATAACTTCTCAAAATCCAAGCCAGTGTGTCAGGCAATCTCCAGTTTAGAGCGCAGTCAAGCGCTGACAGAATTCAGAGCAGTGTCCTGCTCATTATCGCTAGCTTTCTCTGAATATTCCACATAAAAATTTACACGATCTTACCGGGAGGACCTCAGTAAATTTTCTTGCCCCCGACGCGGTGTACCTCTTTTGTAATTGGGCGCTCCAGTCTCAAGGGCTTTTTCTGCCAGGCAATGTCGCACCAACTGTAGTGGTGCACGTGAACCCGCAATAAATGGTGGTTTTCTCCATGCAGCAGGCATTGCTCACGCGAACAAACGTTGTATAGCAGCAAATTCCACTCCTCCTCAAGTAAATATTTGTGTGTATATGTTCCAAGGCAGTGGGTTGATACCAAACGAGTTTTGGGGTTAGAAAAATGACCCCTTCATCAGACAGTCATTTTTTATCTCCAGTTTTATTTTTTGGCTTGTATTACTGGTAAAAAAGGGCTTATTAGCCGTTGTGTGGTGAAGTGCTAAAATTACAGCCCTTTTTGACATGTATTAGTGGCAAAAGAAAAATATATTTGCCGTTCAGTGGTGCAGTTATATGTTCTAAAGCCTTTTGTGGCATGTATTAGTGGCAAAAATAAAATATATTTGCCGTTCAGTGGTGCAGTTATATGTTCTAATGCCCTTTTTTGTGTGTATTAGTGGGAAAAAAAGGCTTATTAGCCGTTGTGTGGTGAGAAAAATACAGCACTTTTTGGGGTGTTTTAATTTCCCCTTTTTTTTAATTTATTTATTTGATCTAACAGCATGTCAGACAGAGAAGTGCCTGGCCATGCACAGGGGAGTCAGCAGGGTGGTAGCAGTGGCAGGTCGGGAGCCAAACTTGCCCGTGGTAGACCACCCATTTCGCAGGAGCCTAAGTGCCCGGGAAGTAGCGGTGTACTGGTTCACGGAGGTAGAGGCGGTAGCAGTCAGTCAGTGCGCAATGTTGGGGGTAAAATCCCCTACTACTACTGTAAATATGGTCAGGGACAATACATGTCCTTTACGGCCCACTGGGTGAATGTGGTTCCTGCACAGCCCCTACACCAACAACTTGGCCAGGTGACGCTGCTTCCGCCTCCACGTTCTCATGCCGTTGGTCCTGCAACAATGTCCGCCTCTGCCTCCTCATCCTCCACCGTGTCCTTAGCTTCCACTGCAGGGACAATTCACAGTACCCCTCCAGCATACCAAACGTGCAGGGCACGGCGGTGTCACACTGTTCTGCACTTTGTTTGCCTGGGGAGGAATTGCTCCTTGTCCATCATCAAGAAATCGAATCCTGGCTTTCTCCGCGACAACTCAAAATTGGAACCATGGTGACCGAGAATGAGATAAACATGGTGTCGGATCTGCGTCAAGGAGAGCCATGCGATCTGCATAGCACACGTGTTCAATCTGGTTGTCAAGCGGTTCCTGAAGTCTTCCACCCATCTGCAAGACATCCTAAAAATGGCGAGGAAACTATGCATGCACTTTAGCCACTCGTACACTGCAAAGCACACCCTCTTTGAGCTGCAGAACGGCATTCCTCAACATAGGCTGATATGCGATGTTTCCACCCATTGGAATTCCACCCTCCATATGTTGGAACGATTATACGAACAGAGAAAGGCCATAAACGATTTCTTGATGATCCAAGCGGACAGGAGTACTCCCCTAACTTCGATGTCAGCCAGTGGCAGCTCATTTTCTCAGGCCCTTCGAGTAGGCCACGTTATTTGTCAGTTACTGTACACAGATACTGTTATGGAATATCTGTGGATGGAGCAGTTCTAGCTCCATCAGCAGCAATTTGAGTCTAGAGTCGCTGATGAGCAGCTTTCTTCACCCGCCTAGTGAAGAAACTACCTCACCAGCAGCAGCAGCTAGACCTGGTGCAGGACCTGAACCAGCAGGTGGTGCCATACTTGGACAGTACATTGAAGATCCGCTGGACTGCTGGGCAGCCAAACTGGATTTGTGGCCACAACTAGCAGAGTTTGCCCTGGAAAAGCTGTTCTGCCCAGCCAGTAGTGTCGCATCAGAGCGGGTGTTTAGTGTGGCGGGGGCCATAATTACACCAAAAAGACCTCATGTGTCCAAAATATAGAGAGACTGACCTTTGTCAAGATGAATCAGGCGTGGATCAGGCAGGATTTCCACCCACCAATGCCTGATGCATCAGACTAGATCATTTATGGTGCCACACCAACACTTTGACAAAAAAGACTGATTTCTTCTGGCTACCTGCCTCAGCTACTATTCTGATGCTACCACCAGCCTGATGCCACATATCTGATGCCAAGGGCTCCTTCTTAAGTCCACCATTGTCAGTGGGTAGTGTTATGGCCACACACTCTGTCACAGGGTCACTCTGTGGCCTCCTGATGCTGCTGCCACCTCTACACTATGTCACCTTGCCACTCTGTGGTCTCCTCATGCTGCTGCCACCTCCACACTATGTCATCTTGCCACTCTGTGGCCTCCTGATGCTGCCGCCACCTCCACACTGTCATTGTGCCACTCTGTAAGAGAGAGAAAGTTCACACGGCGCAAAGAACCAATCTTCGATGTTGATACAAACTTGATTTAATAAATTGGCAGATGGTACAATGCATTTTGGGGCATGTAGCACCGCTTCATCAGGTACAGACTGCTCATGCAGTACACACATCTATTACACACACTTAAATACTTAAAAAAAGCCAAAAGGGCACAGAAGGGGGAGTGGAAGGGGAGATCCTGACCCCTCCACATGTCAAATACAATACATGCAATGTGACTTGCAAATTTGAGTAAGATTTAAATTAGAATTACTAGTGGGTGAAACATTGCTGGTTCGGGTGGTTAATGTAGAGAAATTAACAAAAGAAACTTACATTTAGGTTGAAGGAGCGGTGTCCGGCTGAGATGAAAAACCTGCTGAGTGTGGTCACAGGATTGACGAAGCGGTCACGTGACCGCTTGGTTGCCCGGCATCCGGACGCTCTTTCTTCTGCCCAGTGAGAGTGTATGGGCGGGAGGAGGAGCGCAACACTGCCCGGCACGTGACCCTATGCGTCCCGGCAACCAGACGCTATAATTCCCTTCCAGTTTAGAATGTATGGGCGGACGGGAGAGCACAGCATAGCAGGAATATGCCAGGTTCACTGTGCTCAGCCCGCTCGTGGGTGGAGGGGAAATTTGAAACAGGGACCCAAGCTGGTAGACATAGAAAGCTAAAAAGGGGTGAAGCGTTTGGGGATACAAACGCCCCCCCCCCCATTGCATAACGACAAGCTGTCAAACGCTGGTGGCGGTAAATGGCCATTAGTCGGATACACAATTTGATGATGAATACCAATAATACTAAAATGACAAGGACCAGAAAGCTGGATAAAATAATAGATTAAAAAGAATGCTAACTAACTGGATCAGTTCGAAGGGACATAAAAAAAAATGGGCAAAGATGATGCCTTCGAGGGATGATCACTCGTTACTATTATGTAGAATGGGCCAGTCCAGAAGGGTAATATGCACACAGTGAGAATGGATTTTTCTTCTTGAGCCAGAAGGCACAATACCGTAGATGTTTTTAAACTTCAGGGATCCCTTTCATAAATTGATTTCAAATGCTTCGTTGAGGCTGTGTGGGTCCAAACATTTGAGCCTATAAATCCAGAACATTTCTCATCTCCGTAATGCTTGGATGATGTTGTAACCGTTATATTTAATGGAGTAATGGTAAATCCAAAGAACAAGCCTTGGTGGCATTCAGTGGCATGTCTGGAGATACTGTGCTGGAGGAATCTTTTTTTGACATTAGATCTGTGCTTATTTAGTCTGTTGCAGAGGGTTTGGATGGTCCGCCCCACATATTGGAGGCCACACGGGCACTCCAGTACATAAACAACATTTGAAGAACCATAATTTAGGTGGCTTTTAATGGAGAAGGTATTGCCGCTGGAGTTGTGGACAGTAGTGGTGGTGCATATGCTTCTACAGCATAAACATTTGGGCTGCTTACACTTAAAGCTTCCCATTGGGCCAGGATTGCCCGAACGTGAGTCAGGATTCTGTTTCTGTTTCAGTTGGCTCGGCGCTAGTAAATTCTTCAGGGACTGGGCCCTCCTGAAAGTCAGGTGGGGTTTCTCCGGTAAGATCTTATTCAAGATCTCGTTTGAGGATAAACCAGTGTTTCGACTAGATCTTTTTGATCAGGGTATGGTTGCGGCTGAAAGTGGTTAGGAAGTTGGTGCTGTAACTTCCCATGGGAGGATCTTTCTCAGTAGTTCTCCTTACTTTAACTGGTAGGTAGTCTTCTTGGGTGAGCCCATGGGCTCTGTTGAAGGCCGCTTCTATTATCCCAGGAGGGTAGCCTTTCTGTATAAATCTGGTGCGGATGATCTCACTCTGGGAAATGAAATCACTGTCTTCTGAGCAGTTCCGTCTGACACGTTTGAATTGGCTAAACGGAATATGTACCTTCCATTTCTTATAGTGGTTGCTGGCAAAGTCGAGGTAGCTGTTACAATCCACTTTCTTGAAAAATGTGCGGGTGATTATGTTTCCACTGTTGCAGCTGAGGTCTAAATCCAAATATTCGGCAGATGTGTTGCTGTGGGTCCCTGAGAGTGTGATGCCCCAGCTGTTGCTATTGATGTATTTTATAAACCCCTCTACCGACCCACTGTCGCCTTCCCATACAAAAATCAAGTCGTCGATATAGCGACGATAAAAGATAATATTATTTATCCAATAGTTTGAATTGTAGATATAAGTCTCCTCAAAAGCCCCCATAAAAAGATTGGCAAAACTGGGCGCGAAACGCGTGCCCATCATAGTCCCTTTGATCTGCAAATATAGGGCATCCTCAAATCTGAAGACATTGTGCCTGAGGATAAAACAGATACATCTTAACAGAAAGGATTTTTGGTCATCGGGCATGGAGTCGTCATTGTCAAGAAAGCGTTTGGTACAGCTTATACCAAGCTCGTGTTCAATATTTGAGTAGAGGGCTGGTACATCCAGAATGAGCCACCAGTATGTATCTTTCCAGTTGATCCCTTTTAGAGCTTGTATCAGAGCGGTTGTATCCTTCAGATAGGACATCAACTGACATACATGTTGTTGTAGAAAAATGTCCACATAATGTGACAGATTGCACGTGAGGTAAGATATCCTTGAAATGATTGGTCGACCCGGTGGTTTGGACATGTCTTTATGAATTTTGGGTAAATGGTAAAATAGAGTGATAACCGGATTTGTTATTAAGATGTATTCCTGTTCCTTCTTATTCAAAATGAGGGATGCGGAGTCAAGGAGCTCTTTAAGTGATTTTTTATGTTCTGCCAAGGGGTTTTCCTCTAATCTCCTGTAATATTCCGTGTCCGATAGAATTCTATATGCTTCCTGAATGTAATCGATCCTATTTTGTAGCACTATACCTCCCCCTTTGTCTGCATTCCGAATAATTACTTCCGTATTGTCCTGTAACTGTTTGATGGCTAATCTCTACTTGGCATGCAGATTGTATTTCAATATAGGTGTCTGATCGATGGTCCGGAGATCTTCCATAACTAAATCATAGAATGTCTCTATCAAGTTTTCCCTGTGATGTAAGGGGTAGAAGTGAGAGCGCGGTTTAGGTCAGTTGAGAGATATTGTGTGCCGGAAACTGAGTTGGCCTCACTGGTCCCCTGGTTGCTTGCCTCCTTGATGTTACCTGTTAGGTTGAAGTGCCTTCTTAGAGTCAACTTACTTACGAAGTCATGTAGGTCTAAGAATATATCAAAGCCCTTTATTTTGGATGATGGACAGAAAGAAAGGCCTTTAGATAGTAATGCAATTTCTGCGGAGGTTAGGCAATGAGTGTACAAATTGAAGATTTTGACTTCTTTTGCTAAAGTTTTGGAGGATGTCACATTTTTCTTTTTGCCTTTGCCTCCTCTACAACCTCTTCTGAATTTTTTTCTTTTTGCGGGTCTTGACCCCAGTTGATAGAATTTTTTTTTATTTTGGTCGTCCCAGGGCCTTTCAATATTGGGTACGACGTTACTGGGTTAATTAAAGGAGGTAGGGATAAAAAAGAGGGTGGACAGATGCTAGTGGCTTGTTAAATATTGGAGGAATCTTCCAGATCAGAGTTTAGGCATATAGTGTGACCTGTGGGTTCAGGAGCAGGAGGACCATTGTGAATATGGGGTGGAGACTCTCCATGGAGGGTGATGAGTGAGTCTAGTTCAAGGTCCACTGATGTTGTGGGGGAGCAGGGGGTAGGTGTTATGGATTGTGTTTATCCTGTGTCAGGTAGAGTGGTAGGAAAAACTGTAGGTGGTAACTTGAGGGAGGCACAATTGGAAAGGATCTCCTGTCCAAATAATTCTAATGTGGTGGTCTTAACAGGTTTAGTGAAAAAAGGCTCATGATATTGCTGTTTGTGCTGAGACTCTTGAACGGACGTTGTTGGGTTCATGGAGGGCGTCCTAGCAGTGGGCATGAAAAATTGGGCTTCAGGTGTGGCTGGTGGATGGCTTGCGGCCGGTGTGTCAAGAATTCTATGTCGCACCCTACCAGGGTGATGGTCAGATATGGGCTTGTTGGTGCGAACTGAGCGGAGGTGGGCTCTGAGGGGGCCATGCCTATCGCTGTGTTCGAATGTGACCTTGTGTCGGGGTCTGGAGGGGGCCGGGCCAGCTGGTGATTGGTCAGCAGACTTGGGTGTGATTCATGCTTTAAGCCAAAATTTGATATTGCCCGTGCTGAAATCCACCCGGTCCCTAGACTGTTTACCCGCTTTCCTGTTCAGAATATCTTTTTCATGCCGTGTGACACGTGTGGTGATAAGGCGGTCAAATTTCAAAAATGCCGGATGATCCCTATACTTTAGGATACTGGTGTAACCTTCAGTGATCTTGGACCCAAGCTCCTGCACTATTGCTTGCCTTTTTAATTGTAATCTTGACATCATCCCTGTAGCACATTCTAAAAGATAATTATCCCAGTCATCACTAAAGGCTTTATTGTCCACAAATGAGTGTTTGAACCGCAGACGCAAACCTCTGGGGACCAAACCCTCAGCGATATATAGTCCCATAAATTTAGAGTCAAGTTCATGCTACATCTCAATAAACATGTTTTTCTCAAGTTCAAAGAAAAAAGAAGATAATGATTTTTCATCAATACTTTCCTGATTCAAGGTGGGTTTCTTTGGTAAGTCCCCAGCCACTGCAGGTTGAGGTTGCGCATACTGCTGGATCGGGCGCTCTCTATGTTCAAGACGATTCAGGACGTATTTCATCCTGCTTGATAATCAGATGTTCCTATGTGCTGCCGTGTGGTTCCCGCTGACCGGTATACAATTCAACGTGACAGGCGGTGTTTCTCTATGAAAAACACAATAGGCGCACCATAGGGTAGTACAGTCCAAGTGATTCAATAAACGTGAAATACTCCAAAATGGGGGCTCACCTTAAAGGGTTGTGCGATCAATAGGCACAACACTACAGTAAAGTACAGACGGGTGTGTTTAGCACCCAACACGGATGGTTATGCAGCCAGGGATGTGTGCACTTCCACGTGGGGATGCCTGGATTCCCCAAGAAGGCGGATAGATCCAAAAGAGAGAGAAAGTTCCCACGGCGAAAAGAACCAATCTTAGATGTTGATACAAACTTGATGTAATAAATTGGCAGATGGTACAACGTGTTTCGGGGCATGTAGCACCCCTTCATCAGGCTGCAGACTGCTCATACAGTACACACATCTATTACACACATCTATTAAACACACTTAAATACTTAACAAACCGCCAAAAGGGAACAAAAGGGCGAGTGGAAGGGGAGGTCCTGACCCCTCCACATGTCAAATACAATACTTGCAATGTGACTTGAAAATTTGAGTAAGATTTAAATTAGAATTACTAGTGGGTGAAACATTGCTGGTTCGGGTGGTTAATGTAGAGAAATAAACAAAGGAAGCTTCCTTTTAGGTTGAAGGAGCGGTGTCCGTTGTACTATCTAAAGGCCTTTCTTTCTGTCCATCATCCAAAATAAAGGGCTTTGATATATTCTTAGACCTACATGACTTTGTTAGAAAGTTGACTCCAAGAAGGCACTTCAAACTACCAGGTAACATCAAGGAGGCAAGCAACCAGGGGACCAGTGAGGCCAACTCAGTTTCCGGCACACAATATCTCTCAACTGACCTGAAACCGCGCTCTCACTTCTACCCCTTACATCACAGGGAAAACTTGATAGAGACATTCTATGATTTAGTTATGGAAGATCTCCGGACCATCGATCAGACACCTATATTGAAATACAATCTGCATGCCAAGTAGAGATTAGCCATCAAACAGTTACAGGACAATACGGAAGTAATTATTCGGAATGCAGACAAAGGGGGAGGTATAGTGCTACAAAATAGGATCGATTACATTCAGGAAGCATATAGAATTCTATCGGACACGGAATATTACAGGAGATTAGAGGAAAACCCCTTGGCAGAACATAAAAAATCACTTAAAGAGCTCCTTGACTCCGCATCCCTCATTTTGAATAAGAAGGAACAGGAATACATCTTAATAACAAATCCGGTTATCGCTCTATTTTACCATTTACCCAAAATTCATAAAGACATGTCCAAATCACCGGGTCGACCAATCGATTCAGGGATATCTTACCTCACGTGCAATCTGTCACATTATGTGGACATTTTTCTACAACAACATGTATGTCAGTTGATGTCCTATCTGAAGGATACAACCGCCCTTATACAAGCTCTAAAAGGGATCACCTGGAAAGATACATACCGGTGGCTCATTCTGGATGTAACAGCCCTCTACTCAAATATTGAACACGAGCTTGGTATAAGCTGTACCCAACGCTTTCTTGACAATGACGACTCCATGCCCGATGACCAAAAATCCTTTCTGTTAAGATGTATCAGTTTTATCCTCACGTACAATGTCTTCAGATTTGAGGATGCCCTATATTTGCAGACCAAAGGGACTATGATGGGCACGCGTTTCGCGCCCAGTTTTGCCAATCTTTTCAAGGGGGCTTTTGAGGAGACTTATATCTACAATTCAAACTATTGGATAAATAATATTATCTTTTATCGTCGCTATATCGACGACTTGATTTATGTATGGGAAGGGGACAGTGGGTCGGTAGAGGGGTTTATAAAATACATCAATAGCAACAGCTGGGGCATCACACTCTCAGGGACCCACAGCAACACATCTGCCGAATATTTGGATTTAGAGCTCAATTGCAACAGTGGAAACATAATCACACATTTTTCAAGAAAGTAGATTGTAACAGCTACCTCGACTTTGCCAGCAACCACTATAAGAAATGGAAGGTAAATATTCCGTTTAGCCAATTCAAACGTGTCAGACAGAACTGCTCAGAAGACAGTGATTTCATTTCCCAGAGTGAGATCATCCGCACCAGATTTATACAGAAAGGCTACCCTCCTGGGATAATAGAAGCGGCATTCAACAGAGCCCGTGGGCTCACCCAAGAAGACTGCATACCAGTTAAAGTAAGGAGAACTACTGAGAAAGATCCTCCCATGGGAAGTTACAGCACCAACTTCCTAACCACTTTCAGCAGCAACCATTAACTGATCAAAAAGATCACTGGACACTGGTTTATCCTCAAACGAGACCCCATCTTGAATAAGATCTTACCGGAGAAACTCTACCCGACTTTCAGGAGGGCCCAGTCCCTGAAGAATTTACTAGCGCCGAGCCAACTGAAACAGGAACAGAATCCTGACTCACGTTCGGGCAATCCTGGTCCAATGGGAAGCTTTAAGTGTAAGCAGCCCAAATGCTTATGCTGTAGAAGCATACGCACCACCACTACTGTCCACGACTCCAGCAGCAATACGTTCTCTATTAAAAGACACCTAAATTGTGGCTCTTAAAATGTTGTTTATGTACTAGAGTGCCCGTGTAGCCTCCAGTATGTGGGGTGGACCATCCAAACTCTCCGCAACAGACTAAATAAGCACAAATCTAATGTAAAAAAAGATTCCTCCAGCATACTATCTCCAGACACGCCACTGAACGCACCAAGGCTCTTTCTTTGGATTTACCATTACTCCAATTGAGCAGATTAAATCTAACAGTTACAACATCATCCAAGCATTATAAAGACGAGAAATGTTCTGGATTTATAAGCTCAATAGTTTGAACCCACGTGGCCTCAACAAAGCATTTGAAATCAATTTATGAAAGGGATCCCTGAAGTTTAAAAACATCTACGGTATTGTGCCTTCTGGCTCAAGAAGAAAAATCCATTCTCACTGTTTGCATGTCACCCTTCTGCACCGGCCCATTCTACATAATAGTAACGAGTGATCATCCCTCAAAGGCATCATCTTTGCCCATTTTTTTTTATGTACCTTCTAACTGATCCAGTTAGTTAGCATTCTTTTTAATCTATTATTTTATCCAGCTTTCTGGTCCTGGTCATTTTAGTATTATTGGTACTCATCATCAAATTGTGTATCCGACTAATGGCCATTTACCGCCACCAGCGTTTGACAGCTTGTCGTTATGCAATGGGGGGAGTTTGTATCCCCAAACGCTTCACACCTTTTTAGCCTTCTATGTCTACCAGCTTGGGTCCCTGTGTCAGAAACCGCCCTGATATAGTTTACCCTGCCCTCAAGTTTGCCCTCAGTCAAGATGGTGGATTATGTGTTTCCTGGTTACCATCTCACATTCTGTTTCCTGTCAGAAGTCATCCTACTCTGCCCTAAAGTTTGCCCTCAGTCAAGATGGTGGATTATGTGTTACCTGGTTGCCATCTTACTTCCTGTTCCTGTTCCTTTTTAAACTAGCCAGACCTTCCTGTCTTTGCTGGAGTATTGCATTTGACTTTTTGTCCGCAATCCTCTAGCTGCAACTCACTCCTCCATGTGTTCTGTGCCCTAGCTGTTCTCCCTGCTACCTCCTGTTGCCGACCCGGACTGTTCTTGGACCTTCGTACCTGCTTGCCGCCTGCTCTGACCTTCTGCTCATCTACCTTCCTGCCAGCTTGCTGCCTGCCCTGACTTATGCTAATCCTGACCGCGGTTCTTGTCTACAGATTCTGCCTCTTCTGTGGGGGGGACAACAACGTGGGTTCTGCTACATCCGTACTATATTTACTCTGCTCCCAAGTCCTGACCATCGGATTCCAGTTCTGTTGCACCAGTATCGTGACACCCTGTTTCAAATTTCTCCTTCACCCACGATCAGGCTGAGCACAGTGAACCTGACATATTCCTGCTATGCTGTGCTCTCCTGTCCGCCCATACATTCTAAACTGGAAAGGAATGATAGCATCTGGTTGCCGGGACGAGTAGGGTCACGTGCCCGGCAGTGTTGCGCTCCTCCTCCCCATACACTCTCACTGGGCAGAAGGAAGAGCGTCCGGATGCCGGGCAACCGAGTGGTCACGTGACCGCTTCGTCAATCATGTGACCACACTCAGCAGAGCGATGTGTCTCTGGCTTTTCATCTCAGCCGGACACCGCTCCTTCAACCTAAAAGTAAGCTTCTTTTGTTAATTTCTCTACATTAACCACCCAAACCAGCAATGTTTCACCCACTAGTAATTCTAATTTAAATCTTACTCAAATTTGCAAGTCACATTGCAAGTATTGTATTTGACATGTGGAGGGGTCAGGACCTCCCCTTCCACTCCCCCTTTTGTGCCCTTTTGCCGGTCTTTTAAGTATTTAAGTGTGTGTAAAAGATGTGTGTACTGTATAAGCAGTCTGTACCTGATGAAGGAGTGCTACGTGCCCCAAAACGCATTGTACCATCTGCCAATTTATTAAATCAAGTTTATATCAACCTCGAAGATTGGTTCTTTGCGCCGTGGGAACTTTCTCTCTCTTTTGGATCTATCCGCCTTCTTGGGGAATCCAGGCATCCCCACGTGGAAGTGCACACATCCCTGGCTGCATAACCATCCGTGTTGGTTGCTAAACACGCCTGTCTGTTCTTTACGGTAGTGTTGTGCCTATTGATCGCAAAATCCCTGTAAGGTGAGCCCCCATTTTGGAGTATTTCACGTTTATTGAATCACCTGGACTGTACTACCCTATGGTGCGCCTATTGTGTTTTTCATAGAGAAACACCGCCTGTCACGTTGAATTGTGCCACTCTGTGGCCGCCTCCTAGTGCTGCCGCCACCTCCACACTCTGTCATTGGGCTACTCTGTGGTCTCCTCATTCTGCTTCCACATCACCACTTTGTCAAAAGGCTACTTTGTGGACTTCTCATGCTGGTCCCACCCTCCCCACTTCATGACTGGGCAACTATTTTGCCTTTCGGCCTGGCTGACATAGTCATTTATTTGACCCTTCTTCTGATCTGTCAGAAGGAAGGAAAAATGAGATGCACAAATGATTCTATCTGTCTAGCAGCTGTAAGGCCTGTATGGTCCCATCAGAATTGACTTGTGATTTGGTAGCCAAAAGCAGGATGGGTACAAAACACAGAAGACGTGCAAATATTCCATTCACGTGTCATCTCTGTTTTGGATTCACTCCTGTTTTTTTTGGCATTAGCAATATTGATGGATTACTGACCAAATGCAGACCAAGTGACGGCGGCTGTTCAACGACAGGATCTGTTTCTTGAGGGTTATTGTTTTGACGGATTAGGGGATGGGCAAAATAATCAGTGATGTCAACACAAACTTTCTGCTAACAACCTCTTCACTCTGTCGGGGGGCTCTATTTGTAAAAGGGTTTAATAGAACAGGTCCTGTAGACATCTAAGTGGTATCAGCTGACAATGGTGTAAAAGGAGTGCGCTTCTTCTTGGCGCTAATATCGACCTGTAAGGCTGAGTTAATACTTGAGTTATTTGGTCAGTTTTGGCCCCGTGACTGCCCAAATAAGTGAGGTGTCATCTACACGTCATACTCACAGTGTTATTTCACTACCACAGCAGACTCCCGATGCGTGTTTCTGCAAGGCACAGTGTTCTACACCACTATAAAGGCTCTCGGCAGCCAGGATATAGCCGTTTTTTAACGCTATTCACCGCAAATAAATTCGGATCGAAACAATTTATTTTGAAAATTCGCCGAACAGGCTGAATAGAATTTTAGAACATTTCGCACATCGCTAATCTCCGCCATTAGCTCAGTAGTGTTGCTGTTACTTACACTCTGTTTGTAATCTGAGAATTGCTTCCTGCCCATAATATACATTATGTGTATATTATGGTGTTTAAATGTTTAAGATATATTTACATTACAAGTTTATTAAACCACCATCTCAGACTCAAATGAGTAGAATCATTAGGCACACAAGATGAAAGTGCGCAATTGTTTCTAATACCAATTTTAGTAACGCAGTAACATAGTTTATAAGGCTAAAAAAAAGATACCTGTTTCCAACCAGTTCATCCTGTTATCCAGTTGATCCAGGGGAAGAACCAAAAAAACATGTGAGTTAGAAGCCAATTTCCCTCACTTTAGGGAGAAAAGAATTCCTTCCTGACTGCAATCATGAAATCAGAATAACTCCGTGGATCAAAAAACCCTCTCTAATAACTATAACCTGTTTTTGCATAATAGTATAAACACACTCATAGATTACAATTCAAAAAATACTAACAATACTGTATTTTAAAGACCCATTAACACAGGCAAACAATTGTCAGGAATGGACCATTCCCATTAACTATTGTTAAGCTTAAAGAGGTCTTGCCACTACAGCAAATAGCATTTATTATGCAGAGAAAGTTTTCATGCTTACGACCTCCCTGCAGTCCAGCTGTGGTGGCCGTGCTTGTACATTATAGAAAAAAGTACCACCCTATGTGAGCTCCAACCATCTCAGCCACCAGAGAGGTTGGAGTTTTTCTTATAGTGCACAAGCATGAGCACCACTGCTGGATTACAGGGTGATTGTAACCATGGAAACAAGCAGTGTATAATGTGAAGGAAAAATGAATCAAGCCAGCAGGAAGCAATAAGGATAATAACAATACTTTCAGGGCCGCCATCAGGGGGGTTCAGCCCATACCCCAGTAAGGGGCCCGGACCCTGGGGGGGCCCGGCCGGTCCCGAGCCTTTTTTAGATTTTTTTATTGTGGCCGCTGGCCCTGGGGCCCAGTCAGGGCCGGGCCGACACAGATGCTGGCTGGGGAGGCTCCAGCCTCAGGGCGCAGGCAGGGGCCGGCCAGAGGGAGAGGAACTGACAGGGGGAACCGCTCAGCGCTCCCTCCTGTCATTCACTGAGCCGGGCCCCGTCAGAGCGCTCCTCTCACCTCCATTATGTTCACTGCTTCAGGCCTCCAGCATCAGGCCCCGCTGCCTCTAACTAGAAACACAGTACGCATGTGGGCGGAGCCTAACGGACCTCCATTAGGCTCCGCCCACCTGCTTAATGTGTGGCAGCGCTGGGGCCTGATCACGGAAGCCTGGAGCAGTGAACATAATGGAGGTGAGAGGAGCACTCTGACGGGGCCCGGCATTAAGTACAGTGAAAATGCCGGGCCCCCTTACATGAAGTCTGTGGGCAGTCGGGGGCACTTCTGGAGGCAGTGGGGGGCACTACTAGGGGTTGTGGGGTGCACTACTGGAGGCAGTAAGGGACACTACTAGGGGCAGTGGGGGACACTACTAGGGGCAGTGGGGGGCACTAGTGGGGTGCACTATTGGAGGCAGTGGTAGACACTACTAGGGGCTGTGGGGGGGCACTTCTGGAGGCAGGTGGGGGGAACTAGTGGGGTGCACTACTGGAGGCAGTGGGGAGCACTACTGGGGCAGTGGGGTACACTACTGGGGACATTATTAGGGGCAGTGAGAGGCCTTACTGGGCGATCAGGGGTGTGACAATTGCGAACACAGAGGGTGTGACCGGGCATGGTGTCGGGGAGGGGCCCCAAAGTTTGGCATGGGGCCCATAGCACTCTAGTTACGCCACTGCATGACAACATGTGGGGGAAGAAAGAGCATGACAACATGGGGGTATAAAGAGCATGAAAAGATGGGGGAGAATGACAGGGGGCAGAAAAAGCATGACAAGAAGAGGGGATTATGACAAGAGGGGGGAAGAATGACAAGAGGGGGAGAGCATGACAAATTACTATGTGGGGGCACTGCTGTGTGGTTGAGGGGTGTGTGGGGGTCATTACTGTGTGGGGGCAGTGTGGCGGACATTACTGTGTGGGGGCAGTGTGGCGGACATTACTGTGTGGGGGGCAGTGTGGCGGACATTACTGTGTGGGGGGCAGTGTGGCGGACATTACTGTGTGGGGGCAGTGTAGCGGACATTACTGTGTGGGGGGCAGTGTGGCGGAAATTACTGTGTGGGAGGCAATGTGGTGGACATTACTGTGTGGGGGGCAGTGTGGCGGACATTACTGTGTGGGGGACACTACAGTGTGGGGTGGCATTATACAAAAGCTCTGCAGATGCAACTCCCATGTATTGGGTCACCACAATTTGGGTGGTCATTCACTAAATGAACCCTATTATGGGGAGAATCTGTGGATGACACATATTTGTCATCCACAGACACCCCCCACCCCCCCCAAAACAGGGTTAATGTACTGAATGACCACCAATAAAGAGGTGGGGGTCACATATGCTATTTCATAATGACAGCAGGGCCCGTACAGTGACTGTATTCTACTACACCCCCCATCCCCCACGCTCACTGGATATAATCTTATTAACTATATAACTGTAGTAAATCACTACAGTTATATAGTTAAGATTATATACAGTGTGGGGGGGGGGTGTAGTAGAATCAGTCACTGCACGGGCCCCGCTGGCACTGTCATCAAAAAAGCAGATACAACCCCACAGCCTCACCCCTTGTATTGGGCGTCATTCCTACATGAACCCTGTTATGGGGAGGGAGGATCTGTGATGACACATATGTGTCATCCACAGATTCCCCAATAACAGTGTCATCCATCACAGATCCCCCATAGCAGTGTCATCCACAAGTTGGAGGGGGGGGGCGCACTTGGGCAGCTCAGCCTCTGTTGGTGGTGGACCTTGTCCCAGCCCTGGGCCCAGTGCTCCTCCCCCTCTTCCTTACCTCCCCGACCCACCCACCACTCAGCTGATCGATGTCAGGCAGGCTTTCCACTGCACGTCCTGTGCAGCGCAGCCTCTCAGCCTGCTCTCGGCGATCTCCCTCGGTCACTGCCGCAGTGACCGAAGGAGATTTCCGAGCGCACGCTAAGGCTGCACAGGACGCGCAGTGGAAATCCCGATGGCTGCACAGAGACCAGGGTACCTCCAGGCGGTGCTGGGGAGTGAGCTGGGCAGGATCAGCGACACAAGTACGGGGGGTGGAATAATTGAGGGCTGTCTGGGGGCAAAATTACTTAGTGGGGGGGCAGTGTGGGGGGCAAACTACATGGAGGGCCGTGTGGGGGCAAAATTACTTAGTGTGGGGGCAAATTACTTAGGGGGCAAATTACATAATGCAGGGCTGTCTGGGGGAAAAATTAACTTGTGGGGGGAGGGGCAAATTACTTAGTGGGGGTCAGTGTGGCGGGCAAACTACATAATGGAGGGCCATGTGGGGGCAAAATTACTTAGTGTGGGGGCAAATTACTTAGTGGGGGCAACTTACATAATGCAGGGCTGTCTGTGGCAAAATTTACTTGTGAGGGGGCAAATTAGTCAGTGGGGGCAGTGTGGCGGGCAAACTACATAATGGAGGACCGTGTGGGGGCAAAATTACTTAGTATGGAGGCAAATTACATAATGCAGGGCTGTCTGGGGGCAAAATTAACTTGTGTGGGAGCAAAATTAACTTGGGGGGAGAAATTACTCAGTGGGGGGCAGTGTGGCAGACGAACTACATAATGGAGGGCTGTGTGGGAGACGTCCCTGGATGTAAGAGGTATGGGCGCGATATATGGGTGGGGCTGTGTGTGGGGTGGCTTGAGGGTGGATGGGGACACAGAGGCCCCATGATCTCCTATTCCTGGGGGAAGTGCTCTGGATCCGCCACTGGGGCAGTGTCGGGGAGGGGGGGAGGCCCAGGCCTTGAGCTGTGAAAGGGGCCCCAAAATTTCTGATGGCAGCCCTGAATACTTTAGTAAGTGCCTTGTATTAACTTTCTATACATGATAAATGGATGCGGACAGCACACATATATAATTCGTGTGCTGTCTACATTTTTTTGCGGCCCCATAGAAATTAATGGGCTCTATTTGATCCATAAAAAATGCAACCTGAAAATAAGTTTGTGTGCATGATGCCTATGTGTGTATACGTATGTACATAGTTCTCAGTCACTGATCGTTGACCGGGGGTGGTCTTAAAGGGCTGTCTCACTTCAGCAAGTGGCATTTATCATGTAGAGAAAGTTAATACACGGCACTTACTAATGTATTGTGATTCTCCATATTGCCTTCTTTGCTGGCTTGGTTCATTTTACGCTGCTCGTTTCCATGGTTACAACCACCCTGTAATCCAGCAGTGGTGCTTGTGTAATGCCAGCCTCTCTGGTGGCCAGGACTGTGGGAGCTCACGTAACCTTGTACTTTTTCTATAGTGTACAAGCACAGTCATGCTGCGGGACTGCAGGGTGTTCATAACCATGGAAACTTTCTCTGCATAATAAATGCTATTTGCTGAAGTGGCAAATCCCCTTTAACTCCTTCAAGCGACAGCCGGTTTGGACAAAATGACGGAGCTCCACTTTTCAAATCTGACATGTGTCAGTTTATGTGGTAATAACTTTGGAACACTTTTACTTATCCAAGCCGTTCTGAGAATGTTTTCTAGTGACACATCGTACTTCATGTTAGTGGTGAATTTGAGTTGATACTAGAGATGAGCGAATACGATCCGATTTTTCAGGAAAAATTTGATTTGCAACGAATGCGAATTTCCTCGCGCTTCGTGGTAACAAATCACAGTTTTTACTAAAATGGCGGCCACACGTGTGAGGACTGAGAACATGGGGCAAGGAACTCTGGGAAGGCGGGATCACCCAGAATGACATGCATGCATGCAGCCAATCAGCAGCCAGACAGCCCTTTGATGTCACAGCCCTATAAATACAGCGGCCATCTTAGAATCAGACATTCTTCAGCATTCTGAGTGCAGGCACAGACATGATTAGGTGCTAGAGACAGCAATTGGAAAAACCTCATTATGAAAAAATAACGATTTATAACTGCAGGGAAAGGATAGGGAGGAATCATTTCACATCATCTTAGTGCAGGGAGAGATGTCAGAAGGCGCTAGGGACAGTGCAAGAAAAGTGATTGAAAAGTGCAGGGAAAGATAATTTGGGGATCCAAATAGCCATTATACAGCTCTGTCATTCCAGCAATTTGTTCTTGGGGTGCAAGTGCTATGATGAAAAGCCTTTAGTGGGTTATATCTGTGGAAAAAGAAAAATATATACGCAGTTCACTTCTGTGGCTATATGTGGTGAAAGCGTTCAGTGGAGTATTTCATTACAAAGAGTTTGTGTAGTTTTTTTCTTTTTTTAATTGCATAAATTAACGGATATTTTATTTTAATTTAAATTTTTATTTATCTTTTATTTTTTACTTTTCTTTTACACTTTTATTTTATCAAGACCCATTTGAATCTTAAAGATCCAGTGGGCCTGATGGCTATACAGTGCATTGCAATAGTCACCTATTGCAGTGCGCTGTATTGTCAGTGCTACACTTACACTAAGGCTGATCAGACCCACAGGGCCTCTTGCCATCGCAGCAGTGGTAGCCCGGTGGAAGAGAGAAGGAACTTCCTCCCTCTCAACCCCATGGATACTGTGGGCAGCTACTGACCATGGCATTTATGGGGTTAAACGGACGAGATCGGCACCAGCACCAATTTTTGCCATAGCAGCAGAGTGTCAGCTGTAAGTTATAGCTGACACTCTCTGCTGATGGCGGTGGCTCCGTTCCTGAGCCGCTGCCATTACAGCCGTCACAAAGGAGCAGGGGGCATTGGGGAGGGGGGTGAAATGGCGGCATCAGGGGACATTACCAGGGGCACTAAGTAACTGGGAGTATGGAAAAGATCAGAGGCACGGCAGCACACAGGGAATCTTGACTGAAACCGGCATTTTTACTCTGAAGCGCTTTGATTGGTTAGTCTGTAGAATCGTCCATGGCTTGCTTCCCCGGTGTCTCTGCTCTCGGGGAGAGCGGAGACTCCAGGTCTGTAAACATTATAGTGTCACAGCCCTGGTAAGCAGTTTGGACGTGATTGTACGTCCAAATGCGCTAAATTGCTTGCAATGTGGATGTACAGTTAAGTCCAAACGCATGAAGGGGTTAAGAAGAGTGAAGAGCTGCACTTACTGTACATGTAGCAATCATCCTCTCTGTATCGCTATTCCAATTGGTCAACCCCATAGAGAATCATTACTTTGGGCAGCAGATCCCTGTCTACTGAACATGCTGGCAAATGATTTTTGTCACCATATTAAAGATGTAATAACTCAATGAATGAGCATTTGCTCATTAATCAGGTAATCATCAGCATATTCGCGCAACACAATTATCAGAAATCAAAGTTCCTGAACACTTCTTCTTCCTTGACCAATCAAAGAGGGCCTTAAAGGAAATATATCACCAAAAAATTATTTGCCAGTTGAAACCAGATTTTAGCACATATCCTTTTTATCTAATTTGTTTTTATTTTATGATTGTAGATTTTTTTTATTTTATTTCCTGAACATCGTTATGGCGGCGGCCATCTTGCCTGAGCTGTTCTTAACAGCATTTACAAAGCTTTAAAAAAATTGCTTTACGGCAGCCCCATGGTCCATAGACGGAATGAACAGGAGGAGAACTCATTGACTTCTATGGGAGAGTGTTCTAGGCATGATCTGTGCAGAGGTCATTGTTAGGAAAGAATAGATAAGCTCTGACAATCACCTATTGTGACTGGTGGATTCTGTCTTTTCTATACACAGAGGTGATATACTGTAATTGCAGGAAGGATTAGAATTAGTTAACTGCAGTAATCTGTATAAACCAAGAAGTGGCGCAAATTATTAGACATAGTGGCCAGTGCAAAAATTGCAAGATCTTTTGTTTTAGCTTAAATATAAAAAGTGACATGGAAAATTAAAAATAACATAATCAAAAAGTATTTAAAAATATGTTTAAAAATTATATTGACCATTGTGTGCTTTTACACAGGGTGATTATCATTAACAGCACTGTGTTTGATATTGTTCAAAATGGGGCCACAGTCTTTAACAGTCTCTTTACATGATTCCTTAATGTGTACAATCTAAAAAAAATGTAAAGTTGATTATGATCATCTCAATATGTAATTATTTTATTAGGACCTAGCAATGAGAAAATCAGTTCTAAAAATCAGAAATTTGTATAAATTTGTATAAACCATAATCTGTATAAACCAAAAAGTGGCGCCAATTATTAGACATAGTGGCCAGTGCAAAAACTGCAAGATTTTTTGTTTTAGTTTAACCCATTCAGGACACATGACGTACCGGTACGTCATGTGCATAAAAGAAGATTGCGGCGCTGCAGGGGTTAATGGGGACAGGATGCCTGCTGAAATCATTCAGCAGGCATCCTGTCACAATGCCGAGGGGGGTCATGTAACCCCCCGTATCGGTGATCGCAGCAAACCGCAGGTCAATTCAGACCTGCGGTTTGCTGCATTTCCGGTCCATTCGGGTCTCCGGTGACCCGATGAACCGGAAAAGGACGGTGATCGGTGGTGTAATAACACACCACCAATCACAATCCGAGCATCGGGGGGCGGCAATGCTGTCCTTGGTGCTGATTCGCCGGCTAGATGCTCTCCAAGGTGCTTATTCGTGCGGGGAGAGAGGTGGGAGATTCAAACTCTCAGCGCTCCTCTCTCCCCTCCTCTTCCTGCTCCTGCTGCTGCTGCTGGAGAGCTACTGTGACCCCCCCATCTGCACCCATCACCCTGCTGCATCCATCACCCTCAAGGTAGGTCAGGGTCAGTGAGGGAGAGGCATGATTTAGGCAGGATAGAAGGTACAGAATAGTTTAGGTAAAAAAAACTCAACTGTTTGTGTGCAGCACCCAAATCTGGTGGTTGGGCTCCACAGCACTTAGCTGGTTCCTTTTTATTTATTTTTTTGCGTGCGCTTACTGTGGCCGGCACTCTTAGTGTCCGGCCACTGTTTGCGCATCGCTTGTCCCACCGCTGATCAGCGTCATACCGTACACTTGTCAATTTTTTTATTCTTTTTAGAGTACACGAACACCTGTGTCCCCATACACACGCACATACAATAAAGTTTTACGAACATGCACATACACACGCACACACATACCCATGGCCCGCCAGACGTTATCGGTGGTGGAGGCATACGCCCATATGCTCTCCGACTCCGAGAGCCCCAGTGAGGATGAGGATGACCCCACGTTCCTACTGTCATCGGCATCCTCCTCATTCACATCTGATGATGAGGAGCCCCCAAGGCAGCGGAGATGCCACCAGGCGGAGCCAAGGGCCCACATGCTAGGGACCCCGTGGCCCACACCAGTACGAGCAGCCCTGGCCAGAGCCCCCTACCGGTGAACTTAGCTGGTGTCCCCCAGTGGACTACGAGCCTGCGATTCCGGATTTTTTTGGCAATCCTGGAATCCAGATTCACACACTGGGGTTCACTGAAATAGACCTTTTTAGTTTTTTTCAGTGACCGATTGGTGAATCTGATGGTGGAGCAGACGAACCTGTACGCCCAACAGTTCGTTGCTCTGCACCTGGGCTCCTTTTTCGCTAGACCCAGTGGCTGGACCCCGGCCAGTGCAGCTGAGATGAGGACGTTTTGGGGCCTCATGCTGCATATGGACAATAACCGAGTGCAAAAACCGAGCGTCAGGCAATACTGGAGTGGGGACGTCCTCTACCAGACCCCACTGTACAGTATGGCCATGACACGCTCACGGTTTGAGGCCATCCGGAAATGCCTGCATTATGCAAAAAATGCAGCATGTCCCCCCCGCAGTGATCCTGCCTATGACCGTCTGTATAAAATACGGCCGGTCAATGATCATTTCGGGGCCAAATTTGCGCAGGCCTATGGAAGGGAGGTCTCGGTTGATGAGTCTCTCGTTGTTTCAAGGGGAGACTCAGTTTCCACCAATACACTAAGCGAGTAAGGTATGGCGTGAAAATGTACAAAATTTGTGAGAGTACCTCACGGTACACTTTCGTGTGTACGAGGGGCAAGATTCCCGTATTGAACCCCCAGAATGTCCCCCCACTCTGGTTGTTAGTGGGAAAATCGTGTGGGACTATATGTACCCACTACAATATAAGTGTTACCACTTGTACGTGGATAACTTTTACACTAGTTTTCCCTTGTATCAGGCCCTCTACGCCAGATCCACGTTCGCTTGTGGGACCGTGCGGAAAAATCATTGCGGCCTCCCTACCCACCTCCTCCAGGTACCTATCCCCAGGGGTGAGACCCGTGCCTTTACCAGTGGAAACCTGTTGCTGGTCAGGTATAAGGACAAGAGGGATGTCCTTATGCTGTCCACAATCCACTGTAACAGCACCACCCCCGTCTCTGTGCGAGGTACCACGGCAACGGTCCTCAAGCCCGATTGTATCGTCGACTACAATCGGTATATGGGTGGAGTTGATCTATCTGATCAAGTCCTCCAACCATATAATGCCATGCGGAAAACCGGGCATGGTACAAAAAGGTTGTGGTCTATATGGTGCAGGTTGCCATGTACAACGCTTTTCTACTATCCCGAAGCGCTGGCAGCACAGGGACGTTCCTCCAATTCTATGAGGCAGTCCTCAGGGACCTGATTTTTTAAGACCGGGAAAGAGCAGGTCAGAGTACCTCAGGAATTGGAGGGGCCCGGATAGTCCCTGGCCAACATTTTCCAGGTGTGGTCCCCCATACTGGAAAGAAGGGACGAACCCAAAAAAGACGCAGAGTGTGTCAGAAGAAGGGAATACGGAAGCACACCACCACTCAATGTGACACGTGCCCCGATCATTAGGGCCTCTGCATTATCGGTTGCTTCAGGGAGTATCACACTTCCATGGAGTACTACATCTTTATAATTCCCACAGTCCCCTAGAGAAAATAAAAAAATTATATTATTTTTAGTGCAGGCATCCTCAAACTGCGGCCTTTCAGATGTTCCCAGAATGCCCAGCTACAGCTATCAGCAGGGCATGGTGGGAATTGTAGTTTTATAACATCTGGAGGACCACAGTTTGAGGATGCCTGTTTTAGTGTCTCCTAAGTCTGAGAGCCATACATATTGGGCATCACCGCGTCCATAAAAATCTTCTGTATAAAAATACCCCATAAACTAGCCCCTCAGATAAACGACTTCAAAATAATAAAATAAAAAACGTGTTAAAAAAAGCCATTTATGTCACCTAATACTACCAAAAGTGTAATAGCGTGCAATCAAAAAGTGATATGCAACCACAAATAGTGCCAATAAAACCGCCATCTCATCCCGCAAAACATGAGCCCCTACATTAAATAGTCCCCCAGCAAAAAAAGAAAACTGTAGCTCCCAGGCTATGGAGATAGTAAAATTATTTATTTTTTGTTCCTAAAATGATAATATAGTGTAAAATCTAAATAAATCAAAAAAAGTAGTCATATTAGGTATCGGCGCGTCCATAATAATCTGCCCTATAAAAATAACATTTGACCCAACCCCTCGGATGAACAGCGTTAGAAAAATAAAATAAAAACGGTGCCAAAACACACATTTTTTGTCAAAACTTCAGTTTTAATCCATATTTTCTGGTAATAAAGCAAAGATTAACAGTCAAACAAAATAAATATTTATTGTCCTGATTCTGTAGTTTGCAGAAACACCCCATGTGTGGTCGTAAATGGCTATATAGCAAAATGGTAGGGCATAGAATGAAGAAAACTCCATATGGTTTCTGGAAGGCAGATTTTGATTTTTACACCATGTTCCATTATAACCCCCCCCCCCCCCTATGTAGCCTAGACTAGAAACTCCAAAAAATAGACCCCATCTAAGAGACTACACCTCTCAAGGTATTCAAAAATTACTTTACAAACTTTGTTAACCCTTTAGGTGTTCCACAAAACTTAATGGCGAATGTAGAAACAATTTTAGAATTTCAATTTTTTGTTAGCTTGCCTCAAAAAAGTGCAATATAGAGCAACCAAAAATCATATTTACCCTCAAATAGTCCCAAAACAACAACCACCTTATCCCGTATTTTCCTAGATGGGGTCACTTTTATGGAGTTTCTACTTAAGGGGTGCAGCAGGGGGCTTGAACGGGTACATGATGTAAATAAACCAGTCCAGCAAAATCTGCCTTCCAAAAACCATATGGCGTTCCCCTCCTTCTATGTCCTGCCGTTTGGTCTAACAGTAGTTTACAACCACATATGAGGTGTTTCTGAAAACTACAGAATCAGGGCAACCCATATTGAGTTTTGTTTGGCTTTCAACCCATTTTTTCCAGTAATAAAGTAAGGGTTAAAATGTAAAATTTTAAAAAAAAAATCGAAATTCCAAAATTATACCAAAATTAAACCCTTGAAATTTCTATTCTTAGATGCATCAGGGGGCTTGAAATAGGACATGGTGTAAAAAAAAAACTGTCCTGCAAAATCTGCCATTCAAAACCCATATGGCGTTCCCCTCCTTCTATGTCCTCCTGTTTGGCCAAACAGTAGTTTAGGTCCACATATGGGGTGTTTTTGTAAACTAGAGACTCAGGGCAACCCATATTAAGTTTAAACCGCAATGTAGTTAGGCACTCCTTACCTGTAATATGTGAGAAAAAATCATACGGTAGTAGGTACCTTTCAATAAAATAACATATTTAATGGCAAAATCAAACACTTATCAAATAACTATTCAACACAAAAATCAGCTAGAATGTGTAAAACGTCCATAAAAACAAATGGATGCTCTGGTATTCAATCTTCAGATTGGGCTGGAGTATATATTCACATATATGGATCCACAATTTAGCCTAGAGAATGTCTCTATTGTTGCAGGCCTGAAATGATTTGCACTGGATATATTTAGCGCCTATAATAGTAATCCGAGCTGTTGACAATTGGCTATATTCGGCTGAACTCAAATGTACTCGAATGTTAGTACTTAATATTTCGGACTTGAAACTTGTATGTTCGGAGTAGCCGTGGCGTCCCACGCTTAGACCCCGCGTAGTTCAGTTTCGATTTGTCCTGTGAGATCTTGAGAGAGAATCCCCGATGGTAGGGAGAGCTTCGGATAGCTTGAACTCGCTTGTACGCTTTTGGATGGATTAAATTCCCTTTTCATCTGCCGACAGACTGTATTTAAAGGTCACTTATCACATGGGTACTGTGTGCTCCACTTTAACCTAACCAGACGCGTTTCGGGACTTTTGAGTGTCTTGTCCCTTCCTCAGTACCATGTGATAAGTGACCATTACATACAGTATGTCTGGCAAAGGATAGATTTTTTTCTGTTGTGAAATTCAATAGCCAAAATAGCAATCCCCTAAATCTGGTGTCCCAGCAGTGGCTGGCAAAGTTTAATAGTGTCCGGCAAAGGATATATTTTATTCTGGGGTGAGATTCAATTGCTAAAATAGCAATACCATAAATCAGTGGTTTCAGCTGTGGCTGGCAAAGTTTAATGGTGTCCGGCAAAGGATATATTTTATTCTGGGGTGAGATTCAATTGCTAAAATAGCAATACCATAAATCAGTGGTTTCAGCTGTGGCTGGCCAAGTTTAATAGTGTCCGGCAAAGGATATATTTTATTCTGGGGTGAGATTCAATTGCTAAAATAGCAATACCATAAATCAGTGGTTTCAGCTGTGGCTGGCCAAGTTTAATAGTGTCCGGCAAAGGATATATTTTTTTCTGGGGTGAAATTCAATTGCCAAAATAGCAATACCGTAAATCTGGTGTCCCAGCAGTGGCTGTCAAAGTTTAATAGTGTCCGGCAAAGGATATATTTTATTCTGGGGTGAGATTCAATTGCTAAAATAGCAATACCATAAATCAGTGGTTTCAGCTGTGGCTGGCAAAGTATAATAGTGTCCGGCAAAGGATTTATTATTTTCTGGGGTAAAATTCAGTTGCCAAAATAGCAATACCGTAAATCTGGTGTCCCAGCAGTCCCTGGCCAAGTTCAATAGTGTCCGGCAAAGGATTTATTATTTTCTGCGGTGAAATTCAGTTTCAAAAATAGAAATACCGTAAATCAGGTGTTCCAGCTGTGACTGAACAAGTTTAATAGTATCCGTCAAAGTATAGATTTTGTTCTGGTGTGAAATTCAACCAAAATAGGAATACCCTGAATCTGGTGTTCCAGCTGTAACTGGACATTTTACCTAGTATTCGTCAAAGGATAGATTTTATTCTGTGGTGAAATACAGTTGCAAAAATAGAAATACAGTAAATCTGGTGTTCCAGCTGTTGCAGGCCTAGTTTAAATCTGTCAGTAAAAGGGTAAGTTTTTTCTAGGGTGAAATTTAATTGCCAAAATAGCAATTCCCAGAATCTGGTGTTACAGCTGTGACTGGACAATTTCCCTAGTGTTCGTCATAGGATATATTATTTTCTGCGGTGAAATTCTTTTTCAAAAATAGAAATACCGTAAATCTGGTGTTCCAGCTGTGACTGAACAAGTTTAATATTATCCGTCAAAGGATAGATTTTGTTCTGGGGTGAAATTCAATTGCCAAAATAGCAATATCCTAAATCTGGTGCTCCAGCTGTGACTGGACAATTTCCTTAGTGTCCGTCAAAGGATATATTATTTTCTGGGGTGAAAGTCAGTAGCAAAAATAGAAATACAGTGATTCTGGTGTTCCAGCTGTGGCTGTAAAAGTTTAATAGTGTCAGGCAAAGGATATATTTTTTTCTGGGGTGAAATTCAATTGCCAAAATAGAAATACCGTAAATCTGGTGTCCCAGCAGTGGCTGGCCAAGTTTAAAAGTGTCCGGCAAAGGATTTATTATTTTCTGGGCTTAAATACAGTTGCAAAAATATAAATACAGTAAATCTGGTGTTCCAGCTGTGACTGAACAAGTTGAATAGTATCCGTCAAAGGATAGATTTTGTTCTGGGGTGAAATACATTTGCAAAAATATAAATACAGTAAATCTGATGTTCCAGCGTTGACTGGACAAGTTTATTAGTATCCGTCAAAGGATAGATTTTGTTCTGGGGTGAAATTCACATGCCAATATAGCAATACCCTGAATCTGGTGTTCCAGCTGTTGCAGGCCAAGTGTTAATCTGTCCGTAAAAGGGTATATTACACTCAGCGTACATCTCCAAGTATATTTCTTTCCATAAAAGGGTATATTACAAAAAGTGTTACATTACAATTGCTGAAAGCATAATCCTGTAAATATGCACGCACTATTGTGCATCTCATAGTGTATTTCTGTCCGTAAAAGGGAATATTACACTCAAGGTGTATATACAAGTGCTGAGAGGGTCATCCTCAATAACTTCACATGCTACCGTGCATCTCGAAGTGTATTTCTGTTCGTTAAAGGGTATATTACACAAAGTGTAATCCTACACATTTTTTCACACACTACTGTGCATCTCCAAGTTTAAATCTGTCCATAAAAGGATACCTTTCATCCAGGTCCTAAATACTAGACCTACAATTGATATTCCCCTAAATTAGTGGTTACTGCTGTGCCTGGATTAGTGTAATACGGTACATAAATAAATAGGCAGATAGTGTTAGGTGCCTGTAAAAAAAGGCCTGAATTTGAAATCACTATATCGGGCCAAATATTTTTTTTTCTTATTGTGGTGCTTGGTGAACGGTAACAATGAGGAAAACATCTAGTAAGGGACGCGGATGCGGTCGTGGTGGTGTTAGTGGACCCTCTGGTGCTGGGAGAGGACATGGCCATTCTGCAACAGCCACACGTCCTAGTGAACCAACTACCTCAGGTTCCAGTACCTGACAGAATTTACAGCGATATTTGGTGGGGCCCAATGCCGTTCTAAGGATGGAAAGGCCTGAGCAAGTACAGACGCTAGTCAATTGGGTGGCCGACAGTGGATCCAGCACGTTCACAACATTATCTCCCACCCAGTATTCTGCAAAAAGCGCACAGATGGCTCCTGAAAATCAAGCCCATGAGTCTGTCACATCACCCCCATGCATATCAGGGAAACTGTCAGAGCCTCAAGTTATGCAGCAGTCATTCTATGTCTTCCACAGTGGTGGAAGACATAGAATGCACTGATGCACAACCACTGATGTTTCCCGAAGATGACGACATGGGAATACCACCTCATCGGAGTCCGCACGTCTCTGATGATGACGAAAGACAGGTGCCAACTGCTGCGTCTTTTTGCAGTGTGCAGACCGAACAGGAGGTCAGGGACGAAGACTGTGTGGAAGACGATGCAGGGGATGATGAGGTCCTAGACCCCACATGGAATGAAGGTCGTGCCACTGACTTTCATACTTCAGAGGAAGAGGCAGTGGTGAGACCGAGCCAACAGCGTAGCAAAAGAGGGAGCAGGGGGCAAAAGCAGAACAGCTGCCGCCAAGAGAGTTCGCCTGCTACTGGCCACCGCCACCAGGGACCGAGCACCCCAAAGGCAGCTTCAAGGAGTTCTCTGGTATGGAACTTCTTTAAACAATGTGCTGATGACAAGACCCGAGTGGTTTGCACGCTGTGCCATCAGAGCCTGAAGCAAAGCATTAACGTTCTGAACCTTAGCACAACCTGCATGACCAGGCATCTACATGCAAAGCATGAACTGCAGTGAAGTAAACACCTTAAAAACAAGGAACTCACTCAGACTCCCCCTGCTCCCTCATTTGCTGCTGCCTTGGCCTCTTCCTCTGCCTCAGGAGAAATTTTGGTACCTGCCGCCCACCAAACAGATGATGTGCCACCGACACCACCACCTGCGTTACCAAGCATCTCCACCATGTCACACGGCAGCGTTCAGCTCTCCATCTCACAAACCTTGGAGAGAAAGCGTAAATTCCCACCTAGCCACCCTCGAGCCCTGGGCCTGAATGCCAGCATTTCTAAACTACTGGCCTTTGAAATGCTGTCATTAAGGCTGGTGGACACAGACAGCTTCAAACAGCTGATGGCGATGGCTGTCCCACAGTATGTTGTTTCCAGCCGCCACTACTTCTCAAAGACAGCCGTGCCTTCCCTGCACAACCAAGTATCCGATAAAATCAAGTGTGCACTGCGCAACGCCATCTGTGGCAAGGTCCACCTAACCACAGATATGTGGACCAGTAAGCACGGCCAGGGACGCTATATCTCTCTAACTGCACACTGGGTAAATGTAGTGGCGGCTGGACCCCAGGCGGAGAGTTCTTTGGCACACATCCTTCCCCCGCCAAGGATCGCAGGGCATCATTCTTTGCCTCCTGTAGCCTCCTCCTCCTACTCGGCTTCCTCCTCCTCTGCTTCCACCTGCTCATCCAGTCAGCCACACACCTTCACCACCAACTTCAGCACAGCCCGTGGTACTCATCAACAGGCTGTTCTGAAACTCATATGTTTGGGGGACAGGCCCCACACCGCGCAGGAGTTGTGGCGGGGTATTAAACAACAGACCGATGAGTGGTTGCTGCCGGTGGGCCTCAAGCCCGGCCTGGTGGTGTGAGATTATGGGCGAAATCTTGTCGCAGCTCTGGGAATAGCTGGTTTGACGCACATCCCTTGTCTGGCGCATTTGCTGAATTTGGTGCAGTAGTTCATTCACAACTACCCCGACATGTCAGAGCTGCTGAATAAAGTGCTGGCCGTCTGTGCACACTTCCGGCGTTCACATCCTGCCGCTGTTCACCTTTCTAAGCTACAGCGTAACTTCGGCCTTCCCGCTCAGCGCCTCATATGCGACGTGCCCACCAGGTGAAACTTCACCTTGCACATACTGGAGAGACTGTGCGAGCAGCAGCAGGCCATAGTGGAGTTTCAGCTGCAGCACGCACACGTCAGTCGCACTGTGGAACAGCACCACTTCACCACCAATGACTGGGCCTTCATGCGAGACCTGTGTGCCTTGTTGCGCTGTTTCTAATACTCAACCAACATAGCCAGTGGCGATGACGTCGTTATCAGCATTACAATACCACTTCTATGTCTCCTTGAGAAAACACTTAGGGCGATGATGGAAGAGGAGGTGGCCCAGGAGGAGAAGGAGAAAAAGGGGTCATTTTTAGCACTTTCAGGCCAGTCTGTTAGAAGTGCCTCAGAGGGAGGTTTTTTGCAATAGCAGAGGCCAGATACAAATGCGGCCAGCCAGGGCCCACTACTGGAGGACGAGGAGGATGAGGAGGAGATGGAGGAGGATGAGGATGAAGCAGGTTCACAGCGGGGTGGCACCCGACACAGCTCAGGCCCATCACTGGTGCATGGCTGGGGGGATATGGGGGACAATGACGATACGCCACCCACAGAGGACAGCTTTTCCTTACCTCTGGGCAGCCTGGCACACATGAGTGACTACATGCTGCAGTGCCTGCGCAACGACAGCAGAGTTGCCCACATTTTAAAGTGTGCGGACTACGAGGTTGCCACTCTGCTGGATCCCCGGTACAAAGACAATGTGCCCACCTTACTTCCTGCACTGGAGCATGATAGGAAGATGCGCAAGTACAAGCGCACGCTGGTAGATGCGCTCCTGAGAGCATTCCCAAATGTCACAGGGGAACAAGTGGAAGCCCAAGGCGAAGGCAGAGGAGGAGCAAGAGGTTGCCAATGCAGCTGTGTCACGGCCAGCTCCTCTGAGGGCAGGGTTAGCATGTCAGAAATGTGGAAAAGTTTTGTCACCAAGCCACAGCTAACTGCACCACCACCTGATACGGAACGTGTTAGCAGGAGGCAGCATTTCACTAACATGGTTGAACAGTACGTGTGCACACCCCTCCACGTACTGACTGATGGTTCGGCCCCATTCAACTTCTGGGCTTCCAAATTGTCCACGTGGCCAGAGCTAGCCTTTTATGCTTTGAAGGTGCTGGCCTGCCCGGCGGCCAGCGTTTTGTCTGAACGTGTATTCAGCACGGCAGGGGGCGTCATTGCTGACAAACGCAGCCGCCTGTCCACAGCCAACGTAGACTAGCTGACGTTCATAAAAATGAACCAGGAATGGATCTCACAGGACCTGTCCGTCCCTTGTGCAGAAAAAACATTTATAACTGCCTCCCCCTCAAGTATATATTCTTGTACTCCGGGGCACTTCTTTATTGAATCCTCTTTTTTTAATTTTACCATTATATTGCGGTTCAACCAATAGTTGAATGAACCTCTCCTCCGTCTAGGTGCCAGGGGCCTAATTATCTGAAAGTGGCCTGTTCCAGTGGTGGGTGACATGAAGCCTGATTCTCTGCTATGCGACATCGGTCCTCTGTCTGGGTGCCGTGGGCGAAATATCTGGAAATGGCCTTCTCTATTGCTGGGTGACATGAAGCCTTATTCTCTGCTATGCGACCTCTCTCCTCTGGGTGCTGGGGCCTAAATAAATGAAAGTGGCCTTCTCCATTGGTGGGTGACTTGAAGCCTGATTCTCTGCTATGGGACCTCTCTCCAATTGATATTGCTTAATTTTTATTTATCTTATTTTAATTCATTTCCCTATCCTCATTTGTTTGCAGGGGATTTATCTACATGGTTCTTCCCTTTGCATCCCTCTAGCTCTTTTCTGGACTATTTTCCAGCCTTTTTGTGCCCAAACGTTCGGGTCCCCATTGACTTCAATGGGGTTTGGAATGAAGTTCAGGTCGAGTTCGGATCCCGAACCCGAACATTTTTGGGAAGTTCCGCCGAACTTCTCGAACCCGAACATCCAGATGTTCGCTCAACTCTATAAACTTGGTATTTTTTAATGGAAAAAAATTAACTTTTTGGAACCCATTTTAGCAGTGTCATGAAGAACAATATGTGACAAGAAAACAATCTCAGAACGTCCTGCGTAAGTAAAATCGTTTTAAAGTTATCATCACATAAAGTGACACTGGTCAGATTTTGAAAAAATGGGCTGTTCCTTAAGGTGAAATAGGGCCGTATCCTTAAGGGTTTAAATATAAAAAGTGACATGGAAAATTAAAAATAACATAATTAGAGTTGAGCAGACACCTGGATGTTCGGGTTCGAGAAGTTCAGCCAAAATTCACAAAAATGTTCTGGTTCTGGATCTGAACTTGACCCGAACTTTACCCCGAACCCCATTGAAGTCAATGGAGACCCGAAGTTTTGGGCACTAAAATGGCTGTAAAATAGCCCTGGAAAGGGCTAGAGGGCTGCAAAAGGCATAACAATGTAGGTAAATCCCCTGCAAACAAAAGTGGATAGGGAAATGACTTAAAATAAAATAAAATAAATAAAAATTAACCAATATTAATTGGCAACTTGGAGGAGGAGGAGGTGGAATAGGAGGTCGCATTTTTTCACAGTCCTATTGACTTGAATGGGTCCGCGAACCGTTTTTCACGGACAAGAATAGGACAGGTTATATTTTTTTGACGTACTGGAATCACGGACGCGGAGGACAAACGGTGCATTTGCCGAGTTTTCCACGGACCCATTGAAAACCAATGGGTCCGCAGAAAATCACGAAAAACGGCACAACGGACACGGAATCAAACAACGGTCGTGTGCATGAGGCCTAATGCTGTATTTCACAGTAGCAATGTAAAATTGGTGGTTGGAATGGGTATTTCAGACTATTTGGTGGACCTTGAATAACATTTTTTTTCTATAAAAAACAAAGAAGCACTATTTCCCTGCAGAAATATAAAATATGTCGTTGGACGGTGTATGCAGAACTGTTTTGTGGACAAGGAATACGGTTTTTCCCCCAAAATTACACGGATTCTCTATTTCACCACAGAAATGTCAAATATATATTTTGGCGGTGTAAAATAGGCTTGGTGGATCAGGATGACCACTTTTTTTTTAACTAAAATACACTGAGGCACTATTTGATAGCTGAAATGGAATATACGGTTTAGTGCACTGTATACACAAGTGCTCTGTGGCACCACAGATCCCAGGCTAAACAAATGGACTATGTCACTCTTTAAACATACAAAAGGCAATATAAGGGACTTGAGCAGCCAGAAAAAAAAGGTTTTTTTCCTTCACTGAGCTATAAAATGGGGTTAGGCTGATGTCCTTGGCTGGCACACATGCAGTACACTGCAGTGGCTAATATGGCCGCCGAGCACCACCTCAGTAACAGATGGATTACAAAAAAAGATTTCCCTTGCAGTGGCTGGGTACAGAAATGTTGGATTGCTGAAGCTCCCTCTCTATTTGCTCTATTTTCTGTTTCTTGTGGATTAAAGTAGCACAGATTCTTCTGATTTCTGCCCTATTCTGTCCCTGATCGCAACACCAACGTCCTCTGCCTAAGCTCAAATCAGCAGAGTGACGTGCGGCAGTACGTGACTCCAGCTTATAAAGAGGCTGGGTCACATGCTGCACTTAGCCAATCACAGCCATGCCATTAGTAGGCATGGCTGTGACGACTTCTTAGGGCAAGAGGTAAAACGCTTACTGATAGGCTGCTGTGCAACCCTTCAGAAAGCGGGGAAAAATCGCCAAACAATCGGCCCGTACCCAAACTGTTTTGAAAATGTTCGGGTTTGGGTCCGTGTCCCGAACATCCCAAAATTCGGTATGAACCCGGACTATACAGTTCGGGTTCGCTTAACTCTAAAAATAATCAAAATATATTTAAAAATATGTTTAAAAATTATATTGACTATTGTGATCTTTTACACAGGGTGATTATCATTAACAGCAGTATGTTTGATATTGTTCAAAATGGGGCCACAGTCTTTAACAGTCTCTTTACGTGATTCCTAAATGTGTACAATCTAAAAAAATTAAAAGTTGATTATGATTATCTCAATATGTAATTATTTTATTAGCATCTAGCAATGAGCAAATCAGTTCTAAAAATCAGAAATTTGACCCAAATTATTCACAAAGTTCTGATCCTAGGGAACCTGAATTTTGTGCAATTCAATTCAGTAGAATTGAAGAGAGAGTTTTCTGGTCAATCTAAGCACATTTGAGTTAGACTGAATTTATCCAGACCCTAACCGAATTGTATGGATGATTTGGCTGAATCAGACCCGAATCAAATTTTAAGATGGCTATTCACTAATTTCTATCACACACCACTTTAGATTCTAAAAATTTTGATCATAAGATCTGAACATTTACAAAAGATACAAATGTAGATATGATAGAATGTTCACATTTACTAATCATTTATACAGAATTATGACTTTTTTAGTAAATTTTATGACAATTTTTTTTGTTTCATTCTAGATAAAAATATGTTTTAATGTATTTAATCTTATTTTAAGGCCTTCTGCATATCTTGGATCTAAGCCTGCAGTGGGATGACTTCTTCTTTCTGTATCATAAGCTGTCATATCATGCAAGTTGCTATCTAGCTGTCATGCTAGTGACATGTTTTACTTGAAAACTTAGCATAATTAATTTCTTGACTGCACATCCAGATGTTACTGGATTGCCTGCTTGGTTAGACACCTTCCCCTTATAGCAAAGCCATGGTGGAAGTGTACACCTTGAATTGGATTGTAATAGTAGCATGAAATAGAATGTCATCTCTTGGCATTTCTTTTACGGGCTGGAAAAATAAGCTTTTGCCAAATTGTTAATCTCATAAGACATACGGACAGGATTCACATAAATTCTTGGCAATGTACTGATTATGTTAGCTCCATCAAAATGATCATAAAACTGAATGTTGGTTTAGGTGGAAAAAATGACACGTTCTGGACCATTCATACAGAATATTACCATAAGATAGAAGATTTGTGTCTGAATTTGATGAGTAATATTAGAAGGGTACAAATAGAATTAGGTATTATTTGCATATATATTATCCTGGAAGGCAAATCAATGACTGATGCCTTGCAGAGAATGAGAGTATAGGAAGAATAAATGAGCAGGAAATGCAATTTATTAATTTTAACACTATGTTTGTATTAAATCATAATTTTAGTATGCATTTTCAAGGGTAACACATAACTGTGATTAGAAATTGATGGCATACAAAAAATGGTACAACAAAAATCAGATGAGCAAACACTGATGGAAGTAAGATCTGTTCCATGCATGAAGATGAACATGATAATTCTGAATTTAGCCACTGAAATCAGTTTGCTTTTGCACATCCTTAACTAACCCAATATCTCTAGGTTACACAAGGTCACCAAGGATGCTAACTATACAAATGGTTCTACAAGACTGGGCAGTGGGTTATCAGTAAACATACTGGATCCCTATAAACATCATACATATACGATGAACTAACTAATTTTATCTTTGCCCTTTACATATGGGAGTATGACTGTCTCTACTTTGGTTGTGCACTCTAGCTACCCATCTGTCCAAGGCTGTTTTTAATTAGAACAGAATATATTGTAGCTGGATCTTTTCTCTAAATTCATTTGAAGACCAAGGCACAATGATAGGGGAGTCATGTTAGTGTAAGATTCCATGCATTAGAGGTTGTCTTGCTGGAACCGATGACTCTTAAAATGATTGTCTGAGATTCTGATATTAATGACATCCTCAGGATAGGTCATCAATATCAGATTGGCAAGCATCTAATATCTGCCAATCACCTGTTTGAAGAGGCCAGTGAAGTCATATGGCCTAGCTCCATCCTATTCAAGTCAATGGAGCTGAGCACAGCCATTATCCAGTAGATAATGGCGTCCTTGGTAAGTTCGGAGAAGGCAGCGGCATTTAATGGAGCACCATAGTTTCTTAAAACAGCTAAACGGACCTTCACCAATCTAATATTGATGATACTGATTGTGTCCACATCACCACTGAAGCTAGTCATTGGCTGGAGCAGTGAATGTGACCATGCCCCTGACCATCCTGATGTAAACAGTGTAGGGACTATAAGATTATACATTGTATGAAAGCACGGTTATGTATGGGATACCACTGTTGCCCTTTTAGCTATACCCTAATTGTGAGCATAGTGGAATGTGCTGCTTATTGCCGCAAATGAACATATGCTAATTAATGCCTATATGAGGCTGATGTTACAAGACATACTAGCAGTGCTGAATGTGTTTTATGTATCTTTTATTTTTTATTAGATATTAAACTTGATTTTAGAAAAATAAAGCATTTGTTGAACCGGATGTAAAGTGATGTACCCAACCGCACAGGTTGTGCTTATTTATTTTTAACATTATTATTAATCTTTTAAGAGGTCACTGCACTGCTGGTGGAACCTGGGAGCATTATCTGGGGGGGGGGACACCTTCCTTGGACATCTTATACTCAATCTTTTGACTGTTTATCCACTGTGGTAGCTATTCTTGAAACTTAGAGTATGATATATTGGAATAAGAGATACATTTGCCTTTGCATACTATATGTAAGTTAAGTCCAAAATCAGTGGAACTTTGGTTGGGGACATAAGATAATTGGAAGCTGTGGTTTTGCCCACCAAGGCCACTGCGGTTACAACAAAGGCCTACACATTTATAACACTAGTTTTTTACTACAATGATATGTCCTTTTCATGTCATGGTCTTTATAGGGCTAGTATAAATGGGACGGCCAACTCAGTTTTAGGGGGGTGAGCCCAGGAACGGGTTGCCCGCCTATCTGACCGGGCTAGTCAGTTTGGATTGGTATGAGGGTGGGGTGCTTTTACCATAATGTGGAATAAGCATCCACTTCAGTTTGAATGAAGAATGTTCGGTGGGAGCATCTACCCCATACATATTGTGGGGGGATGTCCCCACAGATATGGATTTAAATGTGCTTAATAGGGGTGGGTAACGACCCGCATATGCCCTATGTGGAGTACGACCCCCCTCTTTAAATGGATTTAGTGAGCTCTTAAATAGTTTTTATCCATGCAACTACAAGGACGTTTATATTACCTGAACGGTTTTATATCATAGTGTACGTATCGTTGTACTGTACTTTGATGTAACGGCGGTGATTTGTTGATACAACATTACCGGTTTTGGTTTAGTATTGTCCCTTCAAAGCTCCTAGGATGGAGGACCAATACATTATGAAGGCTCTATACATACATATGAAGATGTCACTAGCCCGTATTAAATAGCCACATATACATTATTGTTTTTTAAGCTAATGTTATGTTCAAGGGCTGTGTAAGAGTGACACAATGCATTTAAAGATGGTGGACAGATGGACAAAGGTACCTATTTTGCATATTAGAGTCTAGACACATTTTATTGGAATAACGTTAGCAGTGATATTTAGGTCCAATGCGCCTACACACTATATGGAGAGAGACACCAGGAACACTTGTTGATATGCTTACCATGGTGCAGGCGGATGGTGTGTAGCGCAAGCACTAGAATGGAGTTACGTCACCCTTTTATTACGCAGGCGTATTGGTCATAGAGAACCGTGGTGATGTTGCATTGGGAAACCTGAACAACGTCACACTTAGTAGATGCACAGGTGCATTGAGTGTAGGGGAACACCAGGAAGAGCGCGCACTTTGTATACAAGGAAATGTTCGGGATGGCACCTTCTGAGAGATGCTCCACAGGATTCCAGAAGTAAGAACATGTTTTTTGATTACTTTTATGACTCATGTATTCTATAAGAAACGGGTGTTGTATATTTTCTGATTGGGATTTTCTAGATATTCCTATCTACTGTATGCTATGGGATAGCATAGATGATGGTGAATAGTAGGGCGGTACACATTTAGCATGTTTAATTTGTATTTAGCATAGTTTATTGCATCATGTGGTCCTTGCATGGTCGAAACGTCGCATTAAGTTGGTGAATAAGGTCTGGATTATAGAAGACAAGTGAGTGATGCGGGTTTCCTTACAACCATCAATGTGAAATGTGAAACCAGAGTAAGGAAGATATTGCTATCTATTGTCCTCTTTCAGAAGTAGAAATATATAACATTTTGAATATTAACATGTAGATTTTGTGTGGAAAAACTGAACAATGTGTTTTCAGTAAAATTCTTTATTCTTGTGTAACAAAATGGTCCTGGATGATGGAAAAGATTGGAATATTGATGCCGCTACATTTTTATCTTTTAAATGTTACCAAACAAAAGTAATCAGAAAGTGATGAGGTGGTGGCGAGCTTCTCACTATGGCCTATGCAACCCTGTTGGTTTCATGACAGATCATACTCCGTAAAATGTCAATGTCACCTGAGGGGGATTCAGAGTAATGAAAGACTGGACCAACAGAAGTAGTGAGACACCTGCTGTGTGACATGTTATTGTGAGAAGCTGCTGCCAGTTTGATGAATTAAATATCAATGTATCTAGAGCCGCTTATCCTGACTGCAGTATAGCAATTCTTGATAAAGTGAGATGCTGTACACAGCATGGGGCAGAATTAAAAGACATAGCACTGACTGCACATGGGGTCAAAGCGCATCAAGCAACATCTCAAGCAATGCTCTTTTCATATGGATGCAACCTCGCTTTTGTAGTTCAACATGTGCTTATAAAGCTGGATTGTTTGGCTGTAAAATAAAAGTTTTATTAATATTCCAGTAATGAGAAAACCCATTCTGTGGATGGAATGCAGCTTTTTCCATTTTATAGTAAAATAACATTTATTGTCTTGCGGAAGTATACACAGGATTGTAATATTTCAAATACAGGACAATAAGAAGTTGTACAAAATATGAATCAGATTGGTCACTTGCAGATTAAACACACCAGTTTCTAGTTAATGGATTGGTAAATGCACCTACACAGTGTCAATTGATTTCAGGCCTGTGTGTCACAGAACTCTTTGAATTGCCTCTAGAATTTCCAGAAACAAAACTGGACACCCCATGGTTTTGAAAATAATCTGCAAGTGGTGTTCTTTGCAGAAGCTTTTATTTGATGGATACAACAGATGAATTTTTGGATTATAGAAAGGATTTTACAATATCTAATTTGCTTGATACCTTGTAATGCTCCACCACAATGTCGGTAACAAAATTGAAATGAAGAATAGTAGTCCTTGCTGGAAGAAAAAGTAGAAAGTAGTGGCAGATCTTTGTAGGGCAGTAGTGACATTGGGGCAGTTTTCAATGTATTTTATATTTTAGAAGTTGAAAATTGTAGTAAACTTCACTCACCAAGAGTACGACCACATGTAGAGTCTCATGTTCAGCCAAAATGTGTTTGTCACATGGATATTATTGCACTAACATGCAGTTTTGCCACAGATTAGCCCTGTTTTTAAATGCTTTTCATGTCCAATTGTCTCTCTTTGCAGTTAATAAGCAGTTTTTGTCACAAACCAACCTGTCCGGCTTTGGCATGACTGCGTTGGGAGAGATGCAGTGCTAAGCAACTCCCCCCCTTGTGACGCGACAGCATGCCTAGCAACAGGATGCAATGCTCTGTTTTTCCTCACAGGGGGATGTGCTGGAGGAGATTATCAGTGGGCTGATAGCTCAGCTGCTCTATTCCCATGTGCTAGTGTTTCTGACTAATGGAGCACCGAGTCATGGAGCTATCCAGATCTGATGCTGAAACTCAGCGCTCTATTTAAACCCCTTTCTGGCCATATACCAATGCCAGTGATAGTCTCTGACTCATTAGCTGTGTTCCTGATTCCTGTGCTTATTGGATTGCTCGTTCCTCTGACCCCAGCTTGTCTTCTGACCACTTTCTGTATCTCATTTGGTACTGCATAGCCTGTCTGATTCTGACCCATTTACCTACGACCCTATGTTTGTGTTGTTTTGTCTCTTGGTGTTTGTCTGTCTCTGCACATAAGTAGCTCAGGAGCTGTCAACCAGTTGCAGTCTTGCTACCTCGGGCTTGTACTGCAAGTAGGTAGGGAAAATGGGCTGGGATCACTGTACATGTATGTCCCTACCTACAGGCATTACAGTTTTACTGGCAAAAACTACATGGGCATACATTCAAAGATTGCACCAGCTTGTGATAAAAACGCATATTTTAGTGAGTTTCACCAGAAAGGTGTTGCGTTAGCCTAAATAAGAATTCTAAAAGTGTTTGGACAAGGTTTTCAAGATTAGTTTCAGTGAATTTCAATTATTTATTAGAACCTTTTGGTTTTCAGGTTTCAAACTGTATTTGAAGTAGACCGAGACAACTAATATGTATTTAAAATAAATATAATCTAGTGCACATTTGGAATTGGTTTCCAAACTTTCCATTACCCTAACCTATGTGGTTATAAATAGTGTTGAACGAACAGTTCGAGAATAGTTTGGGTTCGTACCGAATTTTGAGGTGTTCGGGACACGAACCCGAACCCGAACATTTTCAAAAAAGTTCGGGTTCGGGTTCGCTGTTCGGCGATTTCTTCCCGCTTTCTGAAGGGCTGCACAGCAGCCAATCAGCTAGCGTTTTACTTCTTGCCCTAAGAGCCCATCACAGCCATGCCTACTAATGGCATGGCTGTGATTGGCCAAGTGCAGCATGTGACCCAGCCTCTATTTAAAGGGGACCTTTCATCACTTCTAAAGATATTAACTAACGATGCTCACATCTAGAGCGGCGCCCAGGGATCTCCCTGCACTTACTATTATCCCTGGGCGCCGCTCCGTTCTCCCGGTATAGGCTCCGGTCTCTGTGCTCACAAAGTTATAGTAGGCGGGGACTTGGGGGACTTGGTTATAGTAGGCGGAGCCTGTCCTTCATCTCCTTCTCCCAGGATGTAGCGCTGGCCAATCGCAGCGCAGAGCTCATAGCCGGGAAGTTTTTTTTCAGAAGGAGATGAAGGACAGGCTCCGCCTACTATAACTTTGTGAGCACAGAGACCAGAGCCTATACCGGGAGAACGGAGCGGCGCCCAGGGATAATAGTAAGTGCAGGGAGATCCCTGGGCGCCGCTCTATATGTGAGCATCGTTAGTTAATATCTTTAGAAGTGATGAAAGGTCCTCTTTAAGCTGGAGTCACGTAGCGCCGCACGTCACACTGCTCTGATTAGTGTAGGGAGAGGACGCAGCTGCTGTGAGTGCGAGAATAGGCAGGGAAAAGTCAGCAAAAGCACCTAATGAAGTGATCGATCTACAGCTGTGAAACTGGCCTTCTCCAGTGGTGGGTGATATGACGCATGATTCCTTGCTGTGGGACCTCTCTCCTCAGTCTGGGTGCTGGGGCCGAAATAACTGAAAGTGGCCTTCTCCAGTGGTGGGTGATATGAAGCATGATTCTCTGCTATGGGACCTCTCTCCAATTGATATTGGTTAATTATTATTCATTTTATTTTGTTTTAATTCATTTCCCTATCCACATTTGTTTGCAGGGCATTTACCTACATTCTGCTGCATTTTGCAGCCCTCTTGCCCTTTCCTGGACTATTTTACAGCCTTTTTAGTGCCTAAAAGTTCGGGTCCCCATTGACTTCAATGGGGTTCGGGATAAAGTTCGGGTCGAGTTCGAATCCCGAACCTGAACTTTTCCCGAACTTCCAGGTGTTCGCTCATCTCTAGTTATAGATTCAATTTTGAGAAAGATTGTAGTTGTCTATTTCTAATCTTTAATATATGTTCTTTACCTTAGAACTGAAATCTATGCTGCAGATGAGGCTTGTATCACACGTGCAACCAGCATGCAGCACTCCCTGCATCACTGCTTGGCCCCGCCGCCCTTCCCGACTATTGGTCTTTTGTTATGAGGGCATCTGGCCTGAAACCGCTGACATACGCTGTGCTGGGCGGAGCCACGGGTTTGAGCAGCCTTGGAACAGCATATGAAGCAGCACTAGCATCTTCCCACTGGCTAATTGGCACACAGATTCATCCTGATGTAGACTTTCAGGAGGTGCGCGGCTGACCTATTGTCCCGGCGATAGGTTAGCCACACGGATTCTCTCCTGATGAAGATTGTCAGAGAATTTTGATGACGATTAAGTGTCCTTTGTACAACTTTATAATTTCATTTTTTCTACCATTTATGTATCTATTTTTCATTTTTATATCTCCTGATCTCCTGAACAGTCCTGACAGTTGGGACAAAACATGTCATGTTAGGAATGGAGTGAGGGAAACATATAGGACGAAATGGCGGTACCAGGGAAAAGTTCTGCATGCGATCATCCTTATCGGGGTGTGTGCTCTGTATACAGTCGTGGCCAAAAGTTTTGTGAATGACACAAATATTAGTTTTCACAAGGTTTGCTGCTAAACTGCTTTTAGATCTTTGTTTCAGTTGTTTCTGTGATGTAGTGAAATATAATTACAAGGCCTTTATCTACCTGTATGCACGAGGACATCTGTGTTCCGCAGCCCCTGAGGAAGCTTACTGCGAAACCCGGGTCGGGCTTATCTATATGCAATGTTTTTATTTGGAATTTGAGATAACAACGAACACTTGATACCTTCGGTTGGAGTTTCACACTGGGATTCACAGATCAACTCGAGACACGTAACATTTCTGCTTATAGCGAGCACTGAACATCTCTGGGCAGCATTTTAAACTGAGAGCTGAAGTTTTTCTTGGGATATATAACATCTTTACCCAAAGGTGACATTTCTCTAATAATCGTGTGAGTTGGAATCTGAGAAGGATCCCTGTTTTTGGAGGTTTGCACATAGACCTATACCACTTAAGATTAGCGCGGTTTCCGAACCCCATATTGCTGACTCTTTTTCGTGGAGTTTGAACCTACTTCCTCAAGGAAAACCGCTGCTTGTCACACTCACGCATCAACACTTTATTGTTATTTGTTGTCTGTCACATAGTGTGTTGTGGGGACAACTGACCAGGGTTCATTTATCTCCACTTACTCTGTCTTGCTTTCACTTTCCAATTCCAATACTAATTGAGCATAAATCACACCCCAGCATGGCCCATGCACATCCAAAACATGCTGCTGTCACTTAACAAATTTCAGGGGGCCCAACGGATAACCCAAACCAGACTCTGCTCTTAAGCACTCAAAGGGTTATTTTCTGTGAAAGGCTATTGATTCTTTTAGTGTATATAAGGATTAAACTTATTAAAGTTTTAAACTTTAATAGGAAAAAGTACAGTGCTTATAAAAAATAAGAAACAAAATAAAAGGACATACTGTACAAACAGTTATAAAATAATGAAGGAAAACTAACAGAAGACCTAAAATAAACTGTAGTCTTTTCTTCTTCAAATGACCCTAAAAATTGTGAACACAACGTCATTCTTACGATATGTATTATACGTTCATCTCTTGGTTTAGCTTTTAGAGCTGCCAACCTAATTTATTAGACAAAAGTGTAGGTTATTAATGGACAGTAGTTCATAATGGTGGGAGTATTCTCAGAAACAATATTAAATAGGTAATTGTCCTGTAATTTCCCCACCATAGGAGATGGGTGGGTGTTTAATTTGGACAAACAAAGGTCAATTTGCCCATTCTTTGAAGCATGTAGAAACTAGGTTTAGATATCAACTTTCATACTTTCTCTTCTCCAACAGATAAACCCTTCTAACAGTCTTCACAAAATTTACAATGACAAATCTATAATATACAGTATACAGTTATGTACCTTGGACACTTCTGAAAAATCCTATTTATAAAGGAGGGTGCACAATGTGAAATACTCATCAATTAATTGCTAATTCCAGGAGAATCTGTAGGTGACCACAATTGGCTTATAAAGGGCAAATATTATAGTACATATTGTGCAGTCAAATTAATCTGTAGCCATGTAATGCATTACAGTTGGATACTGTCTTTGTAGTGGCTGTGTACTCTAGCTGTCAGAGATTAAATGCACTTGAACTCAGAACTTCCTGCTCATACTTTGCAGCCTTAGAGACTATGCAACTTTGGGGTAATTTATCATTCTCTTTACACTTCTTTTTGGCATAAAAAAGCGGTGGGGTCAACAGATTTGTAACTTTTCATTGCATTTGTCACAATCTGCATTGTACAATGCGTCCACAAAGTCTACAAAAATGGGGCATGGCTAGGGAATAGTGAGAGCGCAGTGAGGGTGGGGCTATCAGCCCAGGTTAGGCTACTTTTACATCTGCACTTTCCCTTTCTGCTATTGAGATCCGTCATAGGATCTCAATAGCGGGAGAAAACACTTAAGTTTTGTCCTCATTGTCAATGGGGACAAAACTGAACTGAACTACACAAAATGCACCTGAATGCATTCCATTCTGTTCGGTTGCGTCCCTATCATGGACAGAATAATGCTGCAGGCAGCATTTTTCTGTACGTGATGTGGTGCGGAGCAAAACAGACACAATGTAAGTCAATGGTGGTGGATCCGTTTTGTCTTACCAAAAGACTTACAATGGTTTTAGAGACTGATCTGTCTTGGCTATTTTAGAGATAATACAACCAGATCTATTTAGAACGGATGCAGATGGTTGCAGAAGCATTTTTCCTCATCCATGACTGATCCAGCAGTGTGGAACGCTGGTGTGAAAGTAGCCTTAATGTATCATTTTTTTAGCCCAGAACCTGACGTAAATAATGACTGAAATCTACAGCAGTTGCCGTAGATTTAATTTTAGCACATGGAGAGCCGGAGAAGGCAGGTAATTTACGATGAGGCCTGTGCCACTTCATAAATTACATGGCTCCTCTGGCAGTGTAAGCCCTATGAATGCCAGTGTAACATACGCTGGCCTTGATAAATCAGGGCTTCAGAGTCTGGATGATTCTTTCTCTGTTCAGTTTAGTGTTATTTGCATACACTGATTTGTCTGTTTTGTGGCAAATAACAGTAATTCCTGAACTACTGTATATCTACCTGTAGCTTTTGATTTTCTGTAGACTGATTATTCTGGCTTGTATTTTATCACTACCTCTACTCTCTCCTGTGTTCCAAACTGTACATTAATCTGACTATGGTTGATCTCTCACTCCTGTGTATTAATCTCTGCATACATCTGACCACTGATAATCAAATTCCATTGAATTTTACCTGGTGGCTTACGATTTCTTAAGGTTCAACTCCTTGCTGTGAGTGCTACATATACTGCATTTCTACAGTCTGTCAAATGTTGTCTCTGCCAGGTCTCTTCCAGGTCTCAGAACCTACATCATTACATGAGCTAATAGAGGCAGTTTATAGGAATTGGCTGTCATAGTTTTAAATCTCAAAATCTAGTTATGTTAAAGGGGTTTTCCATCTTTTATTAAGTGATGGCTGAAAGGGAAAGTTTCAGTCTGCACTCTGATTCCTCCTTCATCTCCCAACAACAGGCGCCTGGAGAGCTATATCAAAGACACACGGAGTCAGTGGTGTTAAAAACAACTCTAGCTTTAATCTTAGCGATCCGCTTCCTATACATAGATACATAACAGGAAACAGATGTGGCTCACATATACAATAGTGCTGAGCAGAAACACTTCCTTATATGGAAATATGGCTAGAGGTAAATACCTTCATCCTCTAGTATGATGTCACCCAACATCCTGTCATTCATACAGACCATATAGCTTATTCTGTTTAACCCTTCAATCCCCTCTTAAGTCATAAATATGACTTATCTTTTTTCTTTCATAGAGAGGTAATGAGCATATGGTTGTCCAGGATCTGTGGGTCTTGGACACATTCCACAAAAGGTCTGTATGAGGGAAGGGATACAACAACGTATGATAATCAAGGAAACAATTATAATTATAATACTGATAAATAATGTTCTTAACCAACTCAAATCCGGCAGCCAACTCAATAACCAGTCCCACCAAGAGGATGAATCAACATCCTTCTTGATATTATTGCCAATCTCATGTAACGCTTGAATATGGGACTGGATTGATCTGGAATGGTCAGATAAGTTAAAGCAACACATTCCTTTAAAATTTTGACATCCTATATTATGTTTAAGTAACAGATAATCCACAGCAAACCTTGTTTCTAGCACTGCTCCTCTTACGCCTTGTAGATCTAAAAGTATGTCTGATAAGGTGATAGAGGTATGATTCAGAGATTAAGCCAAGGCACATGCAATAGAACTTATAGTACGAGCATTATATATAGCCAGTCCGGGCACTCCTAACATAGAGGTGCCCAAACTTGTATATTCTGCACGGCTGAGAAGGGGTAAAGTAGAGTCACAGTCTTCTGATAAAGTCTTGGTAACCGATCTGTAAGCTCTTCTGATAGAGGGTTGACTGGGAAGGGCCAAAGTCAGCCTGGATAACGCACAGGGACCTCCAATAAAGGAATGTAATTGTAAGTGCTGTTATCACAAACAAAAACCATCCCTTAGGGAGCATTATATTATAGATAAAACTGGGAGTCACAATGGTCCTATTACAAGTCATGGAATTATTCAGGGAGCTAGCAAGCCTAGTGTTCTTTTTAAAGGTGTCGTCAATATAATCATATGCACTATTCTTAGATAATCCACTTTTTATGTCTCTACTATCACAATATAAAGTCATATCCTGGGAAACCGCAAAAGAAACTCAGCTCCTCTGGGTGATAAATACATGTAGTAATAAGCCAGACTGGCAAGGAAACACAAAGATTAATAATTATTAGCAGACAAAAAAATCTCCCAGAATATTGTGGGGTTATCATCTTCAGCCTATGGCAAAGCACTTTTCAAGGAAACTTCTTCTGAGCTCCCCTCTTTGTTCAGAGATTTCACACCTGCTTCACCCTCTTTGTCTTTGTCTGTGATTCGAGAGAAGCCTCAAGGACCCTTTTCACTCTGCTAGCATGAATCCAGATTGGAGCCTCTGAATTGCTGTTCAGTCACTGCTACCACGCGGTGGGTGTTCCAAACGGGAACTCAGTCTGCTTTTGTCCTTTTGCCAGGCGATGGACTATCACAATGTCTCCTGGTTGGAAAGGATGCGTAGGTTCCTGTGGAGAGAAAGGAGAGGCACGAGCAACATCTCGTTCAATTTGAACGAATACATTCTACAAGTTTCCTCACATATTCTGCCTGTACTACTCCTAGATCCCCTTTTTCTATCATGGGGGCCTATGGACCCCAAGGGGTGGGAAAGGGTCTTCCCATTAGTACCTCAAATGGTGAGTAACCAGTATTCTTATTAGGCTGCATCCTAATTTCTGCTAGGGCTACAGGCAAGAACTATGAACGTGCCTCCAATAATTATCCTTATTTTATCTTTAATTGTTTGCTTCATCCTTTCTACTACGGCAGAACTCTCTTGGTGGTACGGGAGATGGAACTTCCAGTCAATCCTAAGGGCTTTGGAAAGCTCCTTAAATACCCTGGACGCAAAAGCTGGACAGGACACCCCCATCTGGGGATGATCTCTTGTAACAAGATTTTTACCCCAATTTGTGTGGTTTCATTGGTGGTAGGAAGAACCTCCGGCATCTACAGAACATATCCACAATTACAAGGGCATACTTCTGTATACTTCCTGTCTTTGGGATATGGGTGAAGTCAATTTGTAATTGAGTGAATGGCGAAGTCGGGTAATTTACATGCAGGTGTTGGGCCTTCTTTGAATTATTTGGGTTGTTTCTGAGACATATAATACACTGCGAAACATAAAATTGTACCTAAGACTTGGTATAAAAAAATCTCTCTGAATGAGGTCAGTGGTTGCCTGTGCTCCTCTATGGCCAAGACCATGATATTATGCAATTAAAATCGTGGCGCTTGCAACTGGAATACATGGTTTCCCCTCTTTGCAGATAAGACCCATTATCAGGGTCTTGTACTGCACCTACCGACTGCCATTCTATCTTGTCACTACTGGTAGCCAAATCCTGGAGGCTTAGCAATAGATTGTCAGTAAGGGTAATTTCTGGAACTAGGGAGGGCATCTTAACTGTTGCTGCCTTTCTAATAGCAGCCTCTTTTGCTGGCTGATCAGCTAGGGCATTCCCTTTAGCTATGTGCGTTTGGAGACCAGTATGTGCCTTACAATGGATAATAGCAACTTTGCTTGGTAATAGGATGGCAGCCAGGAGATCATTCACTAGGGTGGACTGTGAGATTTGCTTCCCATCTGCAGCTATGAAGCCTCTTCTCTGCCAGATTTCCTCATGATCATGTACAACCACAAAGGCATATTTGGAATTGGTGTATATTTACATCTCTTCCCTCAAAAAGACAACAAGCTCTAATGAGCGCAATCAGTTCAGCTGCTTGGGCTGACTAAAAAGGTATAGGTTTCGATTCTAGAATAACATCAGGGAGTTGAAAGACAGCGTATCCTGCATGATATGTGTTGTCATTTGGGCGGGAACAGGATCTATCCACAAAAATATCAGGTACTGCTGCAATGGGTGTGAACTGTAAGTCAGGCCTAGGTGAGGTATGTTCATGTATAAGTTCAGTACATACATGGGGAGGAGGCAAATCATCCTGCTCTCCCTTGTGTCCAAGTAGGACATTCAGTATAGCAATTGGACCGAATGTGGGTGCTGAGTATTTAATATGAAGTTAAGGGTTAGATAGCAACAAAACTTCATATCCATTCAATCTCTGTGCTGACATATGTTGTGTATGTATGTTCTTCAAGAAGGCCTGAACATTGTGTGAGGTATACAGAATGGTGGGATGACCTAGGATGATAGGCGTGGCCATCTCAGAAAAGGCTGCTAAACTCCTGAGACACGCAGGCATGTCTTGAACCTGTACGGGAACCACCTTTGAGAAAAAAGCAACAGGGCAGAAATTGCCTCCATGGTCTTGTGCCAGGACTCCCACCATGATTTTACAATTGTCCCTGGCAAATAAGTGAAACTTAGTAGAACTACATATGAGGAGATCGTCAACATATTGTAGAAGGACAGAACCATAAGGGGCAGTCCAAGGGCGCAGTGTAGCTTGGATGACAATGGAGTAGACTACTGGGGAGTCTACATAAGCCTGAGGCATTCTACACCAAGTATTCTGACGAAATTTAAATATAAAAACAAAAAGTGGCCGTGTCTCCCTGTCAACTGGGACAGAAATGCATTGCTTAAATCTACAACAGAGAAAAACTCTGCATGGGCAGGAATAGCTGATAGCAGAAATGGTACGTCTGGAACCACAGGGGCTATGGGTATGATCTGTGCATTTACCGCTCTAAGATCCTGGAAAAACCTAAAGGTATTATCAGCCTTTCTCACTAGGATGATAGGATTATTATAGGGGCAAATAATTTCCTCAATAACCCCTGCCTCTAGGAATTCCATCAACATAGACTCAATCCCCTTTTCTGGGGAAAGGGGGTATTGTTTAATATAAACAGGTGCAGCGCCGGACTTAACCATTGCCTTATATGGTGTACAAGAAATAAGGCCAACATCTTGGTCAGTATTTGCCCAAACCTCAGGAGGAACCTGATCAAGTAACGGATCCTGAGTTTGGCATTCCAAATATAAAAAACTATTATTATCAACATATAAGTTCTGAACCTTTAAAACAAAACTATTATTCACTGTTTACAGTAAAATTATAATTCTTAATCAGGGTTAGATCAACCCAACAACAATAGTAAAGTAGCCACTTCATTGCAGAACAGATGGGTGCCTAGGGTTGTGAGGTGCTCGGGCCTGCCAGGGTGGGATAGAGGATGAGAATTCTGTCCCCATTCCACCCTAACTAGTCCTCAGCCTAGGGACAATCCCTGATGGTGGGATTTCCCCATCCCCGTACCTATCCTACTTCCCCCTATAGTCACGCTATAGATACTGATAGGTCACAAAGATTCACAACTCATACCACCTATAATAAGGTGGCATAGATTATACTGATCCCCAAAGCGTCCCCGATGCATTTCACCCATATTGGGCTCCTCAGGGGGATGATAGATTTCTTTAAACCTCTTTTACCTTAGGTGATGTACATAAGAGGTAATTCTGGGGAAATAAAACAAATACACACAGGACCTACTTAGTCACAGTCATATATACAGCATAGCAGTGGAAATGGAGCTTGAAACCGAGGATAATAGTCTCTGTGTCCCTGATATTGACCACCTAAGAGACAAGATTGACATGAAACAACATAAGCACTTTCCCCTGAAAAGTCGTTATACAGAGGTAGTGCCCAAATATGGTTGTGTACTTACAGAGGTATGCTGCATTCCAATGCCGACTGCCTTCTGCCTTGATTCCTGAAGCGGCAGTGGGGCCAAGTAATGGACTCTGGCCTTAAATAGTGCTCCAGTATCAGGCCCCTCCTACCGGCATTTGCATCGCCGGCCGGTGGAGCACACACCATAGCCATTCTTCCGGGACGTGGAGTGCACTCGTCACTTCTGGTTTCGTGACGTGCATCCGCCCCAGTGCTGCAGATAGCGCAAGAAGTGACAGTAAGTGAGGAATACCTAATTCTAGAGGGCTGGCCCAGCGATAAAAATTGCCATAACAGGAGGGTTTGAAAATAGGTGGAATATGAATTATGGGAGGAAGGCAATAGGAACCCAGATGAGGGTCCATTCACAAACCTTAGCCAAAAAAGTACCAAGATGCCTCCTCAGGGGAATTACGAACACATTGATATTTTTCAGCAACTAGTTACTGCAGAACTAGAAAGCCTCCATTTTAAGCGTAGTTACCGGAATAACATATCCAAATTGGAATCACAGGCCTTAAAGTCTCTGGAGAAGGATCAGTCCATTATCATCAAGCCTTCAGATAAAGGCGGTACCTTGGTGATAATGGACCACGAAAAATTCTGTAATATGTGTCTTGACCTTCTCAGAGACAGGGACAGTTATCGGGTTCTCGAAACAGATCCCACGGAGTCCATCTTTTTGGAACTCCAACGGATATTAAAATCGGGTTTGGAAAGGAAAATCATTGATGCGACGGAGTACGAGTTTATGCTCTCAACTAAATCTCAAGTCGCTACTTTTTATGGACTTCCTAAAGTCCACAAGGGCACCAACCCGCTAAAATTCCGCCCTATAGTATCACTGACACAATATTGTGGCCTGTCTTTGGATAGAGTCCTTGGGGGCTTTGTTGTGTCTCTGGCTTCATACACCAGAGACACAATGGACTTTCTGAAAAAGATCGAGACTCTGGTTATAGTCCCACCTTCTCGCCAGTATCGATGTCGAATCCCTCTATAGCAGCATACCGCATAACAAAGGTTTGCAAGCAAATTCTTACTACCTAAGTATAAGAGGGATTTACTATAGAACACATAATTCCTTCATCATGGAATTATTGGAGTACATCCTTACTCATAATTTCTTTCTGTTCAAGAGACGTTTTTACCACCAGCTCAGGGGGACGGCTATGGGGTGCCCCTGTGCCCCCACCTATGCCAACCTCTTAATGGGCTGGTGGGAAGACAGAATTGCATTCCCTGGCATCGATACTTGGAACAAGAAGGTTGCGTTTTGGGCAAGATACATAGACAATGTTTTTGTAATCTTGGGGGGGCCTATAGCCGAGTTTCAGAGGTTCGTATAGACCCTTAATGACAATGAAATTGGGCTCAGATTTATATATGAAAATCATACCGAGTCCATTAATTTCTTGGATGTTACGGTCACAAAAGAAGCGGATAAACTAATAACCACAATCTACAGAAAACCCACCGCCACCAACTTTATTCTACATTGGGGTAGCCATCATCCCCTGCCCCTAAGAAAAAGTATCTCGAGGAGCCATTTCCTGCGTGTACGCAGGAACTGCACAAAAATTGACGACTTCCATAGGGAAGCAAAAAAAAATATTTAATAGACTTACGGAGAGGGGATATCCAAGAACAACTGTGAGGAGGGTATTCCAGGATGCCCTGACTACTGATAGAGAAACCCTCCTCATACCAAGAGAGAGTCAGTAACACGTTTGGTGTCCACTTTTGATACCAAGAATAGGGAGGTGAAAGAGCTCCTTAATAAATACTGGTCCATCCTGAAAATAGATCCTAATGTGGCACAATTTGTTACTCCCCATCCCAGTGTGACCTTTCGGAAAGGGAGGAGTCTAAGGGACCATCTGGTGCACAGCCACTACGATCCCCGAGGGCACCAGGTACCTGGCTCGATCGGCGTCCAATTGGGATGTTTAGGTGTGGTACTTGCAGAATGTGTGAGTTCATCTCTACCTCTAAAACAATAACATGTTCGGCCACCAATAAGATCTATCACATCCGTGATTTCATTAATTACAGAAGTAAGGGGGTGGTATATATATGCCAGTGCCCCTGTCCAAAAGACTACGTTGGCAAAACGTTCAGGGAACTCAGGATAAGGATGAGCGAACACATCAACGATATTATAAAGAAAAAGGCAACCCCGGTGGCGGATCATGTAAATGACAAATATAGGGGGAATCCTCGGGCTTTCAGGTTCTCTGTTCTTGAATTAATGCCACCTTCTCCAAGAAGAGGGGACTGGGATAATAAAATCTTGAGAAAGGAGCTAGAATGGATCTACCGTTGAAAATCCCAAGCCCCTCAGTGTCTTAATGAAAGGCTTAGTTTTACTTGTTTCATTTGAGACATACCAGTTAATCTCCTCTTGTCTGAGTTTTTGCACTTCCGTGACACTTGAGAATCTTGTTCTAGACTGGTCTGGGACACAAGAAGCGTCCGAACGCCATAATATCTTAGAGTGACCCCTAACAGAGTCACTTTATTTTCATAATCTGCTACCAGACAATAAAGTGTATCCAGTAGTATTAGTAACCTCTTGATTAGGGTATTTGGACTTCTTAAGTACAGTAAGTGACCATTTGAAAGGCTTTGAGCCTAATAGATACAAAATAACTCCTTTTAATCTGGCTATCTGGCATGGAATAATTGAGGATAATAGAAGGGTTGAAAGCATATCAGTTTTTATTGATGGAAATGGGAAATGCCTATTCCACCTATTTTCAAACCCTCCTGTTATGGCAATTTGTATCGCTGGGCCATCCCTCTAGAATTAGGTATTCCTCACTTACTGTCACTTCTTGCGCTATCTGCGGCACTGGGGCAGATGCGCGTCACCAAACCGGAAGTGACGCGTGCGCTCCACTTCTCGGAAGAATGGCTATGGCGTGCGCTCCACTGGCCGGCGATGCAAATGCCGGTGGGAGGGGCCTGATACTGGCGCACTATTTAAGGCCAGAGTCCATTACTTGGCCCCACTGCCGCATCAGGAATCAAGGCAGAAGGCAGCCGAGCATTGGAATGGAGCATACCTCTAAGTAAACAACGATATTTGGGCACTACTGTACCTCTGTATAACGACTTTTCAGGGGAAAGCGCTTATTTTGTTTATGTCAATCTTTTCTCTTAGGTGGTCAATATCAGGGACACAGAGACTATTATCCTTGGTTTCAAGCTCCATATCCACTGCTATGCTGTATATCTGACTGCGACTAAGTTGGTCTTGTGTGTATTTGTTATTATTTCCCCAGAATTACCTCTTATATACAGCACCTAAGGTAAAAGAGGTTTAAAGAAATCTATCATCCCCCTGAGGAGCCCAATATGGGTGAAACGCGTCGGGGACGCTTTGGGGATCAGTATAGTATATGCCTCCGTATTATAGGTATGTGTTGTGAATCTTTGTGACCTATCAGTATCTATAGGGTGACTATAGGATGAAGTAGGATAGGGACGGGGAAATCCCACCATCAGGGATTGTCCCTAGGCTGAGGACTAGTTAGGATGGAATAGGGACAGAATTCTCATCCTCTATCCCACCCTGGCAGGCCCGAGCACCTCACACCCCTAGCCACCCTGTTCTGCCCCGAAGTGGCTACTTTATTATTGGTGTTGGGTTGATCTAACCTTGATTAATAATTATAATTTTACTGTAAACAGAGAATAAAAGTTATGTTTGAAGGGTCCGGAACTTATATAGTGATAATAGTTCTAAGAGAAGGAGAACACCATTTTATCAGAACGTTATCTCGCTCTAGTAGATTTTTGTTATAAAAAACAATTACGCTTTGGTACATGAATGGGCATAACTGAGGATGTGACATGTAGGTGTCCCGTCTTGCTAATCCCCAACTGCAACCTTAATAGAACAAACAAATCTCTCCCTAATAAATTCACAGGACAATTTGGAATGATCTTAAATCTGTGTGTGAACATTGAGTGGTGCTTGTATGGATGTTGGATCGAGAGAGGAGGAGTTTTATAACATCTGGTCAGTATCCCATTAATTCCCACATAGGGGTCAGCATTCTCTCTTGGACCACTATAATAATCATCACATATAGTACTACTAGTAGCACCAGAATCTACAAGAAAAGGGAGAGGATGTCCCACCAATCAGTGGCGATTATTTATAGTGGTTTGTGATGAGAGTGAATGCTGGCATACTGTCCCCCAGACATCCTCATTGTGATGTCTGCTGCCCCTAGGCTACGGGAAAACGAGGGGTATTATTCTGGGGCTGCAGCAGTGGTGGGCGAAGATCTCGGATCTGAGCTTGTTGATATGGTTGGGTGCCTTGGGCTTGGGTATCAGCTGAGGCATGTTGCCTGAGTGGGTAAGGGCATCGACTGATCCAGTGGTCAGTCTTACCAGAATTAAAGCAACCTGCAGGACGATTTCCATTAGTCCCCCATTCCCAGAGTATGGCCCTCTAGTTCTACCCCTTCTTCTACCACTTCCCCTATTGGGCTGATTCGTGGGACAATTCCTATCCTGAGTTTAGTAATTGGCCTCTTTAGGTCTTGCCATTTCAAAACAACCAGCCGCATCTTTCTCCATTAACTTATTTTGGAATTGATCTTTATTAAGACCAGGCCATTCGGAGATCATTTGTTTAACAGTATGCTGGAGATGTGGCTGTAGATTGGTAAGGAAAGTCTGAATTAGCATAGAATGCATATTATCCTGAATACTCATTCCAGCCTCCAGAGTTCATAAGTCTATAACAGACTCTCCTGATTTTTGTTTACAGGCTACAGCAGTCGGCAAAGAGGACCTAGTCTGAAAACACCTCTCCATTTCACCCTTAATTTTTCCCATATTGTGTATATGCCTGCCTCAGTATTTAATTTATAATTTCCGGCCGGCGTATTCGGGGGCTCTATAGTGCATATAGAGGGGACCTTACTCCAATCCCAGGGGGAATTGTGCCCTACTATCCCATCTATTATAAGGCGTATATCCTCCTGTGTCAGACATTTCCCTTTACAAGCTCTCTTCAAATAATGAAATGTCCCAGATGAAGATGAAGAGGGTTTAGGGCAGTGCTTAATAATCTTATTAACATCATCTACTTCAATAGGTTTCTTTAACAAGGTGTCCCCTACAGTCATAAATGAGAACTGTTCCTCAGGGACACTGTCCTCATCAAGATGAGGTATAGGTTCAGGTGTTCAGGTTTGGGAAAAGACTTTTGTGATCTAAGGTGCATGGGAGATATGACATCCCCATCACCAACAGCACCAACCGCTGGATCCACTCTGATCAGGCATAGGTTGGGGCCTCTGCGGAGGTGGCTGCGGGAGCTGGGGAGCTGTAGGTGGTCGGATGTTGGTAGCAGCATAGCCAGCCAGTAAATCTAAGTCATCTTTAGAAAGGGATGGATATATCTGTGCGATATTTCCTAAATAGGGAGGAGGGGGCTTCTGAAGTGAACACCTTGTAAATTCTTTTTCTAACTCATGTTTCTTTTTATATCCCTCCTGGTTCTCTGCCTCCTGTTTCTTAACCATTTTATTTGGTCTGTCATACAAATATGGTGCATAAGTAAGCCAATTTTCCCCTCCCAACTTCATATACTGCATGTCCCAGTGGGGGTCTTGACCATAATATGGGTAAGCTTCAGTGTCATCCAAACATAACCCTTTTACCATGTCCATATGGAAGGTGTCATTAGCCCCTTCCCGAGGGAACGGATTTATACTCTTCATCCCCTCTTTCCATCCTGCCATATTATCCACCCAAGGAGTAACTGAATAATGATTAGTCCCACAGACCCGGGCTATATAATCCTTACATGTTTCTCCTACATACGGAGGGGGTGGAGAGACCTTTCCTTGCTTTGCACCCATTTCTTATAACTTAATTGAGACGGAGGCAGAGGAGAACTCTCCCCAGGACTAGCTGTACTGAACTGTGAAAGTTCTGACAATACCTGTCAACTGGATGCAAAGGACTTATGTCTATGCTCAACTTCCTCCTCAACTGCCTGTTAGTATTATCCTTTCAAACCGTCACTTGCTTTCACCAGTTTCTGGGTTAGCGGGTTTCCCCTAGCCAGAGTGGTGGGGCGTCTTACAGTTTTCCAGGACACACACAATAAAGTTAGTACAGTTTTCACAGTATAATTTGCTGCTTACCTTCAGTATAAAATAAAATTACTTAATACATCATAACATCATAATATAAAAGAGAGCATAAGAAAGCAACAGATAAGAAGCGGTAGTAATGGGCTTACAAGAGAGACCAGGGTACAGACAATATTTGAATTCTTCCGAAAAGAATTCCTCTGTTAATTCCTTGACTAAAGGATTGCTCTATTAAATACTTGCCTAAAGGATTTCTCTAATAAATTCTTGCCTAAAGAATTTATCTAAGTAAAATCTATCTTCCCTAAAGATAGATGCTATTCCTTTTAGTGTGTCTATATTGGATTCAAAAAAAGGAAAAATCCCAGCAACAGTGGCTTCTTGTTTTTGAAATGCTGTTTTAATCACATCTACATGGGGATAGCCCCTTCCCGTGCAACCTACCTGAGGATCGTGGGCTGTCATTTTGGATTACTATATTGGATTCAAGACAGAGACAACAGGGAGTGTTCTCGGAAAGCATCGGAATCTCCCCAGTTCCCAAAGGCAGGGATTTTCCGTACTTACCGAATTCCTGTGTGCTCTATCCTGGACTCAAGCCCCCAGCTGAAAGGGAAAGTTTCAGTCTGCACTCTGATTCCTCCTTCGTCCCCCAACGACAGGCGCCTGGAGAGCTATATCAAAGACACACGGAGTCAGTGGTCTTTAAAACAACTCTAGCTTTAATCTTAATGATCCGCTTCTTATACATACATACATAACAGGAAACAGATGTGGCTCACATATACAATAGTGCTGAGCAGAAACACTTCCTTATATGGAAATACGGCTAGATGTAAATACCATCATCCTCTAGTATGATGTCACCCAACATCCTGTCATTCATACAGACCATATAGCTTATTCTGTTTAACCCTTCAATGGCCAATCCTTATGTAGTTACCCAGTAGGACTACTGCAAAGGGTCAACTAATATCAAATAGTTAATGTAATGTTCTTGAGTTAAATGTTGTGATCTGTTGTTTTTCATGTGACCTCAATAGCACTGTATTGACAACCTAACAGTTAATATTTGGCAGACTGTTTAAATTCCCAGATGATGGACTAGGCCCACTCCCAGGTTAGTGAGAGTCTAGTGAAAGCTACAGAAAAAATATGTATGTGGTGGAAAGTTTCTGCAGAAACTTGGCCCAAGCTCAGACAACCCCTGTCTCTGAAGCAGCTACTGCCAGAAAAGCTGCATTACTATTAAAGTACCCCTGAAGGAAAACATACCAAACATCTTGGAAGTACAGAACTCAAAAGGCCATGCATTGGACTCAGACAGCATGGTATTGAGCATTTATGGAAGAAGCGCTTTGCTGTTCTGAAGAGGGCATATGGTTAAAGCTTCCCCTATACTTTGAGACTGATTGGTCACCTGTATCTAACTTATGAATCTATCAGTCCAGGAAATGCAGAAGTTAATAAGAACTTCATTGCATGCCTGTGGCTCTGCTGAGAGTCTGTAAAAGAGTTCTTTAAAGAGAGAGAGAGACAGAGAGTTAAGGGTTTACTACAATTACAATGATTGTTGCTTCCACACTGCTATTGAGAGGATTGCACATGTGATATACATTTAAACTGTGCCTTTTGATGCTATTTGTGCTGCTGCACCTATCATAAGATTCAGTAAAGAGAAGCTGTATTTATTGCAAATTTGCAATCATGGACCTGGTTAATTGTCTCCAGCATTCATCAGTACCTGCATCTGTACTCCTGCCTTGCACCCACCCAAAACTATTTGATCAAGGGTATCCCATCTGCCACCTGTCAGGAGCCACAATGCCATGGTGTATTCAAAGAAAATAAAGAGTTTGCCCTCCAGTGACTGAACAGCCCCAGAGAGCACCCAAGGGAGATTGCCACTATTAACTACCAGCATATCAACTAGCACTCTTCTTATCCTTGCCATCCTTGTGGATCCCTGAACTTAAGATAACCAATGACTAGCTGATCGGTGGGGTTCCGACACCATGCACCCGTTCTTATTCACTGTTTGGCAATAGCTCCGGCGCTGTCATCAGACAGATCAATAAACTTTGTAGTGGACTGAGCTTATCACTGAAGCACTGCTCTCCTTGAAGTCAAAGCCTAAGGCTAGGGTTACACGACAATAAGTCGCGCGACACATAGGGCATAACTACACTGCAACATGTGTCGCGGGACATTGATGTCGCACGACAATTTTTATAATGATAGTCTATGGTGTCGCACTGCGACATGCAACATGCTGCCACTGCGACACGACTGTCGGCGAAAAATCCATTTTGGATGGAGTTTTTGCTACTGTCGTGTCGCAGCCGCAGCATGTCGCATATTGCAGTGCAACACCATAGACTATAATTATAAAAAAATTCACGCGACATTGGTGCGACAAAATGACGCGTGACAAATGTTGTCGTGTAGCCCTAGCCTAACTGGAACCATTTATTTAAAGAAGATTAAGAGGGTTAAGAAGCTATCATATACGAGAAAACTTTTTCCAGGTAAAACTAATCATTGGCAATTTATTTATTATTAATAGAGTCCGCCACTTTATTTGGAAATAACATCACCATTGCTAGTTTATGCTATAGTCCCAATAATAGTAATTAACATCTTATGGACACTGCCATTTTCACCTTAAAGGGAACCTATCATCAACTTTATGTTGCCCATACTAACTGCAGAATAAAGTAGAGACAGGTGAGTTGATTTAAGCAGTCTGTCATTTATAAGTTAAAAGTGCCTATAACCAACATCACAATCATTGCAGACTAGGCTTGGAAAAGAGTCATGGCCACCTGAGAAGAGTCATGATTATTCATGAATTCTTGCCCACCTGCTGATGATTGACAAGCTTCTAACTAGTTTTCTCCCTTTCTCTATAGGAGAGAACTGCCAATCAGCTTTTACTTATCCAAGCAATTCTGAAATTGTTTTCTTGCGACACACTGCACTTCATGATAGTGAAAGATTGTAGTCGATATAATTCACCTTTATTTATTAAAAAATCCCAAATTTACCGAAAATTTGGACAAATTAGCAATTTTCAAAATTTGAATTTATCTGCTCTTAAGGCAGACAGTGATACTTCATGAAAGAGTTATTACTTTACATTTCCCATATGTTCAATATGTTCACTTTCATGTTTGCATCATTTTGGAAATGTAATTTTATTTTTTAAGATCTTATAAGGCTTAGAATTTTGGAAGCAAATTTTTAAGAAAATTTCCAAAACCCACTTTTTTAGGGACCACTTCAATTCTAAAGTCACTTTGTGGGGCTTACATAGTGGAAAACATCCATAAATGACCCCATTGTAGAAATTACACCCCTCAAGTTGCTCAAAACTGATTTTACAAACGTTGTTAACTCTTTAATTCAAAAAGGTGGTCGCGCTGCCATCCACAGACTCCAGCCTCCAAGTGTAGACAAAGACAGTAACAGCTCTTTATATGCGGCCCAACACAGAGTTCCAACAAAAAGAGATCTCCACCGTGGATATTCCCTCTGAGGATTAAAAGGTTTCGGGGCACATAGTGAAGTTCCACCAGCTTTCGTATTTTTAAAATCCTTTTATTATGCTCACAATAGATGTAAAATAGCAGGCATTAAATAATAATATCTGCAGCACCGCCCGATCCGGGCTTCGCCAAACGAGCTTCGTCAGGGGCGAATGCTCCACCCTTCCTTGGGCGTCTTTTTATAGAGGTGAAAATATCGGGAGTCACACCCCTCCCTTCTTATACCAAATCACAAAATTATTCACTTAAATTAAACATCCTTTCTCATGTTTTTTACCACAAGATATTTTTAAAACACTAAAATTATCCTTGACTAAAAAATCTCCATAAAAACAAAAAAAATTCACACGTCCATAATATACCAAGATTTCTAATATGCATAATACATCCTTCACTTCTATTAATATTTCTTAGAATTATTATGGCATCCACATAACCCGAGGACAGGGATATTTTCTTTCTCCCATCAGCCAAGATCCCACTATTATATATCCTTTCATCAGTATTTACACATCACAAGAAAAAAGGGAGCGGATTTCTCACACATCCTTCTTTAACCAGGAGAAAGTTTTTTGTACATTATTTTCAACCAGACATACAATAGTAACCACACAGTTTATACATCAACAATCCCTCTCTACTGAGTCAAACAAGGTGTTAGGTCAAAATCCACATTTAACCCGCTGGGCTGCAGTGAATCCATCCTGTAGATACACTTCACCTCCCTGCGGTTAATGTTGGCAAATGGGTCCCCCCCTCGCCAATTTGTTGTCACCTTCTCTAGACCAGAAAACCAAAGTTCCTTTTGGTCTCTACCATGACATTTTGTTAAAGTGCATCGAAACACTGTGGGTTTCCAAACCCTTTTTTATGTTATTGATGGGTTTCTGTATTCGTGTTTTTAATTTACGTAATGTTCTTCCAACATACAGAAAGCCACACGGACACCTTAACAAGTAGACAACCCCCATTTGTTCACAACTTATTTCTCCTTTGATGTTATACTCCACTCCATTTCTTGCAGTTACTTTCTGTATGTTCTTTTGCTTTTTATTGTCTTTGGTGCGTTTCCTGCATGCAATGCAGAAACCGCACCATGTGAACTGTTTTTTTTTCTTCCTTTTTTTTTTTATAGGAATATTACTATGCACCAAGGTGTCATGCAAATTTGGGTCCTTTCTATATGGAATCTCCGGTCTCCCCGGAATAACATCCCTCAAGATAGGATCCTTTTTCAAAACTGACCAGTTTTTTCTTAACATATTCTTCATCGGATCCGTAATAGCACAAAACTGTTTAAAAACTGTAAACCTAAAGTCTTTTTCCTCTCCTCTCACTTTCTTATTATTCTTGTTTTCCCTTCTATATTTTACCTCTATCTCTTCATACGCTTTCTGTAATTTCTCTCTATCATATCCTTTCTCTTCAAAACGTTCTTTAATAATCTGGCCTTGTTCCTCAAAATCTTTTTTTATCTGTACAGTTGCTATATACTCTCATCAGTTGTCCCTTCGGTATATTCTCCAACCAGGGTCCGAAATGGCAACTGGTTGGGTCTATATATCCGTTAACATCAGTTGGCTTAAAGTAAGTTTTAGTTTTTAATGCACTCCCTGAGTTCCTTGTACCGATATCATGAGATCTAAAAAATTGACCTTTTCTAAACTGATCTCACTAGTAAAAAACAGATTGCAGGTATTTTTATTTAAACCATCAATTGAATTCCTCAGCCCTTGCTCCTCCCCTTCCCATATCATCAGACAGTCATCGATAAATATCTTCCATAAGTTAAGTTTACCTCCTTGCTGTTCTTGTTCTAATATGGGGCTTATCCTTTCTTTTTCCCATACGGAATTTCGCCGTCCCAATTTCCTGTAGGTAAAAAACCCCATCAGATCAAAAGTAGTTGTCACTAAAGCAAAAATCCAGACACTGGCAGATAAACATTCCTTTTTATCCAACATTTCTGAATCGCTACTTAACTGTTCCTTGTCCGCTTAAATACCCAGATCTTTTGGAATGATCATATATAATTATATACAATATAATTAAAGGAAAATGGAGATTACATTTCTAAATTTCACTTTTTTGCAGATTTTCAATTTTAATACATTTTTTTTCTTTAACACATCTAGGGTTAACAATTTACAGCCAAACAAAACTGATGTAAGGACACACGGCAGGGCGCAGAAGAAAAGAAGCGCCATATGGTTTTTGGAAGGCTATGTCCCATTTAGACCCCCCCGATGCACCCTTACAGTAGAAACTCCCAAAAAGTGACCCCATTTTGGAAATTAGGGAATAAGTTTTATTGATACTATTTTTGGGTGCATATGATTTTTAGTTGCTCTATATTGCACTTTTTGTGATGCAAGTAACAAAAAAATGGCTGTTTTGGCACCGTTAATTTTTTATTTTTTTTTGCAATATTTATCTGACAGGGTAGATCATGTGTTATTTTTATAGAGCAGGTTTTTATGGACACGGCAATATAAAATATGCATACTTTTACTTTTTTGTTTCAGTTTTATATAATAAAGCATTTTAATAATAAATCATGTTTTTGTGTCTTTTTTTCTGAAAACCATATTATTTTATCTTATGTAAAGGGCTCAGGTCTTGTGGCATGAGGTGACAGTTTGATTGGTACTATGTTGGAGTAAACACTACTTTTTGATCATTTGGTATTACACTTTTTGTAACATATGCTGGCAAAAATTATTTTTTTTTTTTTGCCACAGCTATTATTATTATTTTTTATGGTTCTCACCTGACAGGGAAAATAATGTGATATTTTTATAGAGTAGGTTGTTACGGATGCGGCGATGCAATATTTGTCTATTTTTTATATTTATTTTGTTTTTACACAATAAAAGCATTTTTGAAAGACAAAAATCATGTTTTTATGTCTCCATTTTTTGAAAACCATATCTTTTTTATTTTTTGAGCGATTGTCTTAGGTAGGGTCTAATTTTTTGTGGGAGGAGATGACGGTTTGATTGGTTCTATTTTGGGGTACATACTACTTTTTGATCATTTGGTATTACACTTTTTGTGATTTATGGTGACAAAAATTAATTTTTTAGCACTTTTTTTTTTTTTTATGGTGTTCCCCAGACGGGTTAGTCATGTGATATTTTTATAAAGTAGGTTGTTATGGACAAGGCAATATCTAATATGTCAGTTTTTTTTAAATATCTATTGGTTTTAAACAATAATAGCATTTTTGAAAAAAAAAATATTTCTCCATTTACTGAAAGCCATATCTTTTTCATTTTTTTGGCAATTGTCTAAGTTAAGGTCTCATGTTTTGCGAAATGAGATGACGTTTTGATTGATATTAATTTTGGGTACATATGACTTTTTGATCACTTGGTATTACACTTTTTATTAATTTTTTTATGGTGTTCACCAAACAGGTTAGATCATGTGATATTTTTAAAGAGCAGGTTGTTATGCACGTGGCGAAACCTAATATGTCAGTTTTTTATTTAATTTTTCTATTTTTTACAATTTTATATGTTTCTTTTTATGGGAAAGGGACTTTTTTGTGGAAAATTCAATTTTTTTTAATGTTAAAAACACTTTTATTATTTTTTATTTTTGTCCCACTATGGGACTTTAATATTACAGGAACTAATCCCTGTTTTAATGCAGCACAACACATCGGTATTGTACATCATTGACTATCAGTGTATTATACATCATAATACACTGATAGTTTGCCTATTAGACCCAGCCTATGAGATGCAGCATCTCCATTATTACCTATTTTGGTGGATGCAGCAGTGGTCCGGCTGTCAGTAACAGCCGGATTCCTGCCGCTGAACGCGGCACCGCACAGATGGGGAAGGGAGGCGCATAGGATGAGAATGCTCATCCTGGGGCACCAAGGACAGGCCATTTAGGACAATCATTCTCATCCTGGGTCCTTAACCCATTCAGGACCCTGCCATATTTCACCTTAAGGACCAGGCCATTTTTTTTTCAAATCTGACGTGTCACTTTATGTAGTGATCACTTTAAAACGCTTTTACTTATCTAAGCCATTCTGAGATTGTTTTCTCGTCACATGTTGTACATCATCACCATGGTAAATTTGAGTCACAATATTTCATTTTTATTTATAAAAAAATGACAAATTTATTAAAAAAATTGAAAAATTAGCAAATTTGCTAATTTCTATTTCTCTACCTTTATAATAGGTAGTAATACCCCCAAAATAGTTATTACTTTACATTCCCCATATGTCTACTTCATGTTTGGATCATTTTGTGAATGCCATTTTATTTTTTGGGGACTTTAGAAGGTTTAGAAATTTAGAAGCAAATCTTGAAATTGTTCAGAAAATTTCCAAGACCCACTTTTTAAGGACCAGTTCAGGTCTGAAGTCACTTTGTGAGGCTTACATAATAGAAAACACCCAAAATGACCCCATTTTAGAAACTACTCCCCTCAAGGTATTGAAAACATATTTTACAAACTTTAATAACCCTTTAGGTGTTCCAGAAGAATTAATGCAAAATGAAGATAAAATTTCAGAATTTCACTTTTTTGGCAGATTTTCCATTTTAATCAATTTTTTCCAGTAACAAAGCAAGAGTTAGCAGCCAAAAAAAACCTCAATATTTTTTGCCCTGATTCTGTAGTTTGCAGAAACACCTCATGTGTGGTCGTAAACTGCTGTACGAGCACACGGCAGGGCGCAGAAGGAAAGGAACACCATATCATTTTTGGAAGGCAGATTTTGCCACATTGGTTTTTTGACACCATGTCCCATGTAAAGCCCTCCTGATGCAACCCTAGAGAAGAAACTCCAAAAAAGTGAACCCATTTTGGAAACTACGGGAGTTTTTTTGGTACTATTTTAGGATACATATGACTTTTGGTTGCTCTATATTACAATTTTTGTGAGGCAAGATAACAAAAAAAATAGCTGTTTTGGCACCATTTTTATGTTTTGTTATTTACAACGTCCATCTGACAGGTTAGATCATGTGCTATTTTTATAGAGCAGGTTGTTACGGACGCAACAATACCAAATTAGATGTTTGTTTCAGTTTGACATAATAATGCATTTTTGAAAAAATAAATGATTTTTTTTGTGTCTCCACATTCTGAGTATTTTTTTTTTTGGTCGACTGTCTTATGTAGGGGCTTATTTTATTCAGTATGAGATGACAGTTTGATTGGTACTATTTTAGGGTGCATAGGACTTTTTGATCACTTGGTATTACACTTTTTGTGATATATGGTGACAAAAATGGCTTTTTATTTTTATTTTTTTATGGTGTTCACCTGAGGAGTTAGGTCATGTGATATTTTTATACAGCAGCTTCTTACAGACATTGCGATACCTAATATGTCTACTTTTTATTTATTTATTTAAGATTTACACAATAATATTTTTGAAACAAAAAAAATCATTTTATTTTCTCCATAATCTGAGAGCCATATTTTTTTTATTTTATGGGCGATTGCATTAGCCAGGGAATAATTTTTTGCGGGATGAGATGACTGATTGATTGGCACTATTTTGGGGTGTGTATGACTTTTTAATCGCTTGATATTACACTTTTTGTGACATAAGGTGACAAAAAATGGCTTTATTGACAGTTTTTAATTAATTTTTTTTTACGGTGTTCATCTGAGGGGTTAGGTTTATACAGCAGGTTCTTATGGACGTGGTGATACCTAATTTGTATACTTTTTTTATTTACTTAAGTTTTACACTATAACAGCATTTTTTTAACAAAAAAATGATGTTTTAGTGTCTCCATATTCTGAGAGCCATAGTTTTTTTATTTTTTGGTCGATTGTCTTAGGTAGGGTCTCATTTTTTGCGGGATGAGGTGTTGGTTAGATTGGTACTATTTTTGGAGGGATACGCCTTTTTGATTGCTTGGTGTTGCACTTTTAGTGATGTAAGGTGACAAAAAAAGATTTTTTTTTAGCACAGTTTTTATTTTATTTTTTTGACGGTCTGATTCCCTTTACAATTCATCACAATACTTCTGTATTGTGATGCATTGGCTGTAAGTGTATTACACACTGTAATACACTTACAACCTGCTTCCAGTGAGATCCAGGGGGCTGGATCTCACAGGCTCTCCCGGAAGGCAGCCACGATGCCCATCGGGTCCCCGTCACAACAGCATGGGGACCCAATGGAAGCTCCGATCCCCACATGGATATCACACGTGTCGCGGTCAGCAGTAACCGCAGCACATCAAGGGTTAATGCACAGGCATAGGTGATCTCACCGATGCCGGCGCATGCAGCGCTGTACATGTACGCCGCTGGTCCTTAAGTCACGGCCATCTGCGCCATACATGTACCTGTGCCGCGGGTCCTTTACGGGTTAATTATTTGCTATTAAAGTAATTTACAAATACAGCAAAGTGCAGCAAAATGTTTCAGAAATGTACCATACCAAAGAGGAAATAGGCTGGCCCGGCACTGCTGCACATTCAAACATCTCTCCCACTCCCTTTGGAATAAAGCAATGGATATTCCAAGGCTCACTGCTTATAGCTCCCAGTGGTGCTGAAGATTCAATCCAGTGCAAAAGTTTATTGATACAGTTTGCTACAGAAACAATAACGCAGCTATTGCCAGTGGACCAATTATCTTTTTTAAATGAAAATCATGGTCACAAAATGCAGACTGAACAATGCAATTTGCTTTGTTTATTCTGCATTCAGAGACCACAATTTTCAATACAAGAAGATAGTCCATCCAGTGGTGAGTGCTGCATTATTGTCTCTTTAATTAAATGTACATTTCAAATATCTGTAACTACAGAACAAGAATAACAAGTATAAAGCAAAATGTTCACTTATCTATCAATATGCCAGTTTTGAGTAATGCAAGTAGCAATGCAAATCCTTTGAGACATATATTCAAAGATCAGTAATAGTATAAAAATGTTCACAGGTCAACCAAAGGGTAAGCATCATAAATTATATAGTTCTTTGAAGGACAACTAAAGCTTGTATTATTTATTAGTTACATGACCCATCAGTTCACTTTGTAACAAAATCAGTGTAAGATTTATCAGAATTGTATGATGTCATTTGACACTAGTGTTGTCCAGTATTGGCCTACTCTTAGCTTTTAACTGCAATCTTTACATGCAACAAAACTGACCACAGAGTTTTCTATTAGATTGTCAATTGCAATGCTGATCATCTATTTTAGACATGTGTATTGTACCTGCTTTTAAGTGTCTATATGCTGTAGGCAACACCCCAGTGGGTCTACTAAACTGAACTTACTGCACCTTAGGCATCTATGGTGCTGAAAGCTTGGCTTACACCAACATTTCCTCTCAGATCCCATTGACTTACAGTTGGGGTTTTGAAAGCAAGAATAGCAATAGAATGGACAATGGAGGCTTAAAAGGGAATCTGACATAAATGTGAACTGAAGCTAAGTGATGAAAAATCCCAACTATTATTTCCCAATATCAAATATAGTAATCAGATTTCTGTGTCAATATCACATCTCCAAAAAATATAATGCATATAGAGTAACTTGTAATATTGAAAGAAAAGTATGCAGGCTCATTTTAAACTCTTTCAGTGAACTAATGATGATTTGTAATAGCGTTTTCAAGGCCATGGTGGACAAACACTCATTGACAAAGAAAATAACACACTCAGATATGTAAGATTGCTGCAAAACTCAGTTATGTAAATTATTACAGGTGTGGTCTGTTTAAACACTGGGTCTTGGCCACTTCCCTATAAAAAAAAGAACTCATAACTTTTGGGTAGTGTATCTCTTGGTGAGAGATCTGTGACGGCAAGACATGCCTCTACTATGCACTTGAAGACATTTTCCATGGTTTAAAGATTTTGAGATGGGGCACATCATTGGACTGAGAGAAGAAGGATGGACATTTTAACAAATTGCCTGCCATCTAGGCCGTTCTGGCATCTTCAAGGAGGTGTTGGAAGCAGGGACTATGTAAGGGCACGTGCACATGGTGAAAAAGCTCCATACAGCCCAGACAGCCCATCAATAAAGAGGATGGTTTGATCCATGAACAAGCATGAGCAGCTCCCACAGTTTCATTGTCCATCGTCCAGACACAAGTGGCACCTTTATTAAACACCCCTGTTTCTGCCTGGACCATTTTCAGGTTTTTAGCAGAAGGAAATTTGGTGTCATTTCCCTCATTATGCTTTCTGCTATGCTAGTCACATCAATTTCATTTGCAGTGGTGTGATGAACAAGAAACCTGGACTGCAGCTTGAACTATGTAATCTTTAGCTTTAAATCTAGGTTCTGTTAGGGATCTGACAATAGTCAGATTCGATTATGGAGGCATCGTGGTGAGCACTTCAATCCTGCCATTGCTGTGAAGCAGCAAACTGTCCTAACTGCTGGGAAAACGATCTAGGGAGCCATCACATACAACATTCAGTCACTCCTAATAGAAGGAACACTGTTATGTGCACGACATCCTGCAGCCACATGTGTTGCCTCTCATGGCATGGTCTCCAACTGCCATATTTTAGCAGGATAATGCTGGCCCGCAAACAACAAGGTTTTCTCAGGAATGTCTCCCAAGATTGTAACACTTCCATCGCAGGCCCAGTTGTGAGATTTGTCCCTAATCAAACATTTGAAGGAACAGCTGGGACACCAGCTTCCTATGAGTGCAGGATGTACAGGCCCAGCTACAACATCTGTGGGCAAATGGGCCACAGGATACCATATGGAACCTGTATGTCTCCATGCCCAATCGTATATCATTTTGTATCCAGACTAGAAGCAGCCCAACAGTGTACTAGAGCCTCCATTAAATTGTACAGTTTTCCACAATAAACGTATCCTTTCACTGTAATTATTATTATTATATATTTAGGATTAAAGCTCCATTCATTCCATAGCGCTGTACATATGAAAAGGGGTATACATACATAATACAGACAATTGCACTAAGCATGAACAAGACGAATTATAAATAGTGTGTGGTGCGAATACCTGAATTGCGAATTTTTATCGGCACTTCGAGAATTTGCAAATATTTAGAATATAGTGCTATACGGTATATTTGTATTTTCGAATATTTTAGATTTTTTTTATCATCTGAACCCATGATCCCTCCCTGCTTCTTGCTTGTGGGCCAATGAGAAGGCTGCAATGTCTTTGTCTAAGCTTAGCAGCATCCCTATCAACCAATAGAACACCAAAAAATTCATCCGGAATAAACAAAATAATCTTTATTAATGTATTCATATATATAAAATTATGATGAAGACATAAAAATAGCAGTAAACAAGAACTGGTGGTATAAAAAGCACCAGAGGTATATCAATGACAGCGTATAGTATCTGATAATCAACCTATATAAAGAAACACATGATACAATATAAAGTGCCTAGTGCAACATAAGTGAAATAAGAATAATCTCCAAAGAGGTCAGACTACCTGATGTAAACAAGTGACAATCTCACTAGCGTTCTCAACGCGGCATAAAGTGCAGCACTTTATACCCTTGAAGAAGCCGCTTGGTGAAACGTACGTCGGGTTGGGGACGCAGGAGATTGTCACTTGTTTACATCAGGTAGTCTGACCTCTTTGGAGATTATTCTTATTTCACTTATGTTGCACTAGGCACTTTATATTGTATCATGTGTTTCCTTATATAGGTTGATTATCAGATACTATACGCTGTCATTTGCACATTATTCTCCTGATATACCTCTGGTGCTTTTTATACCACCAGTTCTTGTTTACTGCTATTTTTATGTCTTCATCATGATTTTATATATACGAATACATTAATAAAGATTATTTTGTTTATTCCGGATGAATTTTTTGGTGTTCTATTTAAGTGGGCGGTCCGGTGATAGGCGCTTGCCCAGCGCCATTTTTTGGTGTGTCCTATCAACCAATAGTAAAGTTGCGTACCCCTTTACCATATAAGAACCTCCCCAGCAGCCATTGTGTGCAGTTTTTTTGCAGTTATGAGAGAAACAGCAATGTCATTGCTGTGCTCTGTGTTTTGCTCTGTCACATTACATTAGATAGTTAGTTAGTTAGCTTATATATATAATACAGATAGTTAGTGGGAGATAGTCAGTGTAGGTTAGATAGTGATATAGTATAGCTGATTGTTCTGCTGTCCATACATACATGCTACAGACATAGTGCTGTGATGTCACAAGTTCACAACAATAATTAGTACACCAATCACTAATATGTAGTCAGACCTGCTAAAATGTGAAGTTTCATGTATTGCGCAAAAATATGCGCATCATTAATTGCCGATTTGCGCAATCACGAATACATAGGAGCACTCTATCTGCATATAAAGCTATTGTAATGTTCTGCCGTGCCAACTATTTTCTCTAATCTCAGGAAACTTCTAGCAGCTTGAAAAATGTAGCAATAGTGACTTATGCCTGTATTGTGCGCACAATACGTGCATATTACATTGCCAATTTTTGCAACAAGAAAATAATTTATGATGAATATTCGCCCAAATATTCTCAAAGTATCACAAATTCTAATTTTGCCCCTGCCGCTCATCACTATAAACTTGTACAGAAGGAGAGAGGGATCTGCCCGTAAGAGCTTACAATCTACTTGGTATGGGAAAAGTACAAAGTTGGTGAAGGTAAAGTTGGTCATGGCGGTATAGAGGCAGCAGGGTCACTGGTCACTGTAATATAATCACCTACCTATATCATCATAACATTCACACATATAAAGTTTAATTTGATTCCAACAACTCCTTCTTCATGTCCACAGAATCCGCCATTCACAATTTGAGATATCACAAGTTATCAGCTCTCTATGTCTAGGAAAACCTCGCATAAAAACTTCTGTCCATTGTGTCTATGCCCTATGTAGCTGCTCTCAAAAGACAGGAAGTGTTAACATATTTTAGGCCTAGTTGTCAGTGTGTAAACATGTAGGATTATATATATATATGTATATATATATATATATATATATATATATATCTACACTCACCTAAAGAATTATTAGGAACACCATACTAATACGGTGTTGGACCCCCTTTTGCCTTCAGAACTGCCTTAATTCTACGTGGCATTGATTCAACAAGGTGCTGATAGCATTCTTTGGAAATATATATATAGCTTATGTGGGGGCACTCAAATTGTCTGGATGCACATGGGGTTTTACAATATTTTATTCAAATACATTCATCACATGCAAAACCATCAAATTGCACATCAAGCTATAAGAGGTCAATAAAAAATTAAAAACATTAAAAAGTCCAGATCATCCTTATCCGTACACCTATATACACTGGCATAGGATGGTATTAAATATTGGCGGTCTTCATACGATAGGATATAATTGCCTCTGTTAAATATCACGTTTAAACGGTGTTGAGTATCTTACTGCTTCAACAGGGTTAAAACATTTGTGTCATCAAATATTTCTTCTGGTCATCTCACCCGTTGCACATAACTAATTATGTCCATATAATCTCCAAACACTAATTATGTCCATATAATCTCCACATGCTAAATTAACATGGGCAAGGCTGGTGGTCACACTAAACGCTTTCTTAACGTTAGTAGGGCATATACCGCATAGTGTAACAAATTTCAGCGCTGGTAAATTTTACATGCGATAAAATTGCTTCTCCAGCGCGGTTGAGTACATGCGATTAATTAGCTGCGATTATGTTGTATTTCCAGCGCTTCTGTACCAGCATTTAAATCAACACACTAACAGCGCTGGTACGCCCTGTATTTAAACATGTCCACCAAGATAATTCTCATAAGATCAACAGTTAGTGTGTCAGTACGTTACCAGTCTTCACCCTCTACCTCTCGGTCACTTCGGCTTCAGTGCGCTGTACGGTTATTCCCTGCTAGGACCTGACGCGGCGTCCCACGTGGTCCTAACATCACTCGGTGGCATCCCACGTGACGGCAAGGAAATTGCGCTATTGGCTGTACCAGAGTATCATACTGGGTCCTTGTATGGTAGTTAAGTTCAATTCTTTCTGTTGATGAATTCAAACGGGGGAGATGATGTGGTTTATTCTTTTTCTAAGCCACAGATTCTTTATAATATAAATCGCCAAATTCCCAAACGCATTTCGGGCCGGTCTTTAACTTGCCCCTTCCTCAGTGGTAAATGGCGATATGTCCTTGCTTCCTTATATACCCTATATTCAATTAAGTTCTTTCAAGATCTCATGAACATATGGATAATGGATCTGGAATGGGATGCTTTATAAAACACTTAAAATCATGTAAAAATGTGATCGGCTCACATTACGTAATCATATATAGATAGATGTGAAAGGCTCCATCCGATGTATATACATATATTCCCAGTTGGCCAAAGAGGGGGATGGGTTCTGTAGATGAAAGATGATAATGGGAGGAGATCTGCCAACGAGGGGAGATCGGAATGCTGGAAAACAGCCTGATGCCGATGTCCCGTCATCAACAGACCTCTCTCCCATGTCTACAAAAACCCAAATAACTCAGTTTCAGCGTTTAGCCCCCTTGGAATTAATGTTTGAAACTCAAATATTCTTCTACTCTCAATTCTAGACATTTGGACTACATGATTGCCCCCTCTCCATGGCTGTGTTACTTTTTCTATAGCCATGAAGGTAAGACTTGAGGAGTCACTGTTATGGACTTCCTTATAATGTTTCGAAACTGAATGTAACAGATAGCCCTTTTTTATATTACCAATATGTTCGGCTACTCTCCTTTTTACCATTCTTTTCGTCCTCCCCACATATTGCTTTTTGCAGGGGCATTCCAATATATATATCACATTCATTGAATTACATGTTAGCCCATCTTTAATGTCGAAATAAAAGCTATTCTGCGTGGAGGATGCCCTTGTCACTTTCCTGGGTGCCAAATTATTCTTGCAACAGACACATCTCCCACATTTGAAAAAGCCTTTAAAGGACAACCAATTTTGACTAGGTTTATGTGAAATATTTTTCACTGTGGGGGCTAACTTCCCTCCTAAATTGGGGGCTTTCGTGTAAACAAATTTTGGTTCCTTTGTTAATTCTGCACCAATGACCTTGTCATCTAATAGTTGACTCCAGTGTTTCTTGATAATATTCTCTAGACTCTTATATTGTGAATTAAAAGGCAAAATGAGTCTCAAACTGTCTTCTTGACTATCTAATCTTAGTTTCTCTATTTTCTCTGTACTGATTTATTGAACATCAAAGAAATTCTTTCTCTCCATTGCCCCTACTTTATTAATGGATTTTTCAACAACCCAAGTGGGATAATCCTTTTCTAAGAATTGTGACTTTAGGATCTTTGCTTCCTTTTCGTATTGTTCCATCTCTGTGCAGTTCCGTTTCAACCTCCTCAGCTGGCCGGTCGGGATGTTGACCAGCCAGCTGGGGAGGTGGCAGCTAGAGTAGCGAATATAGCCATTCTTCGCTGTTGACTTGAAATGCGTACTGCAAATTAGAGATGGCCTGAACTATCCGCCGGCGAACAGTTCCCGGCGAACATAGCTTGTTCGCGTTCGCCTCAACGGGCGAACACATGCGATGTTTGGTCCGCCCCCTATACTTCATCATTGAGCAAACTTTGACCCTGTACCTCACAGTCAGCAGACACATTCCAGCCAATCAGCAGCATACCCTCCCACCCAGACCCTCCCATCTCCTGAACAGCATCCATTTTAGATTCATTCGGAATTTGCAGTCATAGTGAGAGGAGGGAGAGTGTAGTTGCTGCTGATTTAATAGGGAAATCGATAGCTAGGCTAGTGAATTCAGTGTCCACTCCTGTCCTGAAAGACTCATCTGATCTCTGCTGTAAGGACAGCGTCCTGACAGCACCCCAAAAAGCCCTTTTTAGGGCTGCAACATTAGTCTGCTTTTTTTTTTTCTCCATATACATATTGCAGTTGCCTGGCCTGCCTGTGTGTGAGGAGCTGCAGGCCCACAGACTGTAGTGTGCCCACTGCCAGTGCCCACCCCTGTCATCCCGTGTGGCACAGGACTTTGCATCAAAAAAAGGCATTTAATTTTTACACTTTAATCTAAGGTTAGTTGCCTGCCAGTGTGTGTCAGGCCGACTTCCACTGACTGTAGTGTGCCCACTTCCAGTGCCCAACACTCATAACGGCTGGCACAGGACTTTGAATAAAAAAGGCATTTAATTTTTACACATTAGTCTACTTTCAGCTGCTTGCCTGCTGCTAGTGTGTGTCAGGCCGACTTCAACTGACTGCAGTGTGCCCACTGCCAGTGCCCTCCCCTGTCATCCCGTGTGGCACAGGACTTTGCATCAAAAAAAGGCATTTAATTTTTACACTTAAATCTAAGGTTAGTTGCCTGCCAGTGTGTGTCAGGCTGACTTCCACTGACTGTAGTGTGCCCACTGCCAGTGTGGCACAGTAGTTTGCATCAAAAAAAGGGATTTAATTTTTACACTTTAGTGTAATTTCAGTTGCTTGCCTGCTGCTAGTGTGGGTAAGGCCGACTTCCACTGACTGTAGTGTGCCCACTGCCAGTGCCAACCACTGATACCGGGTGGCACAGTAGCTTGCCGATAAATAAGGCATTTAATTTTTAGACAGTAGTCTAAATTCAGTTGCTTGCCTGCTGCCAGTGTGTGTCAGGCCCACTTCCACAGACTGTAGTGTGCCCACTGCCAGTGCCAACCACTGATACCGGGTGGCACAGTAGCTTGCCGATAAATAAGGCATTTCATTTTTACACAGTCTAATTTCAGTTGCTTGCCTGCTGCCAGTGTGTGTCAGGCCCACTTTCACAGACTGTAGTGTGCCCACTGCCAGTGCCAACCACTCATACCGGGTGGCACAGTAGCTTGCCGATAGATAAGGCATTTAATTTTTAGACAGTAGTCTAAATTCAGTTGCTTGCCTGCTGCCAGTGTGTGTCAGGCCCACTTCCACAGACTGTAGTGTGCCCACTGCCAGTGCCAACAACTGATACCGGGTGGCACAGTAGCTTGCCGATAAATAAGGCATTTCATTTTTACACAGTCTAATTTCAGTTGCTTGCCTGCTGCCAGTGTGTGTCAGGCCCACTTCCACAGACTGTAGTGTGCCCACTGCCATTGCCAACCACTGATACCGAGTGGCACAGTAGCTTGCCGATAAATAAGGCATTTCATTTTTACACAGTCTAATTTCAGTTGCTTGCCTGCTGCCAGTGTGTGTCAGGCCCACTTTCACAGACTGTAGTGTGCCCACTGCCAGTGCCAACCACTCATACCGGGTGGCACAGTAGCTTGCCGATAAATAAGGCATTTCATTTAATTTTTAGACAGTAGTCTAATTTCAGTTGCTTGCCTGCTGCCAGTGTGTGTCAGGCCCACTTCCACAGACTGTAGTGTGCCCACTGCCAGTGCCAACCACTGATACCGGGTGGCACAGTAGCTTGCCGATAAATAAGGCATTTCATTTTTACACAGTCTAATTTCAGTTGCTTGCCTGCTGCCAGTGTGTGTCAGGCCCACTTCCACAGACTGTAGTGTGCCCACTGCCAGTGCCAACCACTGATACCGGGTGGCACAGTAGCTTGCCGATAAATAAGGCATTTCATTTTTACACAGTCTAATTTCAGTTGCTTGCCTGCTGCCAGTGTGTGTCAGGCCCACTTTCACAGACTGTAGTGTGCCCACTGCCAGTGCCAACCACTCATACCGGGTGGCACAGTAGCTTGCCGATAGATAAGGCATTTAATTTTTAGACAGTAGTCTAAATTCAGTTGCTTGCCTGCTGCCAGTGTGTCAGGCCCACTTCCACAGACTGTAGTGTGCCCACTGCCAGTGCCAACAACTGATACCGGGTGGCACAGTAGCTTGCCGATAAATAAGGCATTTCATTTTTACACAGTCTAATTTCAGTTGCTTGCCTGCTGCCAGTGTGTGTCAGGCCCACTTCCACAGACTGTAGTGTGCCCACTGCCAGTGCCAACCACTGATACCGGGTGGCACAGTAGCTTGCCGATAAATAAGGCATTTCATTTTTACACAGTCTAATTTCAGTTGCTTGCCTGCTGCCAGTGTGTGTCAGGCCCACTTTCACAGACTGTAGTGTGCCCACTGCCAGTGCCAACCACTCATACCGGGTGGCACAGTAGCTTGCCGATAAATAAGGCATTTCATTTAATTTTTAGACAGTAGTCTAATTTCAGTTGCTTGCCTGCTGCCAGTGTGTGTCAGGCCCACTTCCACAGACTGTAGTGTGCCCACTGCCAGTGCCAACCACTGATACCGGGTGGCACAGTAGCTTGCCGATAAATAAGGCATTTCATTTTTACACAGTCTAATTTCAGTTGCTTGCCTGCTGCCAGTGTGTGTCAGGCCCACTTCCACAGACTGTAGTGTGCCCACTGCCAGTGCCAACCACTGATACCGGGTGGCACAGTAGCTTGCCGATAAATAAGGCATTTCATTTTTACACAGTCTAATTTCAGTTGCTTGCCTGCTGCCAGTGTGTGTCAGGCCCACTTCCACAGACTGTAGTGTGCCCACTGCCAGTGCCAACCACTGATACCGGGTGGCACAGTAGCTTGCCGATAAATAAGGCATTTCATTTAATTTTTAGACAGTAGTCTAATTTCAGTTGCTTGCCTGCTGCCAGTGTGTGTCAGGCCCACTTCCACAGACTGTAGTGTGCCCACTGCCAGTGCCAACCACTCATACCGGGTGGCACAGTAGCTTGCCGATAAATAAGGCATTTCATTTAATTTTTAGACAGTAGTCTAATTTCAGTTGCTTGCCTGCTGCCAGTGTGTGTCAGGCCCACTTCCACAGACTGTAGTGATGCCCACTGCCAGTGCCAACCACTGATACCGGGTGGCACAGTAGCTTGCCGATAAATAAGGCATTTCATTTTTACACAGTCTAATTTCAGTTGCTTGCCTGCTGCCAGTGTGTGTCAGGCCCACTTTCACAGACTGTAGTGTGCCCACTGCCAGTGCCAACCACTGATACCGGGTGGCACAGTAGCTTGCCGATAGATAAGGCATTTCATTTTTAGACAGTAGTCTAAATTCAGTTGCTTGCCTGCTGCCAGTGTGTGTCAGGCCCACTTCCACAGACTGTAGTGTGCCCACTGCCAGTGCCAACCACTCGATACCGGGTGGCACAGTAGCTTGCCGATAGATAAGGCATTTCATTTTAGACAGTAGTCTAATTTCAGTTGCTTGCCTGCTGCCAGTGTGTGTCAGGCCCACTTTCACAGACTGTAGTGTGCCCACTGCCAGTGCCAACCACTGATACCGGGTGGCACAGTAGCTTGCCGATAAATAAGGCATTTCATTTTTACACAGTCTAATTTCAGTTGCTTGCCTGCTGCCAGTGTGTGTCAGGCCCACTTTCACAGACTGTAGTGTGCCCACTGCCAGTGCCAACCACTCATACCGGGTGGCACAGTAGCTTGCCGATAAATAAGGCATTTCATTTAATTTTAGACAGTAGTCTAATTTCAGTTGCTTGCCTGCTGCCAGTGTGTGTCAGGCCCACTTCCACAGACTGTAGTGTGCCCACTGCCAGTGCCAACCACTGATACCGGGTGGCACAGTAGCTTGCCGATAAATAAGGCATTTCATTTTTACACAGTCTAATTTCAGTTGCTTGCCTGCTGCCAGTGTGTGTCAGGCCCACTTCCACAGACTGTAGTGTGCCCACTGCCAGTGCCAACCACTGATACCGGGTGGCACAGTAGCTCGCCGATAAATAAGGCATTTCATTTTTACACAGTCTAATTTCAGTTGCTTGCCTGCTGCCAGTGTGTGTCAGGCCCACTTTCACAGACTGTAGTGTGCCCACTGCCAGTGCCAACCACTCATACCGGGTGGCACAGTAGCTTGCCGATAGATAAGGCATTTAATTTTTAGACAGTAGTCTAAATTCAGTTAGCTTGCCTGCTGCCAGTGTGTCAGGCCCACTTCCACAGACTGTAGTATGCCCACTGCCAGTGCCAACAACTGATACCGGGTGGCACAGTAGCTTGCCGATAAATAAGGCATTTCATTTATTTTTAGACAGTAGTCTAATTTCAGTTGTTGCCTGCTGCCAGTGTGTGTCAGGCCCACTTCCACAGACTGTAGTGTGCCCACTGCCAGTGCCAACCACTGATACCGGGTGGCACAGTAGCTTGCCGATAAATAAGGCAT